>CM068320.1:9362500-9387500 GCA_034766995.1 Acanthacorydalis orientalis | reverse complement strand
TGTAATATCGTTTTTATTACTGAAAGATTAAATAATTATTTTTTATAATCAACACGGAATATTATTATATTAAGCACTGATTATTCCTACTAATTATTGAAATTAAAAATCTGATAAACTAATATTTCAATTCGACAATCGAATAAAAATTGGCTTGATGTATAAAGAGATAAATAAAAAAATCATTCAAATCTATGCCTCGCATAGTAACTAAAACGAGATCTCTACGCTCTGTAAATCTTTAGTTACCCATGAGTTAAAGTTACTCTACACATGATTATTAAGCATCATTTATTGATATTAAGAAATATTTCGTGACAATGTTATTCCAAATAGTGAAAAACAGAAAATAAATTATGCGTTTCCGGTAATCCATGCGACACGGAATACGTTAACGATGCATAACATTCGTTAATAGATAAATAAAAATAAATAAATTTAATATCTAATCTAGGTTGATATTTAAATAATGTTTTTTTGTACCTCCAGGTTTGTGTACTACTTGTGAACAGACTACTAAAAAATTAAAACACATGTCACACTTATACAGTACTGTAATAGTTGTCGCAAAAACATTTAAAAAATGTTTGGTGAGTTCCGTTCAACGTGCCGTTCAATATTTTATTTTTACAATGAGCGTCAATTTTTCATCGGAAAGACATAAAAGAAATTGAACACCACGTATACGAATTTCTCCTAAAATCTAAAACAAATGCTACCATTATATGTTAATGCTTTCCCCGGTTTTTTGAAAATTTTTCGCTGAAAAACTCGCATGGACAATAATAAAAATTTCAATAACACCACACTCATTTTTTTAAAGTGGATAAATTCCGGCAACGGTAAGAGCACCGCAGTAAGATTACAACATACCGGCCAGACAGGCCCTGTACGATATTTAGTTATCAATAATTTATTTTTATTTTTTTATTTTATTTTTTTTTATTTATATGTTAATGCTAGGTTTTAAAAGTTCATTCCGGAAATTACGTCAAAAATGTTGATATAATCTGATAAGCCTCTGGTGAAACTGGTGATATTAACCGAAATCGGAAAAATTCAGAGAAATCAATTTGAAAAATGGCAAAAAGGCTTGAGTTTGCATATTTCGCTGTGAATTGCCAATATATAAAAATATTGAGAAGATATGGCAATAGTCTATTCATATTCCACATGAACTGAAATACGATAGTGAATGGACGCAAGTAAATAGATACAACGCGCTTTTGAAAAAACAACATGAAAACCATTTCTTAATTACTTTTTATTATTATCACTAGTAAATAATGAATATTATGTAATAACAGTACAGGGAAACGACAGTGATTATCCCAAGAATAAATGACAAAAGCATATCTAAAATAAAATCTAATGATAAAAAAATAATAGGTTTGGTGAGATTGTCCGGATCTCATTTATTAGAGACCTTCAAACATAGTAAACCCATAATAACGAGTTGTTTTGCCAACATGAGGAGAAGTAAAAGACACTGTTGTTCAAAAACGACCGGCACTAATAAACAGAAGATGCGTCGTATTTCAACGCGATAACACCCACCCATATATCAAAAAAACTGGTCAGAAGAAAATTTAAGAAGTCGATTAGTAGATAATGCTTCATCTACCTTACTCCTCAGATGTAGCTCCACTGTATTATTTCCTATTTAGATCGATATAATCCTTTTAAAAATAACAACATTTTCAAATGCGGATTGAGCGAATTTTTCAATTCAAAATTACCAGATTTTTGCAGAAAAAAGATCGAAAACTTTATTTTTAAATGAGAGGGGATTATTTACAGCCAAGGAAAATACATTATCGAATACATCTGATAATTTTTTTGTAAAATATTTTTAACTTCAATGCAAATATAAGAAATTACTTAAATATTAACAATATACGTATATATATATATATATATATATATATATATATATATATATATATATATATATGTATGTATGTATGTATGTACATATATATATATATATATATATATATATATATATATATATATATATATATATATATATATATATATATATATATATACATATTATTTATTCAGGACTGTTTCAGGAATCTGTCTTTTACATTTAGACTGTATAATTATTAACATAAGAAGATTGAAAATGAAGAACAAATTCAGAATATTTCTATTTCATGGAACAAATCATTGTGGCTAAAAGATGTAATTGTATATTATTATCAATAAAAAAAAAACTACAGAATGATGTATTCTTCTATATAATAAAAACCCGCATTTCTCGTCACTTTGTCTTGCGGACAAAGTGACGAGTATCTATGTTGACGAGAAATGTTTACTCCAAAACTCTTTCGGGTACTATTTTGGGAAACATTAGACTAAATAATATTATGCCTTCCGACTTTTATACATAATAATTTAAATACAAAATTAACATTATTTAATTTTTTATGATAAATTCTGAATTATTTGTGATATATAATAATTCTAATATATATATAATTGAACATACCTACTGGAAAATTTGTTAAACCCCGACTTAACGTGATTTAACTGGTTGTTTTGTTTATATAAAAAAGTCTTGATGTATTTACTGCTCTTTTATTATTGAGTAAAAAACACCAATAATTCAAATATAATTGCTGTATTTATTTAAATGCGGAAATAATGCAGTTACAATATGATTACAATTATCGAAAGAATACAAGTTGACAATTAAACTACGTGATACAAATGTGCTTCGTTTTTCGATGTTTGTACAATTCGACCGGTTCGTTCGAGCTGTTCGATGCGACTGTCGACCGAGAATATTTTTTTTATCGTTCCTACAATGTACTAAAGTATACTGAATTAAGTTTAACAATCAATGTTCAAATCACCGAAATATTTTCAATAATGAAAGTAACGAAAACATACAAAATGGTTTAGAAAATCGACAATTAAACATTTCAATACACAACATGACAATTAAAAATATTATACATAAAATATATAACACTGTTTTTACATTGTCGGGTTTGACGGTATATTAACTAAAATAAAACGATCGAACGAAATATTTATTGTATTCAAGATTGAATCAATATCGTCTTTACCCTTTGCTACGGAACACCTACTTGAAATAAATTACTACATTTTTTAAAAATAATTCATGAAATAAAGATGTTACTAATACTATTTTTTCCATATTTAAAAAACTAACATTATTTTCATTTAATAATAATGTACTTGGAGTGAGTATATATACAAAAAAAATATATGGAACTTGTAAAATAGATCTCAACATAAATTATTTCGGTTTACGATTCTTGATTTGCTTTGTTATTTTAGTTTCCACATATTTTTTTAATTAAATAAATGTAGTATATTCGTTAACAATCTAAAATTCCTATTATATATATATATATATATATATATATATATATATATATATTCTATATAATAAAAACCCACATTTCTCGTCACTTTGTCAGCAGGACAAAGTCCATGATGACGAAAATGTTTATCTATATAGACGAGATATGCTTACTTTGTCAGCTTTTAGGTTTCAAGTTTAATTCATTAAGTTTCGTTTTTAGGTATTTTTTGTGTTTAAATATATTATTGTATGTTATCAAAACCAATAAACAATTTTTTGTTTCTATGTTTCTGTCTGTTTTCCTGTCAATTTGGTCAGGATATATACTAGTAAGAGAATATATATACATATATATATATATGTATGTATGTATGTATATATGCAATTCAATAACAGTTGAGCCAGAATGATACGAATTTTAAATGATAGTACGAACGGAATCTAAATTTTATTTTATTTATTGTATATTTTAGTTATAATGAATTATTTTGTGTACTTTTATTCATAACTAATCAATGTTTTCGACACTAAATATAGCTTATATTATCTAACGTAATGTTGTAAACCTAAAAATTTTGTGAATAAACTATTATTACTATTATTTTTATATAAATTGCTTATTAAATCCTATGACCCAAACAATGAATTTATTCAATTGAGAAAAGTAATATTACTGTCATGTAAAGTATTAATATAATTCAGGACAATAAAAAAATTCACAAATAATATTTTCAATCCCTCACAACCACTAAAATTTTTTAGTTTAAAAATATTCAATAATTAATTATTGCTCCTTTTTGACTACTGCTTATACGCATTTCGATGACGGTGACATCATCGTACGAACAGTCAAGTACAGAAAAATACAAATTTTTAAAATTGGTTTTTGAGTGAAAAATTCTTTTATAAAAGTGAATTAGCCACAGTGCCAAAAATATATTGCGATTGAAAGTTTTTTTGAATCTTCTTAATTATTATATTCAAGAATTAAACTTGTATGTTCTCATGTATATTTATCTATATGATTTATATAATAAACAGTGATAATAAATATACTGTTTTTAATAATTTGTACACCAGATCTTTATTAACTTGTTTAACTTTTCATTTATTGTGTGTTTTTATATTTATCATCAAATTATACATATGTATATATATATATATATATATATATATATATATATATATATATATGTATATATGTATATATGTATATATGTATATACATGAAGGTTGAGCATTTAATTAACAGAAATGCACTCTATTTTTGAATACTGCATGACCTTCGGGCTTCAACCAATAGGGGTGCTTTATTCGACCTTAGTGGATTAACATATGCAGTGCATGTTCATTATTCTGAGTATAGTGCTTTCGGCAACAATGTGGCGTCAATGTGGAAGTTATTGTCATTGTGCCATGGATGATTTACAGCAAGAGCAATGTTATATCTTTCATTACTGTGTTATATGTGGTTTAAGTGCTTCAAAATTACTTAAAGAAATGAGTGAAGCTTATAGTGATAGGTATCTGAAGAAACTACAGTACTTAAGTGGCATAAATGATCCAAAGAAGGACGAGAATATGTTGCAGATAATTGAAGATAATTCAAAACCAGGTCAACTAATAACTTCCACAACATCTGAACAAATTTTACGAGCGGAAGAAATATCGGATGAAGACAGATGTATTATGTACAGATGTATTCTTCGAGAGATTACTGAAAAAATAAACATTTTCAATGGAAGTGGACACAAAATGTCAGTTTCACAGAATATCACTGAACTGTGGCTGTATTACACACAATCTATCCTCGGAACAGAAACAGCAATATATTCAGCAATTATATGTATTAGCAAATCAAAGACGAAGCTGGAACAATTTAAGAGTTAAGGACCGGCCTTTTTGAACCGTATATTTGCCGGGGATGAGACGTGGGTGTATTATTATGATCCTGGGATGAAACAACAGTCGAGTAAGTGGAAACTGGCTTTCCACAACCAAAAAAAATTGAACAATTCGATCTACCGGAAAGTAAATGAGAAAATATTCGAGAAAAATCCTCGTACCTTCGTGAAGAGACTACTAAGGCCCCATGCAGCCAACCATTAATAGCCTGTGCTTTAAAAAAATGCATCAGAGATCTCGTCACATCCTCCATGTTCATCGAACCTGTGTACCTTGTAATTTCTGCTTGTTTACATGGCTCAAAAAAATTCTGAAGACAAAACATTTCGGATCTAATGAAGAGTTCTGCGGTCATAAGCCACAACGGCCATTCTACACGGCGTATCAAACAATAAGTTCCAGGAAGCTTACTTGCTATTAAAATAAATACATATGTTATATCAAAACCGTGTATTAAAAAAATAACAACCGTTTGACAACAACAATTAATCCTTTCTTTACGGATTACGTATCTGCGGCATGTTTCCTCCGTACAGAGATGGCGGCCACGAGTGCTCACTTTGTAGATAGAGTGAAATATGTGTAGTCTTCTACAATAATTTTCTAAGTAATAATTAAAAACCGAATTTAAATAAAAACAATTATTTTTCTAATTATATTTCATTATTTTAAATTATACATTTATTTACATGAATAAAAGTAAAGATCCGAAAGTCGACTATAGTCAGCAATAGTATCCACGGTTCATTACATGGACGTCGACTATAGTCGGCGGTCGTATTCACAGGTCCTTGCATGGATGCCGACTAAAGTCGGCATTAGGAATGAAAGTGTAGGAATGAAAGTAAACACCAGTGAAAACCACCTAATAGCACTACGTCAAAGCCAGTTATAATTAAGAAAATACAAAGTAACCCAAAGATTAAACCAGAAAATAATCGCTACAAGATAAATATTAAACATACAAATAAGTACTATTTATGTAAATTTACTAATCTTTAGATTACAAATTGAATTTATTTGCATAATTTAGTCTATGTGATATTTAAAAACCATTAAATATTGACATTTAATTTATTTACCATACATAGTTATAAAAAAACAATATATATATATATATATATATATATATGTATATATATATATATATATATATATATATATGTATATATATATATATATATATATATATATATATATTATTGTTACACAAAAAAAAAACAAACATTTTTCTCTCAAATAATTTTCTAACACAACAATTTCCAATCTTTTGAATGCAGAGGACCCTTATATTAATCTGAAAAATACCGCGGACCCCTTTCGAGAGGATTGTGTTTCCGGTACAGGAATATTTGAAAAACGAGCAGATCTTATGAGGAAAGAATGTATATCAGCAAAACAATTAAACTTTATTTTTGTAATTACAATAAATAAACAGTAAACAACAAAATTAATTTTTAGTTGGTGTGAAGGACGATGTTGTTTGACTGAGACAAGTTCAGAAATATTTGGTTCAGTTGTGTTAACTTGCACTCTCAAATCAAGCTCTACATTTAGTCTATTTCTATATTTTTACTTTGTATATTAAAGTGCTGCAAAAGTCCGTCCGCACAAATAACTCTTAAGAAACGGGAATAAATGTTTTAGCGCCTTGCTTGATAATTCTGTACGCACAGAGCGTAAATGTAACCAAAAATCAATCACAATGTTTTCATTAAACAATAATTTTAAGGAACTGTTACAAGAAATCTCCACCATACTGTTTTCTTCATTACTAGTTAAGCCTTTTATGACTTTTACATCTTCGTTAAAAGGATCGTTAATCCATCTATTATTAGAATCAGAGTTACCCACGGACCCCTAGGGGTCCGCGGACCACAGATTGGGAACCACTGTTCTAAGGAAAATATAATATTTGTAATAAATTATAAATTTTTTGCTCTGTTCATATAGGATCTGCCTTATGTTCTATCATCACTAAATAATATCCGTTTAAAAACAAAAATACTAAATTATTTTTTAAATACAGCTGCATTAATTTATTTTTTTCTGTTTCAACCCATTTTCTTATATAATAATTCATTAGCACCTTGTTCAATTTCATAATAAAAATTCGTCTACAATATTATTTATAATTTCTTTGTTCTAAACTGTTGAAAGCAAAAATAATATATTTCACATACTTACATTTAACAAACGCTTAGAAATTTTAAATAGTTATCTCGTAATCATCGTGATGCAGATATATTTCGAATTAATTTGCCTTTAATATCAACGCTTTTAGAGACAAAAATAATTGTCATTTTTTTATATTCCGCTAAACATAATTTTTATAAAGATATTGGCTAATTGTTGCCATTCTTTGTATCATGATGAATCATTCATGAATCGTTAATTCTTTTTCTGTAATATATAAATACACATATATGTTGATGGTAATAAAAATGGAAAAATTAATAGTTTACATGAATATACGAGAGTATTGGTACTCAAAAATGTTACATAATTCATTCACATTTGAATTAATTTTAATTGCAATATTACTAACCGAAGGTAAAGAAGAAATGGAAAGATGTCAATATTTTTCAGCATATACGACTTTTGAAAAGAGAATATTAAACCACTTACAAAGAGCTGATAGATGACAAAGAAAAGTTCTCTAATATTTTACAATAATATATCTGTTCTGAAGTTATTAAAAAAATATATACAACATTGACACTAAATCAAGTTTCAAGGAATCCATTAAGCCTGAAAAGCAGTTGACTGTTTTTATTAAATGTGTTTTTGTTTTTTATAAAATGCTGAGTTTTAGTTCAAAGAAATAGCATCTACAAGAAAAACGACGTCAGTGGACCGGTCTCACTTCTAGTCTGTGCTCACAGACTAAATAAATACAAACATTTGCATTGAATGCACTGAACTAATTGTGTTTGATAGGCTACGTGTCTCAACCATGCCGTGCACGACACGATAATATTATCAATATAGTTTATAAATAAACTGTAATTCTGCCTCTAACAATAATGATTATAATTGTACCTTAAAAAATCAATTATAAATGAATGAATATTATTAAATTTCGTTTGATTTTAATTTCTTGGGAATAGACATGGGTTTAAACATTTATTAACATTCAGTTTGACGATAATTTATGATTTTTTTTATCAAAAATTAAATATACTTAAACATTTCAATTATATCTGATATCATACATGTCTACATATTCTTAATATATAACACCTAAGTATCTTAAGCTATTTAATTGTAAATTCGATTTCGGTCACTTTTGTACATTAAATACTTGAGTTTATAATGCTTATAGTTTTATGAATATATATATATATATATATATATATATATATATATATATATATATATATATATATATATATATATATATAAATAAAATTAGCCATTTTAAAAACGAACAAAAACGAATCTTACAATATTTTTTTTTAATATTTAAATGTTTTATACTTTAATAATCCATTTTATGTCTAATTGCGAGCTACAACGGTTATAAAACTTTCTGATATTGCAAATCCGAAAATAATTAATTTCAGACATCCTATTGCTCCATCCTCGATTAAAAAAATTAATAAAGTTAAAATTGTACAATAAATAAATATTTCAATAACTTTTGACAGCTATTTTTTGCATACAAAAAGAATATTAAATTATAATTATTGGATTCATTTTTTTATATTTTGTTAAAATTCAACTATATCCAACTGCAATCCCTCTTCCGGCATTGACAACTGCTTAAGAAGTTGTGATATCAATTTAAGAAATGTGGCGTTACTGTATCATTTATAAGAAAGGATATTTGTGGTTAGGGGGGCGGCGATATTTAAGGTCAGTATTATTTAGAGTTCAGAAAACAAAGTAAATGTTTCTTACAAAATATATTTTAGTAGCATACTTTTTATATATTAAAAAAGATATTTGAGATTTTATTTCATCTTTACCGCGGTATTTATTTCTTATATTAATATTAAAAGAATATTTATTATTTCTTTGAAAGTAAAAATGACAGTACTTTAACAGTATATGCTGATTGACAGAAAATTACTGCTGATAAGCTTTTATGCGTAGTTAGACTTCAAGTATATGATTCCAAGAACATGAATATATACAGCTCTTACTACCCAAAAAATGTGTATAATCTCTGTCAGATTATTTCATACACATTCTTCTTATATAGACTCCACGTCTATTGACAGCTCTATAGAGCACTTTCTATTAGGTTGGTAGAAAAATAATTGCGGTTTATGATCTTCAAATTCATATACGTTTTTCCATTTGTAGTTCAAAACTTTCGGATGACTAACGTCTAACTTTTGAGCACGCTCTCGAATTGTGCGTGGTTCTGATTCAATTAACGCCACCAGTTGGTCGTTATGAACTGAAGAAGGACGCCCGCAACCTTCTTCATCTTCAAGGCTCTCGTCCCCAGCACGAAATTTTTGGAACCACCATTGCACCGTACGTTCCTTAATCTTTAAGTTCCGTATCTTTAATTCAATCGCCCAATTTAAAGCAAAATTAATAATAAAACCAAAGACGATGTTACCAAAATACAGACTGAAAAATGCACTTTGAAATGATATTAACATGAATTCGATGAAATGGCACTTTCACTGACAAAAATTAAGGTTAAAATTCAGAAAACAAAAACCGCAATTATTTTCCTACCAATATAATACATTAACATGTCAACTATACAAGACATACGAAGTAACAATAGAATCGAAATTCAAACATTCATGCGCAAAAACGAATACAAAACTAAATTCAGATATACAACAACTATTACTCTTTCTTAGAGCAGTAATGATAATATTTTTGACATATAGTATTACCATATATAAACATATTTCCAAATAGGACAAAAAATTAATTCATATAAATAACATATTTTTTATATGCCACAATTATTGGACATAAATTGAATTAAGAAATTATGAAACCACTTCAAATAATTAAAAAACAATTAGAAAATTTTGTCATGTGTTAATTGTTAAAAAAATATTTACAAAATGCTAGACAATATATCTGTAAAAAATGTTACCCGTTAAATAATTATATATCAAAGAAACGTAAAACAGATGACTGGTAAGATGTTTTTTCAAAAAGTGATTTTTGATACAATACTTTTAAGACTTTTCTTAAATTCTTATTGAATTTTCTATCTGTACACATTTTTTTTTATATTAATAAAGATAAAATGTTTAATTATAAATAATATGCAAAATTATTTTATTTACTTTTTTATAAACAATACATTTTTGTGTTTAAACCAAACGAAATCTTTAATATCTCTTATACCATTATCAATTAATTGAATACCATCGTAGGAGAACTCTCCCTAATAAAATGGTAACACGTCTCACACATTTCTAGGAATTAGTCATTTGAATAGTTTTTGTAAAATATCTATGATTTATTGATAAATACAACAAAGTGCAAGTATTTCATAAAATTTGACCAGATAAAAATATTATTTTTAATATTTTTCTCGAATATTCCAAAATGAAATATGACAAAATGATAGCATAGACAGTCAATATATGTCAATTTCTTAAGTAATTAGCATAGCATACAGCTTAGGGTTCTTTTTTTGTTTAAAGTATTTCTGAACTGATTTTCTAAAACTTTTCTGTCATTTATGTAATAGAAATATATGATACTAAAAACAATTATCTTGAATGTAATAGAAATCATTACAAAACTAAAGGAAAAAAATCCTGAATTTTCAAAATTTACGTTAAATGAAAAATGAGTCACAAAGTGGTTTAACTTTATTTAAAAACTCATAAAATTTTGACCAAAAAAATTCGAACTGATCATTGATACTTACACAGAAATAAAAACGGTAAATGTGAAAGAATCGTCCAATTCAAACCTCATAGTGAAAAAAATCGCAAGAAAATATGAAACAAACACAAATATTAAAAATGTACTATGATGTATGTAAAGGTTAATATTCAAATATTTAAAAAGAAGAAAACACCATCACTGACATCAATCCATAAATGTAAATGATCGGAGCTTGCGTATAATTACCTACAGTGTAAGAAAAACTAGAAAAAAATAATTTTTAGCTACAAGAAAAAAATAATTGAGATAGTCTTTATGAACATATTTTCACAATTTTCAGAATGATGAACGAATATTTAAGGAAGGTTCATAATGATCTGGATAGTGACTGGATATTAAAAAAATACAGAACTCAAATTTATATTCGATTGAATGATAATAAGATGATTGCCAAAGAGTATACTGATTTGGTTGATAAACAGATAACAAAACAACAGAATAAATGGAAAACAAATCATTGGAAAAAAAATTACTTTCATCAGAGAAACATGATTTTGTAATTGTAATTTATTATTTCGCAGCGAATAATTGTCTCTACTCTAGCAATTCATATCTATAATTATTTATTCTCATATACTTTATTTATTTATTGACCAGAGTTTTCGTTTATCATCATAAAAACTACATTATAATAATAGCATCTATCATCTGATTTTATAAAATGTATTTACATGTATATAATAATAAATTATTTACTTATTAATAATAGTGTACATGTTCTACACTTTTATAAGTACTTTTTATATAATTTCTAGATTTTAAATAAAATAAAGAATATATAATAACAGTTATATTGCTGTTCGGATTTTATTTGTAATTAACTTAATATCTAAGGAGATTAAATACAATTAAAATCAGATGAAAGCTTAATAAATTATGAAACGTTTCTTAAATCTGTTTAGCTCTTTTTTCATTTTCATGATAAATGTACATGAATGATATATTCAAATTACAATAACTAATAAATTGTGTGTAATTTGAAATTTAATATAATATACTATCTACCTGCATATATTTAATACTAATGTATTTAATTCTTAATGAGTAGTAATTACACAAATAGAATTTCATGTGATGAATGCATTTTCGTTCTGCTATTAATCTTATTAAAAATGACAAATTGAAGTTTTTTTCATGTAAAATGTTCATATCAACAGAAAATACAATATATACGTTTTTTTTTAATTTTATTTAATTCTTATAACCAAAATTATAGCATAAATAGTGGGCATACAAATATTTTTACATTCGTTTTGTTTTTGACTTATAAACTTGAGTTTATACGAAGTAAAACATGTTTAAATTTAATTATATCAATTATTTTCACGTTTATGTTATTAACCAAGTGTTTATATTTTTCATCGTTACATCTCTTTAACTAATCCACATATTGATATTTTTACATCAATATGTGGATGTGTACTTGTCAATTACCTAAACAAAGCACACACATTAATACTGTATATACAATATATAGTACCAATCTGCCACAAATACTCAACAAAAAAAATCAATAAAAAATAATTTCAATCAGTTTCATTAATCTTTATCTAAATTTTCTATTCTTCATTCATAAATGAGTATAAAACAATACTCAATATAAAACCAGAATCCTTCACATTATTGAAAGTGGTCATATATTTAAGAGGTAAAAAAAGATTATAATGGTACTATTACCATAGTTATAATAAACAACTTAGTAAATGAGTTCACTTTTTATTGAATTTACATATTTATAATTTTTTATTTCCGAAAAAAATATTTTAATTTGTGCAGTCTCGTTGTATTTGTAAATACTTTCAATGTCAGTCTTTGATTAGCTATTTTGATTCAATACACTGTTTTTTTCCTTCGTTCCAACATAAATTTTGTCAGAGGGTAACTATAAGTACAAACATGTCGCACCAGCATTGTAGTTTTGATCTTTGGTCAATTTAAACTAATTTTTATTTTCTTATATAAATTCTTATCAAATGAAACGAACTTGGATTAGCAAACAATTTCTTTTTTGATCTCTTTAAAAGGTAGCTTGACATAACATTTTCTGTCCCTATATTCACCCGTTACTTGCATTAAATTCATAAGTAGATGTTTTTAAATTTTCATGCAACTGTTTAGATTCTCAATTCAACATGTCAGCAAAAATAAAACACTTTCTTTTTTTACTGTAAAAATTATTTACGGAACGCATTCCTGATTTATTTTTTCTTAAGTTTTTTTTTCTCTTCAAACTTCCATAGATTTTTAAAATAGCCGCCCTTTGCTTTTTTTGATTTTCTAACACAATACTTTTATGAAAACACTATCACAGTTGATTCGTATTTTACTTCCTCAAATCTTTTACATATAGTATTTTGACAAAAAAGTTTTTTTGTGTCCATTCATATATATATATTTCAATTTAAAAATATTAAAAACGCTATTAAAATATAATCTAAAAACATTTTTAGGATTTTGAAACATATTTGAACAAAAACGTCTTTACAATATAGACTTTTATCAGCAAGAATATAAATACATTATTAGAAAAGATTTTGTTCATTATTTTGACTGGCTTTGGTCGTTTATAGTTTAGATTAGTTATTGCCTACAAAAATATGTTAATAATAATAGAAATTTTCAGAATATCAAATTATTTTCGATTTTGAACAAAAGTCCCTAGTAAATAATGTTAAACGGGTATACTTCTTTTTTAAAGAACGCACTGTTTGAAAGCTAATTAATTCAAAATATCTTTTTCATTTACAAACCGTTCAATTATTATTATTTTTTTGTAAATAAGAACTTGAAAATTATTTTAACCAAATCAGAATATAGTTTCATATTCGACAATTCCATTAGATTTGTTAACCGGTAGAAATTGTCAGTATTTACAATTTTTATTCAATTTTAATACATGCTTATGATCATATATTGTTCCCGTAATATATATGTATATATAAGTATATATATATATATATATATATATATATATATACATATAATATTTTAATTTATTTTTCGTAACTCTTTAAATGGTTAAAAAGGCAAAATAGTTGCAATTCAGGTTGAAAACAATATGTTTTTGAAAAAGTAAACTCTAGAAGTAAATTAATTTAGTATACATCACACTCTACAGTTCTGATACTGTAGCTAAATTCGTTTTCAGAAATGAATTATTTTTTTAGCTCACAATCCACGAAAAATATTTTTTGGCCAAAAATATATTATTAATTATTATTGTTTAAAAATAAATTACATTAGGTAAAAAAAAATATTATTGATCATTTTTGATTCTTGCTTATACGCATTTTGATGGTAATACCATCATCTTTGGTGTAAAAATATAAAAATATATCAGATGTCAGATGAAGGTGAGGTACTTCAGTTTTTTTGGTACTTTAGCGCTCTGAAGTTGATGGTCTCGCCATTGCCATCGGAATTCGCATACGATCAAAAATGATCAATAATAATACAATTTTGAACACGGATGTTTTTTTATGGTTTGCGGGAAGAAAAAAAATTATTTGTGAATGTTAATATTGCTTCTTTAAAATTGTCATCACTTTTATAAAAATGTAATTATGTTGAAAACTATGTAAGAACATATGACATTTTATCGATTATAAATGAGTTACAAGCCAAAAAAAGTGGTAAAAGTGATGCCCTGGTAGTCTTCGTCTTTTTGGATCAGTTAAGTTACTGTTTTCCGTTATTAAACTTTTATAGAAATCTGATTTTAATATTGATATAACACTTGAGAATATTAGATTGCTTTATCAGAAACTTTAAACGTAAGAAAGAAAACTTCAAACATGTATTCTAACATTAACGTACGTAACCAGAAATATTGACACACTGGAAAATATTTAAAAAATTAAATAGTAAAGTTAATTTGATACCATTTTAATTGATATTTTTTATTTATATCATTCTTTAATATATTTATTATGTTATGTTATAAAAATTTAAAAATCAAAAAACTAATTGGGCATGTTCAAAGTAAATGAAATACTATATAGTCCCTATTTACAAGCTACACTCTGTATATTTGTGTTTGCCACTTTGATGAAATAAAAAATTACACCGCATATTTAATTTCCCACCACTTTTTTCATTTTTTCTTTAATATATTCAAGTAAATAACTCATCCATTGTATTTTCAGCGAACACAAGTTCACCAGTCGTTAAACAAACCGTGCACTTCCATATTATAACACGACCATCAATATGTTTCACTGTCAAATTGACATTTTTGTTAATTTCATCAAGTTTATATTAAATTGAAATTGTTATTTTTAGATTTTTTTGTGTTTTTTTCGGAATTTGGTTTTCTTTTGTATACTTCTACAATACACCATTCTCATATATTAAATAATAGTTAAATAAAAAATATTGTCAGGTATCCTCCAAAACTTTTCGGGTACTACTTTGGCAAACACTAGACTAAATAATATTTTATGCCTTCCAACATTTACACATAATAATTTAAATACAAAATTAACATCATTTATTTTCTTTCGATAAATTCTGAATTATTTGCAATACATAATAATTCTAATATACATCTACATACATACATACATAAATATATATATATATATATATATATATATATATATATATATATATATAATTAAACATACACTACTTGAAATAAATTATTACATATTTTAAAAATAATTTATGAAATAAAGATGTTATTAATACTATTCTATCCATACTTAACTAAAATTATTTTCATTTAATAATAATACTTGTAATAATAGTACTTTAATAATAGTACTTGGAGTAAGTATATATACACAAAAAAATATGGTACTTGCAAAATAAATCCCAACATAAATTCTTTCATTGTACGATTACTGAGTTACTTTGTTATTTTAGTTTCCAAATATTTTTTTAATTAAATAAATGTAATATATTCGTAAAAATCTAAAAATACTAATATATATATATATATATATATATATATATATATATATATATATATATATATATATATGTATGTATAATTGAACTAATGGATTTTAGGTGTTATCGAGCATAGACTTACTCTAGTCCATGGCTATACTGTGAAAATCTTCAAATTGGGGTTCACGTATACACAGGCCCGTAGCTAGACCATCATATTAGAGGAGGAAAACTCAATTTTTGAGAGGGCGAGAAACGTTTTTAATCATTAAGATAAATACATTAAGAAGATTCTCTCAATGAATCTCCATGATTTTTAAAACTCTCAAAATCACAGAGTTTGTTAAGGGGACCAATTGAGCGACCAGGGGGCAATACCCCCCTGGCTCACTACTGACTACGGACCTGGGTTTACAATTATTCCTTTTACAAGCCCCATTTCATGGACATATCGAACAAATTTGATCCTCTAAAAACTTTACTTTTTATCTAATTAATGATAAACTGCATTTTTATAACAGTATATATGTATGTATATATATATATATATATATATATATATATATATATATATATGTGTGTGTGTGTGTGTACGTGTTGGTGTATGTATCTGTGTATATGTAAGTATATATGCATGTATATGTACAAACATCTTACATTTTAGCGGGAATATTATGTACTACTGAAATATTTTTAAAACAAAAAATATATCATAACCATATCATAAATTTAATTAATTGCTTCTTTACAGCTTTACAAATTAACTTTTTTTAGATTTTTCTTAATGATACCAAATTTGTTTCAATTTATATTATAAAAACATTAAATTCCCGATACAACAGTTTTGATATTTTTTTCACCAAAACATCTATCATATGTAAATAGCATGATTGAGGATAATCAACTAATTGTCATTTATTGATAAGTGAAATAGTAAGATAAATGTTTAAACAATGCCGAATTTTCTACGGAAACAAACATTTAGTTATATTTAATACTTATTACTTTTCTTTCCTATGTGTGCCAAATTTATGTAGTACAAATGACCAATGCTACTTTATTTTAATACAAATTGATATAAAAAGTATATGTTAACACGAAACAGCAAATAATAAAATTCCTTATTCTATTTAATAAATGTAACCAAATTCTTAGCTGTAAACTTTAAAAAATCTACAAAACAATGGTCAAACTGTACGAAAACAAAAATATTATAAAATAACCGTAATTTATACAATTTTTTCTCTTCAAGCACCTCTGTACATTCTTAACCATATAGATAAATAGGGCTTACACGCGCTCATAATTAGTAACAGTTTTACCTGTACGAATAAATACGAACGTGTGTAAACCAATCAAAAGAAAAAAAAACTAGAAGAAATCAATTTTGTTCTGCCCACATTTTCTCTGAACTGCTGATTCCAAAGACTCTGACACAATCACGGTCGTATATACAGGTCTGAAAACGAAAAGCAATTTCAATGACGAAAACGGTATCGCATGTTGGTCTATCTTTTTAATTACGATTACCGCCACTACGCGGTACCATCCGTAGAGGGATACACTTCTATCTAATCGTGCCTAACTTGTTACCGCTCTCGTAATAATCGCATAATTCTAATAATAGCGTTTTCTACTAATCAAATTTTCATGGAAGTTGAGTATTAAAAAATAATAAAATGTTATAGAATATTTGAAGATGATAAATGCCATGTACTTATACAAATTTAATAATTTTCTTTGCTAATACATATTTAAAATTCGCGCTATACTGTGAAAGATAAGGAGGGGAGTGTATCCTTTATGGGTAGCGTCGCATGTTGGCGATCATTATCCAAAAGTTCGACAAATAAACGATACCGTTTTCAGACCGTCGTTTCTGTAAAACCGTGGACAAAATTAAATGTATATAATTTTTTCACACATACTATTACGAATTTAGAATATAAACATTTTATTATAATGAAAAATTAATATAAACAATCACTGATTAAAAAACTAAATACGATCACGTGTACATAAAAAAACGGCCAGTTCATTTCAAATTGTGTATCTAAAACTAAGCGGGTAAGACTACACACGAGTATGAATGGACTTTTAGCAGAGGCAGGGCGTAGCGATTTAGATGACTAATAGATCCAATTTTCAAAGGAAACCTTGCATTTAATAAGGCAGCCTATCTTTACTGCAAACTACTCTATGTATCTCTATTCTTTTGATCTGTTAGTCATATAAACATAAATATAAACCACACTATTTTGACTTTTAGAACTGTTATACACACGCATTTTTATTGTCACAATATTTACTTCATTACTAAAAACACATTAATCAATAAATATATATATATATATATATATATATATATATATATATATATATATATATAATGTATGTGTGTATATTCATTTAAAATGTATGATTAACAATGTATTTCCTAAAGTTACATTTTGTGGGGTTACAGACGTTTGTACGAAGCCAATCTTTGACTACTTGAGACTGCGTTCACACTTATTAAGTCCCTCGAAACGTAACCGTCTCGTATGCAGGTCTAGAATTGTAATAAAATACACGTTAATTGAAAACAAAATTTATAACAAAATATTGGTGTGAAAGTTCAATATTTTATACAAATGTGTCGCAATGTGCTCGTTGCGTAGATTCGGTTGCAAATATGAAAAGGGTTTTAATAGCAATTCAATGACTGTTCCAATCCAATGTTATCTGAATTTTATTCGTCATAAACGGTACGACTTAAATTTATTCAAACTGATAATTAGGAAAAAAATAGAACAAAAATATTTCTTCATTAATTAATAAATTTGGAAAGTAATAAAGATACTTTATATTTAATTTTTGTATTATTTTAGATTTCAATAATTTTCATCGATTATATTACAGAGGTATTCGTTTATAAAGCAGCGTTATTTTCAGTCAACAAATAGGAAACCTACTAAAATATAAGAGTAATCATCTACTGTGAAACGACTTATTAACAGTGTTAATCCACATCAAGACAAGTAATCGCGAAAGAATACAGTTAAATGGGTTCATTCACAGTTCGAAAAATTTTGTTTATAGTTGTTCCTAAGTATTTGTAAAATTTCTGATGAGTGAAATCAAACAAACATGCAGCTAGTGGACAGTAACATTTAATTATATACTGTCATATCACACTACAAATATACACTTGGTACATTACAACTCTGGTTTTCTAAGGAAAATATTAATTCTACTAAAAAGAACTATTTTAAATACAGTATATAATATAAAAAATCAACTTCTAAATAAAAATAAAATACGAAAGAAGACATCTTTACTGGAATATCATTCAAAATACAGTTAATTACATAAGAATACATTTTTCATCCTTATAAAATTAATAATTTCTAATTTTTAAAATGTATTTTCTTCCTTATTCCAGAAATATATTTTTGTAAGTTTTTTGTGACTAATGAGCATTTCTGATCTTTTCTCATTACACTCATTATTATTTTCATTAGAACTCAATAGTTTGACAGTTTTTAATATTATTTTAAAACATTTCTAGAAAATTAAAATTTTAATTTCTTTTAGAGTTCTATTTAAAATATTAGTATTTAACACTGTCAATTAACTACATTATAATTCCTCTTAAACTCAAGTTATTGAACTCAAGTTTATCAATTCTATTCACTGCAACCGTATTTTTTATTACACTTAAATTTGTAAATTGATTTGATATATACATATATATATATATATATATATATATATATATATATATATATATATATATATATATATATATATAAACACATGCAATTTTTTTTGTACATTCTTACTAAGAACAAATTCCTTTAATAAATAAAATGTTACAATATAAAATACTTTTTCAAAGAATAAAGGAAATATTCAAAAACACTTTTGAACATGAACAAATAACATATATGTAGTAAATTATTGTTCTATAACTAAATCTATAAAATACCTTAATTTTAGATATGCAAATTAAATTCCAACAGTAACTACCTTATATTTAACCTTTAAAACAAAAATAATTTTAATACCTACAGATTAGTATTTTCATAGTTATAATGATAACTTTATATTTTTAATTTCATATTTCACTAATAACACAATAGTGTGTTTAGGTAATAGCTCATTAGCATATAGTAGACATAAAAGCAATTTTAATTTAAATAACTTATATGACGAAGTTAAGAAGAATATCAACACTTTTTATAACTGATATGAAATACTCGATTTATTACCCTGTAAAGAAACAAGTATTAATAAAGAATATTTAAATCACTTGAATAATCAAATAATTTAAAAATAGTTAAACAAAATCAATGCTGTGCTTAAAATATAAACAATTGTACTAATAAAACTATTTCATTTACATCACAAAAATAAACAAACCAATTTTATCTTTTAAAAAAAAAGTAAAAAACAAAGAAAAAACTTACTTCTTAATAAATATATTCAAATTGTTTAATAGTCCATTTTTCTTGGACTTCTTTGAATCACCAGAAATTATTGAACCACCACATAAGTCTTAAATTTGAATACAAATAATTTTAAATACACTAGAAACCCCATTTTTTTTCTAAATATTTTTAAACATCAATAAGTGTTCAAAAAATTAAATTGATCACCATTTAAAGATACCTACAACCATTAGTAAGTCAACTTGATGCATCTACAGCAACAATATAATTTTTGATGAGTTGTTATTGAATTATAACATTAAACACAATTTAATTGAAACAATATGCTATTTCAGTATTAGAAATTTATAATCAATTTTATGTTCCCTTAACTTGCCAAAGACAATAAGTAACTTTTAGTTTAAGAAATAAAATAATGTATGTTTATTTATTCAACCAAATTTCCTGGGAAAAAAATAATTTTAATAATTTTTACATTCTTAAACATATACACTAATGATAAAGTGCCATTATAAGAAACTAAAATAACTATATTTTTGATACATTTTTATATATTTTTTTGGATCTACACAAACTACAAAAAAATATGCTAGAAATGAATTTAATTCACATTATAGCATTACACATTTCTTTTTATTTTACACAAAGCATGTATTTTTCTAAAATAAACAATTCATACATTATTCCAAAATTAATTAAAAGAGTGAATTAAAATAAATATACAGAAATAATTCTGATGTATAAGATTTTTATATCACAACAGCATATACACAATTTGAATAAACTTGTAAATTTGAAACATGCACACAAGTACAGTCAAGTAAATCATACCTATTTTTATGTTTATATATATATATATATATATATATATATATATATATATATATATATGTATATATATATATATATACACACACACACACACATTTGTTTGAAAACAAAATTTAATTCAGCATTTTTTTTCTTTTCTATGGTTTAAGATATTAATGTAAATTTTAAAACACTATAATTGCAACAAAAATATTTGTTGGCAATTATTAACAATAAACAACTATAATTTCAAAATACTGAAAATATATCCACAAAAAGATATTTATGTACTTTCCACACTAATGCATACATATATATATATATATATATATATATTATGAAAGTAGTATAAATATGCATAAAATATTCTTTTCTGTAAAACATATAATGCTATTGTGATATAAGAGAGCTAATATTTATAATAAATCACTGATGGGCACATTGAATTGATGGTCCACTAGAGCCAAGATCTTCATCATCACTACCATATGCTTCATGTGAATAAGAACTTCTCTCAGTTGAATCATAATCGTGCAAATCTATTTCTTCATGTTCTCCACTTGGCATTTTAAATGGCTCTTTACTCGGTAATAGTAATTCTAATTCCTTCAATTTCGATTCCGGTTGGAAATGATTTTCTGGGAACGTTATGTCAAATTTAATATAAAGATATCCTTTTTCAAACGGATTTTTATACTGAGGCATTCCCTCTCCTTCAATACCTCTTAAATCACCCGGCTTTATCACTTGACCAGCTACATGTTTAACCAATAAATCTCTACCGTCCAAATGCTTCACAATCATTTCAAACCCACAAAGAGATTCGGTGAGAGTTATTGTATGAGACATAAAGAGATCATCTCCTGATCTTTGAAATCTTTCATGAGGTTTCAGTTGTAAAACAATGACAACATTACCAGGTTCTATACCAGGCTGCTGATCACCTTCACCATGAAAGACAATTTTCTGATTTTCTTTCATCCCTTTATCAATATGTACTTCCAATATTTTTGTTTCATTACATGTTTTTTTACCATGACATTTTGGACACCTGTCTTTTTCATCAGGAATCATTTCTCCTTCTCCCAAACATTTTGCACAGCGTGACTGTGTTCTTTGTGTAGTATTACGACTAACGTGCCGATATGTAAAGACAACACCAGAACCATTACACTTTAAACAGCGTACAAAATTTCCACTCTTACAGCCTTTGCCATCACAAACTGTACAAATTACATTTTTATTAAGTTGTAACTTCGCAGTTTTCCCATTATACATATCTTCAAGAGAAACTTTCAATGGGTGAATAGTATCTTCTCCTTGTCTCTGTCGCATTCCACCCATACCTCCCATTCCAAAAAAACTTGTTCCAAACAACTGTGAGAATAAACTTTCAGGGCTAAGACCTGGTCCATCATGAACACCTTCTTGCATTCCTTTAAGTCCATACTGGTCATATATTTCTCGTTTCTTTGGGTCAGACAGAACTTCGTAAGCAAATGAAATTTCTTTGAACCTGTCACCGGACTCTGGATTTTTGTCGGGATGGAATTCCTTCGCTAATTTTCTATATTGCTATTGAATAAAATAAACTATTACTCCATTTAATATAAACGAAGTTCACTGAAAATGAAACAAAATATACCTACAATAAAAATATTTTTCTTTCATAACTAACTGAATAAATTCCATAAAAAGCAATTAAACTTTATATGATTTTTATAAACATCGACCACTAGGAAAAAATACAATTACTTCATTCATCACATTTTTTTTTTTAATATGCTAATAATATAATTCATTTTAATTTATTAATTATCTACTGAATTAACACCCAAAATGGTACAAAAAAATTAATATGAAACTTTCAAGTAGCAAATAAAAAGTAAATAAAGGTTCATTACCTTCTTAATTTCAGCATCTGACGCATTTCTGCTAACACCCAATGCATCATATAACTTGTTGTCCGCCATTTTCTGTCTGCCATTGAATAGACAAAAAAAAAACACTAACATACATTTATGTGAATAGAGTGCCCTCTAGTGTTCTTTAAAAAATCTATTTCATTGGTTATTCACAATAAAATTAAATGCTTAAATTAGAGCGCCATAAATTTAATTAAAATATTTTTATTATATACTTACGTGTGTAATTGGCAAAAGCTTATAAGAAGCAGACCATAATAGCACATCTAATTTCTACAAATATTTGCACCTAAATCTGAAATTAAGTTTATTTAAAATTTATTTCAATAATTAAATACATCAAAAAAAATATCTATATCAGAAAGACAATGAAATAGAACACATTGTTTTTCTGTATTAGTATAATAATTTATCAGTTTATTACAACTGATTATAATGTTTTTATTATACGATTGTTTTATATTCATTTGTCTTTTTTGTAAAATTTAAAAAGATCCACTTGTCAATGTTTTTGAATTAACATATAATTAAATCAAGTCATGCCACATATTGTAATGCTTCATTAAAAATTTTCTCGTATATAACACAACATACATACATACATACATATATATATATATATATATATATATATATATATATATATATATATATATATATATATATATATAATGCAGTTACTCTAAGATATTCATTTTAATGAACATATATTCAATTAAAATAGAACTTATTGCATTGAGAAATTGGAGGCCTATTTTTTTAATTGTTATAAATTGTATTACAAATTTAATTTCAAATATCTATCTATGTAATTGTACGATTTACGTTTGATTCTTTATCTTTGTACGTTATTCTTGCTATTAGCAACAGTTTAAATACAATATTGTAATAATTATTATCTATATTTTTAATCTGTCACTAAATGGTTCAACTAAGTTTCTCTAGTTAGTAGTGTTTATTGTACTACTATATGTAGTAGTTCCTTAAATTTATTCCTAATAAATTTAATATTTAACAGAACATGAGATATAGCAGCATACTAAATAAAACTAATTAATAAGACCTACTGTCATTATATAACAAAAATTGTATTCATGATCTTATATTTTTTAAATAACAAATAAAAATCATAGTTGTTTTAATATCAAATATATAAATTAATACTTTACCTGTATTACCTGTCATTTATTATATTTTTACTTTTCTTCTAAGTGCTGGTTTAATAAACAATTACCTATAATAAATATGTATTCTTCATTAAAAATAATTAAGAATAATAGCAAGTGTCTAATGAAAACACAGTAACAAATTCAAAATCCTTACAATATAAAAAAGAACAATGATTCAATTTGTACACTTAAACATAAAATCTGTTCATTTGCTATCTCTCATACTAATTTACATTAATATTAATAGACAATAAATCTCAGTTAAGAAGCAGATACTACAATTTAATGTGTTTTAAAATATATGGTGTTATTATGAAATGGATTATATTTTTTAAATTTTAATATCACTTTTATGTTCTTTTTGAAAAAATATTTATTAAATATTTTTAAAGCAAATTTGTATCATTTACCTACGTTATAAAATTCTTAAAAAATAAAAAAGACTTGTTCACATTTACAACTAACAATCGACATTAATTTCACACACACGTATATATGTACATGTCTGTAAATACGTACATACGTATGTATGTGTTAGTGTATGTGTATGTATGGTATGTGTGTATATTTATGTATATATATATATATATATATATATATATATATATATATATATATATATATATATATATATGTATA
>CM068320.1:9315000-9357500 GCA_034766995.1 Acanthacorydalis orientalis | reverse complement strand
TAAAGACACAAGTGTAATGTTAGCATTCAAAAAATGACTTGTATTGATAAATTAAAATACATTTGTGTTAAGTTTACATATTTCACAACAAATAACTGGTGGTATATATTTAACCAAATCAAAAATTATCTTAACATTGTCAAATAATATATGTATTTTTTTTCATAATAATATATTAATTTACACAAAAACATCTCATTTTAATGCTTCCAAACTTGTAATGGAAGTATACATTAAAAAAAATGCATTTGTTTTCAGTCACTAGCACGGAGAGTGCTAATAGTAATTATAATCGATATAAACAACTTGTATTGAATACATCCTAATATTAATACAAATTTCAATGCTTTTTTTTTATAATATATACATACAATTAAATATAATTAACTGAAATATTTGTTCAATATTTACAGTAAACATAATTCTTTAATGGATATAATATTTATAAGATACATAAAAAGAAATTACATTACTATTTTATTACTCTTTATTCTGTCATTTTAATTCTTTTGTCTGCATTAATTCATACCAAATATTTTATCCTTGCAAAATATTTTTTTCAGTTGTGTAAAAAAAAATAAAATTTAATATATTTTATGTGAAAATTAAACAAAAAAATATTAAATTATTAACAGTATGTATATACATAAAATATTATTTTTTCATTATTTAAAAAATTTTACTCGACAAAAAAATCTAGAGAAATACCTTACAAAACAACTTATTTATTCTATATATTCCTGAATTTGGCACTCATGTTTTTCTTCATAAATTAAGTCACACAATTGATAACAAAACAATTAAAGGACGTTTACTTGTATGAATTATACATTTCATACAGAAATCTAATGTATGTATGTATTAATGTATATGTATGTGTGTGAGTGTGTATATATATATATATATATTTAACACATACACACGTACACATGTACATACGTACATACATACATATATATATATATATGCACACAAATGAGGCTTGCCGATATATGCACATAAAATTACAATATTTATACTATTACTCTACTAGCATATAAATATTAAGATATCTTTGAATGTGGCTTACTTCTGAAGAAATAGTTGATGTAGTTTGTGGTAAAACAGCCATTGTTACAGGTATGCCTTGACTTGATGTAAAAAGATGACGAACAACAACTGGAGGGGACTGTTGCCTTTGTTGAAATTGTCCCACACGAGTATTCATCGTTTTACTTTGATTAGAAAATACAGGTTTAATTGTATTGCTTATATTATTTCCTACAGCAGTATTTGTAGAAGGGTGAGGTGTTGTGAAAATTTTATTTCCAGCTGAATTTCGTGATGATGATACTGCACCATACTGAGTTGCCAACTTCTTTGTGTTAGAATTCATAGAATTATTATTAGCAGCAAGCAATGATGGAGGTGGTTTCAGCTGACATCTTAATTGGTCTCTATTGGGACTATTTTGAATTACAGCTTGGCAAATCTGATAACTACGTTCGAGGTTGACAGCACCAGGTGGAGGTTTATTTGAAGATCCTCTGTTTCTATTAGATCCACCACTACCAGAAGAAACTTGAGAATCTCGTATTGATTGTTTACTTTTTGTTTTAGTGGTGTGTTGTGGTACTGCACGTATTGGTTGACTGGTACTCAATGCTAGGTAAGGAACAGCACTGGAACTTGCAACCATTGCAGTTCGTGGAATACTTGCTATATTATTTGTTGGAAGATGCGTGACCTAATAAACATTAATATTTTTCATATAAAATAAGTATTACAGAAAATATTATATATATATATATATATATATATATATATATATATATATATATATATGTATGTATGTATGTATGTGTATATATATATATATATATATATATGACGCACATGTATAAAGAGACAATCATATATTTAAACCGTAAAACTTATTACTATTATAAACCAAAAGACATATATATATATATATATATATATATTAAAATATCCAATTTACCAAAATCTTTTTACATTATTAAGTGATTGGTGAAGTTATATACACAAATATTATGTAATATATATGTAAAATTATTGAAAAACAAAGTAATCTAGAATAATTACTAACAGAAAAAAACACCATAACATTTATAATTTTTATAATTGTAACACTTTATTTCTTGCAATGAAAAAATTGGAAAATATCTATTTTCAAAAATGTCTAAAATTTAGTCACAATTCTAAAAATTCTGAACTCATACAATTTAATTGAAAATTTCATATGATAAATTAACTAAACCTAGCAAATATAAATGTAAAAAAAAAAAAAAAAACAGTATATTTGAAGGAAAAAATATCACTGATATATTCAGATAGATAACAAAACATGTACCTGAAATGTATAATTGAAAAAGGTGTTTCACTTTGAAAAACATCATTAAATGATTTCCAAACAGTAGCAGTTTACGAATCAGCACAAAAAGTTATCCACAAACTTATTGCCATAGAACAAAGAACAGAAATTAATTCTGATAAAGAAAAAATCCTGTAGTAAATCAGAGATTAATCATATTAAAAGAAAATATATATGTAAGATAATTTAAAAGAAAAACTATAGATTGCTAATGAATATTTTTTTAAAAAAATGCTGAATTTGAAACAATTTTATTTTTTAATCAAACTACAGATTCTTAGTTCAAGTAATTATATTTCAGCACAGATGAAGTTAAATGTAGAAGTATATAATAGTAGAAGTAGAAGTAAATAAGATAACTTACAGTGAGGACATAACAATAAAATAGTGTTTTATAAGTTCATGAAGGCATATTAATAAACTAACTTAATTAACTTTTGTTATGAATATGAACTTTGGTAAAAAAATTCATAGAATTATTTTTAACATATATATTACAACTAACTTTTTAATTCTTTCTTTCATATAAATAATTATAAAAAACATAGTCATTCATTCCAATCACTAACTAGTTAATTAATTACTAAATATTTATTTTACTGAATAATTGTTAAATTAAATCACAGTTAACATAAAGTATATTACATGCAATAACTGAATCAAGAATATATTTAAGAAGTTTAATTAAAATATTTAAATAAATTTAAACATAATAATACTTCAAAAAATCTTAGAAGCAAATAAAATTTATAATAAATCAATAGTTTGCACTTGTAAAATAAAAGATTATTGGAACTATTAAAATTACTTCTATGCGAATACATGAAAGCACTATTTAAAATCTCATAAAAAAAAAAATTTAATGACTTCAATAACAATATTTATAAATAAATAACATTTTTTGGAAAATAATGAATATAAATTGTGTTAAAAGAAAAAAAAACAAATCTAAACTTCAATTCCCCCCCCCATTTCTTTCAATTATTGTCATTTCTTTCTTTCAATTATTGTCATTTAAGTGAGTACAAAATTCATTTCTGATAATCTCTTTTATTAATTTAGAATTATATAAAGACAGAAAATATTTTTTTATGAATACTTTCGATTAATTTAACACAAAATTCATTTATTATTAGTTAAAGTTGAATTTTACATAATGAAAAGTTTATTAAAATAAATATTGAAAGACTATTACAATAGAAATTTACAAATTAAAATACATACAGATTATAAAACTATTACTATTTTTTAGAATTTCGATATTGTAAAATATATTGTCTTATTAATGTGTTTATCAGACTTTTTTACATTTAATATGCAAATTAAAAAAATATACTTTTCAATTTTAATACTAAATCATTTTAAGATATATTTACCTGAAGATTACTTGAAGGTATAGCTGAAGGTAAACAAACAATAGTAGTTGGCGGTATAACTGTTGTTACAGTATTTTTACTAACAGAAGTAGTCATTGTAGTAGCTGCAGTTGAACCTGTACAACTACTAACTGTACTAGTAACTGTACTGTCAGTACTTATTGTTTCTGGTGTTAAAGTAACTTCTAATTCTAATTTCACATGATTTCCAGTCGAATATTCAGAAAATTTTGGCTTATTTTCTGATCGATCTTCAATATCAAGCTCTTCCCTTTCTCCACCAACATCTGTGCTTCCAAGTGCAGCCGCAACCATTTCAGAATCCATTTTAAATACGTAAGGCCAATCACTTGGAACTGGAAATGAGCCCTCCTCAAGTCTTACCTCAAGTTCTTCTTGCATTGGTATAACTTCAACTTCACCAGATGCAGCTTCTTCTGCATTTACAACAGTCATTGCAACAGGTACATTTACAGACTCTAAAGCATGCAATGGAACTTCAGACAATAACTTTTCTGTGCTTGAATCAACAACATCCCAACAACAATCTTCACCTCTTGCTACTGCTGCAGCAAATAAAGCCGCTTGCATTTCATCTGAATCGCCATCAAGATCATCATCATCGACCCCTCCTTTTGAAGAACTGTTTTCTTCATTCCCAAATTTGTCACTGTGATGTAAATCTTGAACAGTTATTGCACCAGATTCGAGCACAAAATTTTCTGCATCTATAAATCTATCTTCATTAGCATCTATTTCATTTTCAGCAGTTATATTAACATTGCGATCAAACGTAACCAAATCAGATTCTTTTACAGATGCTTCCAACTTTTCGACTGTTTGATCTGATCCTTCAACACAATCAGACTCTTTTTCAATGATCATTGATTCTTGATGAATTATTAATGAATTTGGTAACTTTGTACTTTGGACAAGACCTGATTGTAAATTTTTGATAACATTTACCAAATTATCATTTTCTTCAATTTCAGTTACAGCTTGATCTAAATGTGTACTAGCAATAATATTATCAAACTGTTTCGTGTCATTTGCTTCTGGGCGGTTTTCCGAATTAACGGTTTCTTCATCTTTCACATCCACAGAATGATATTCAGGTGACAAACTATCCAATAATTCTTGGGTTTGCCCGCTAGTTTGTGCTGAATCATTTTCTAAATATTCTTCTGAATAATTTTTTTCATATGTCTCACCAGCTGTTTCAAGATCTACTCCTGCAGATGTTTCATCAAAGTCAGATTTAATAAAAGATGATTCATTATTTATAGAAGGTTCACAATCCATTGAAGGTTCATTTTTAGGAGTCGACGTAACATCACAATCTGGAATTATTTCTTTAACTGACAGTATGTCATTTTCTCTATCGGGTAATACTTCAACAGAGTCATGTTCTGGAACATCCTTTTCAGATAGTGCATCTTGATCTGGCGATTCTGGTTTCATAGAGAATAATCCAGGGTCGCATGGAAATATTTCTGGACTATGCTGTTTATCTCCTTCGACGTCATCGGTGGGACTTGTCGAACGTGAACGTTTTTCTAAAATAGTTGTATTCGTATTAGACGAATCAATAACATCTGTAACGGACATTGCTGCATTTTCATCATCAATGCTTCCAAACGAATCAGTAATCTGTAACGGATCAACTTCATCCTTTCCGTCATCAGACTCTCGTGAATCACTCGAATGCACTTGAGATAATACTATTTCTGGTCGTTGAATTTCGCACTGAAATTTCGTTGACTTATGTGATGATAATTCAGATAATGTGGATTTACCATTCGATGGTGAATCACATGATTCATCTAAAGAATTTTCCTCTCTATAATTTGCAATCGCTCTCGTTACAGCACCGACAGTTCTCAAACGTTTGGCAAATGAAGGAGCTGGTTTTGTGTGTTTATTGCATATTGATGTAGATGGTCTTAACTTTATAGTAGTTTTTAAAGATGGCCGAGGACTATTAGGAACAATTATTTTAATATTATTTGGTTGACATTTATCTCCCCATATCGGTTCAAAATGTTTTAATTTCCATGGATCTAATCTACTCTTTTCCTTTTCTGCTTCAGTTTTAAGTTTTTGTTGATTTTCTGGTGTAAATTCTCCTTCTGACAACCTTTCTCTCCACTCCAAACAGGCTCGAGCAAAAAACTCATTATTTAATCCTGATGTACTAAGCTTTGAAGCAGGATCAGATGAATTAGGTCTATCAACACTGGGTAAAAGTTGCACCAATTTATGTTGATATAGAGAGGGAAGTGATGAAAAAGTATGTTTATTGAGTAAAGCTCGAATATTTGTATTCACAAGAATACTATCAGGAGTTTCCAAATCAATACAGCCTTCTTTAGTTTGTTCTAGCTGAGCAGCAGTGGATAATTTTTTGTTTGATCTCTTTCTTGGCTTAATACTAAATCCAGGAATAGAGGCTAAGACTTCCTTCATAGTCGAAGCTCGAGGAGAATCATCTATTGTTTCTTCAGGAGGTTTCGGAGGTAGAGTTTTTACTATTATTCTTGGTAAAACTTCCACATTACCAGAAGCGATCGTAGTGTTTTTCCGTCTACGCTTCGCTTGTTGTCTAAGGGCATGTTTAATAACTTTCTTATTGTGTGAATGATAACGAGGTAATTGTTCATTCGATGAATTGTAAGAACAAGATGCTATCCCATCCATGTTGATATTATTCAAAGTCCTATCATTATTAAAATATTCAGCATTTTGTTGTTTGTGATTGAGTTCATCAGAATCACTATTCATACCCAAATTAACATCCACTTCCATCACATTTCATGTTAAGTTTTAGTCACCAAAACAATGACTATTTATATTTAAGTTTTTTTTAAAAAAAATGAGACACAAATTCGTGATCGGACCTCACCCCATTTCTACAGAGCTTAAAAATTACGTCGTTTTAACATAACAAATAAAATGTGATTTATTCATTTTTATACAACATCGTTACTAGATAAATTACTTTTAATACGCAGACACAAAAAAATCACAAACAAAAGCCACCATAATGAAAGTAAAGCGTTGAACAGCATCACTGCTCACTGAAATCTGACAGACCGTGTTCGACCATTGACCCTTGTATGCCATCTCTGTACACGGACGTCAACTTACATGTAAATCATTAATTCCTTTATATGATCATTTACTTCGATAGCACGTTTAAACTGATTATAACTTTTTATTTTTTATCAGTTTGCATTAATGACAATAATCATATTTTTTATAAGATTTTTTAAATCTATGTGTATGCATATATATATATATACACGAGTGAATGTGTACATACACGTGTATATAAACACAATTTGCATATAGAAACATTTATGTTGTTTTAATAATGTAAGAAATTTAAAAATATTAATTTAACTCAATCTTTTTACCATTAATTTTATATTTACAAAACTTCAGTTTTAATCATTATTTAATCTCACAAAACACTTCAAATTATATTATTCTTTCAGTAATCAGAAAACTAAGTTCTACATATTATTTTTTCTTCAACTGCTACAATGAAATTTTTATGTTATATATTTTTTAACTACTTAGAGATCAGCCACCAAAAAAATATATAAATTGCAAATGATTAAATAAATTTAGCATGCATATACTGTGTTCAAATCATTTAAAATTCTAAAACACAATCAAACATTTTTAAAATTCATGTACGGATGTTTTTTATATCTGATAATATAAACATTTTCTTAAAATATTCAAATTTAATAAATACTTTTGTTTCAACAATTGATTTTTATACTATTTAATTTTAGTTAATATAACTAATTAAAGAATTAAAAAAATTAAGAATATACAACTAATATAAACTATGCAATAAATCAAACATTTAAAATAATCTGGTGAATACCTTACTAACAAAAACATACTGTTTCAAATCAAGACTTAACAAATTATTTTTATATTTTCATACACATAAAATGAAAAGATAAATTCAAATGCCTTCTTCTTTCAAGATAAATCACAACTTCTCGTTCTCTAAGAACCGAACTCAAAATATAATAAATTTAATATTTATTTTAATATATATTTTTGTATAAAAACATTTACAAAATATACATATATAAAATTACTGTATAATTTTCAAGTGATATAGATGTTCGTCTGTTTTTGATACTGGAATTGGTGCACCTGAAAGTAAATCTTTTCCATCCGTTCCTTTTGGAAATGCAATTACATCACGAATAGAATTTGTTTTTAATATAGTAGCCAAGAAACGATCTAAACCAAGCGCGATTCCCCCATGTGGAGGGCACCCTGATTTTAACGCTTCTAACAAATGTATTATTTCTGAGGAATTTATTTTTAAGATATCTAAAACATATTCTTGTAATACTGGATCATGAATGCGTATAGAACCACCTCCAACTTCAACTCCATTTAAAACCAAATCATACGCTAAACCACGTACCTAGGAAGTATATAAAAAAAGTATAGTTATTTTAATCGATCAATTCAAGTTATATACTTATTAATAACTTAACTATACTTGTTAGATTCCACATAATTATATTATTCAAACTTTCAATTTCATTTATTTATAATTTCATTACAAATTTACCTGCAATGGATTACTTTTCAATAAATGCAAATCTTCTTGATGTGGTTGTGAAAACGGGTGATGTGCTGATAATAAAGATCCAGTATTTTTATCTTTTTCAAATAATGGAAAATCAACAATCCAAACAAAACAATAATCATCAGATTTTTTTAAAGGCTTCTTTAAAATTTGTTCTAAATATTCAATAAATGTTAAACGAACTTTTCCTAACAACGGTAACTACAAAATTACTTTGGTTATTAACATTCTGTACAGTGTCATCAATTTTATTAAATTACCGCTTCATCCTTTCTTCCATAAACAACAAATAAAACGTTCTTTGTAGAAAGATTCAATGCTTCAAATAAATTTTCTGCTACATATTTTCCAAACATTTTTGTCATTTTATTAATACATTCAGTTCTGTTCAAAGGTAGATTGCTTTTCATTAATTTTACTGATGAATACTGTGATTCTATTGATTTTATCTTTGACTTAAATGAATTAGATAATTTAAAATTTAAATTTGTATCTACTGCAATGGCATATGCTCCAAAATTTTCATCTTCAAAAAATGCCTTATCTACCTTAAAATGATCTGTACAATCTTGTATCTAAAAATTAAAATTTCAATTCATAACTCTAAAAATTAATTAAGGTAGTTTTCAGTCAATATATAACAAAAATATATATATATATATATTCTTTACATAAAATGAGGTTAGATCACAATGAACTATATTGTACCATTTAGCCGTAAGCTCAATGGTAAATTATTAAAACCAATTTATTTCAAACTTATGTTATTTATTAACTGATTAGTATCAATACATGTAAAACTTACTTCAAATTCATATCTCATATCTGGTTTGTCAGTACCATACTTTGATATCGCTTCTTTGTAAGTTAATTTTTTAAATGGTGCCATGATTCCCAACTCTGGCCATACATAAATTATAAGACTCTCAATCAATTCCATTATTCCATTTTGATTAGTAAATGACATTTCTATATCAAGTTGAGTAAATTCAGGTTGTCGATCTGAACGACCTCCTTCATCTCTATAACATCGAGCTATTTGAAAATATTTATCTATACCACCAACCATCAACATCTGTTTGAATTGTTGAGGACTCTGTACCAATGAATAACATTTTCCTGGAATTTGTGTTGGTACAATAAACTCTTGCGCACCCTTCAATCAATATAAACATATATTTTTTCACTTTTAAAAATTAAATTAACCGATATTTACCCCTGGTGTTTTTCGAAATAAAGTAGGTGTTTCTACATCAACAAAGCCACAAAGTTTTATCAAAAAATCTCTAATACTCATTAAATAAGCTGATCTCATTCGTAAATTATACTGCATATTTGGAAAACGTAAATCTAAATATCGGTTTTGAAGTCGCAATGATTCTTTTGCTTTGTTATGTTCTCGAATATTAAATGGTAACTTTTTTTTAACTTCATTTAAAACAATTATATTTTTTATGAGAATTTCTATATCTCCAGTAGCCATTTTATGATTCTGCATATTAACTGGGCGTTCTTTTACTATGCCCTCTACCTGCAAAACACTTTCAATAGAAATGTTTTCAACAATATTCATCAATTTTTCATCACAGTTTGAAAAAATGCACTGAATACTTCCATAGGCATCTCTTAACGTAATAAATTTATTTAGTTTATTCATACGTCGATATTCGAGCCAACCATATAAAACCACTTTCTTTCCAGCATCTTCAATACGTAATTGACCACAATTATATGTTCGAAATGTAAATCGATTTACAAAATTTGTTGTATTATTTCCTTTTGTATTATTTTCAATTAAAATGTTGTTCCCAAATATATAACTTTTAGTTTCACATTTAGATACCTATAAAAAATTACAAACTATTATTCAATAATTACAAATTATCATTCAATAATAACTTGTTTGAAAAAATCTATTTTTTTTTTATACTTCATAAGGATAATTCAATATTATAAATTATTGTCAATGCTTAATAAACTTTAAGCAAGAAAGAAAAATACCTCTTTTAGCAATATCATTTATCTTATATTATTGTTTTTAAAATAACTTGTATCTTGTACACTGACTGTAATTATCCTAGACTTCTTAAAAAATACATCGGATTTTTATACCTGTTCACTTTTTACACCATCAGTACATATTGTTTGTAATGCTTTTACACCACTTTTCCAAGTTTTGTATTTAACTTTATAGTTCTTTTTTTGTATGCTTAATGAATTGAAACAACTTCTTAATAAAGAGACATCTTTTTTCAATACTGACTGAAAGATTATGTTCTGGAATTTATAATTTTATGTTGAATTTATAGCAATAAAAGTTTATAAATATTAACATATTGACTTCAAGCTAATAAATATATAGTAATTTATTATTTAACATATTTATTTCAAATTAATATATTATCTATTTACTTACTTTTAAAATCATGTTTGACTCAAAATAAAACTTAAATTATGTATACAAATATTTCATAAATATCTTTTAATATTCAATTGATATTTAATAATATCCATAAATAAAACAATCTCTAATTAAAATACTGACACAGCAAATCTATATACAACAGTTACAAATTTCCTCATGTAAAAGCCATTTACACACTACACAATGAAAAATCCAAAAAAATAGTGTTGGATAAATTACTGTTGGTTCTACTGTAGAACTCTTTTATCTATGTACGAACAATGTAGGACACTAATCTGTTCAATCGAAATGTATTTGAATAAAAATAATTTATAATGTAAAAGATTACAATACTTCTAAATATTTTATTACTCTATCTTATGGATATTTATATAGTTGACATTTTGAGGCATTCTGTGACAATTTTATACCCACATACATAAGAAATGTTTAGTTTTCAGCCAGCTGTCGAAATGTAATATGTCTTCATTGAAGATTTCCTGTGCTCGTGAAATTTGCTCAGGTGTTATGGAAGATGTTGACTGACTTTATCTTACATTAAATGTGGACAAATTCTCATCCCTCTGAGTCATTTATGTCACTCTAATTCTCCAGTTTTTTCAAACTTGGCTATTAGGCTTGGCTTCATTCATTACTTTAAGTGTTTCTGAAGCACTTAAATCACGCCTAATACAGTAATGAACAACATAATACTGCTTTTGCTATAAATCATTTGTAACACAACTTGTACGTTAACACCACAACTGTTACCGTAGGCACTAGATGTGGAATAATGAGCAAGTTTTATATAAGTCAATCCACTAAAGTTACATTATCTATAATAAGTCTACATAAATCTATAACTAAGGCTGATAAAGCACCCTTAACGGGTGGAGCACAAAAATTATGCGGTATTCAAGAATATAGCGCTATTCCACAAATTAAACGATCAGTCCTCGTACATGGAATTATTTTTCTTTTATTGATGCGTATATTTTCACATCAAGATTATATATATATATGTATGTATGTCTCAAATATTTACCAGCTTACCAGTGAAACGTATGCATGTTCCTGTATTTATGTACGTGCATTTAAATAGCTTTTACTTAAAAATAAAAATGTGTTTTTTTATTATTACTATCATTAATTTTTTCATTACTAACTTTATTGATTTAATTGCTTTGTTGTCTCATTTGTCTTTTAGATAACATCTAATTACATAAACATTTAATGATACTTGATATCTATCCTAGACTACCTTACAAACATTATTGGTTTAGACACAAATAACATTTATTGTTTAATCAATGGCGTATTTTTAATATAAATAAAATCACATCAATAAATAACATTCTTATGTGTAAACAAGACAATACTTTATAATTTTGACATGATAGAATCATTATATAAAAAAAAATTAAGAGAATCACAAAATATATGCACAGAAAATTTATTTCATTTGTAATATATGACATCTTAAAGTTCTCTATTGTAATATATTACTATATTTCTTGAACCAGAATGAAGTAAAAAAATATATTAGCATTCTAACAGGAAAAAATAAAAATACGATAGTTACGATTTTAGATTTATATTCTATACTACATAATTGATTTGTACTTTGTTAAATCTTATTTTTGCATGTTTATTTAAATGTAAAATATAATTATCTAAAATATAAAATTATTTTTACAAAAGTATATTAAAATGAATCATACATATTACATAAATTAAAGAATTTAAAAAAGAATTATCCAAAAGAGTATATATAGTTCCTTATATGATATGTACCTTTGGCACATTAAATATTATAATTTTAAAAAATACAGAAAATTATATATTTATAAAATGAATAAGTAGACAAACATTGATATTGTAATGAAAAAGTGTAACTATTACAATCAATTTAAAATGATTGAGTTATTGTAATTATTTTTGATATTTAAAATATATATTTTTCAAATCAGCTTAATTCAAAACTAAACTATTCATTATAATTTAAAATCATTAAAATTGATGCATTTTGTAAATAGAATAGAATAAAACATGAGCAATATATTAATATAAAATAATTAGAATATTAAAATCTCTTAGAATACAGAATTATCAGCCTTTCAAAACTTTAAATACCTTCAAATAATCACCAAAAAAATGAAAATGTTACAAATAAAATATTTTACCTTAGTATTTCTACACAGGTGTATTTTATATAATGTTTAGACTTATTTCGGTCCAGTATTTATCTGTCAAAAATAATAATGTGACTATAGTAATGTTTAAAGGTTGAGGATCGAAACAAGCATATTTGAAATAAATTCAAAACAAACTTTTTATAACAAAGCTACAATTTAAAGAATCCTATATCTCATCTAACTTATTTAAAAACAAAAAAAACTTATATTTATTTAAAAAATGTTTCAACTTCATTTTAAATGCAACTAAATACTAAATGTATAATAAATATATTCAATTTTAACAATATAAATTTCAAACAAGTTATTACTAAAATATTTAAGTTTTTTGAATTGTCCAATAATACAATAAATATATCACTAAATTAATTACTTATGTTAATTACTAAAATTAATATTATCTACTTTATATTGTGTTTAATTAACATATTTATAAAAAAATTGTTTCTGTGAAGTTTGTAAACTAATCAGCAGTATTCAAAATTTACATAATTGTTTGAGAAAATATTTACACTATAATTTAATATTAAATAGATGTCACACTTTCCCACACACTTTAAATAATAACTTTTTAATAATCTAATTTATGAAAATAATCAATTTCAATCGATATATTTATTATACATACATACATACATATATATATATATATATATATATATATATATACATATCAAATAAAGCAATGTTGGTGGGAAAATATAAATATTCTACAATATTAATATTAACAGCCTCAATAGTATCATTTTCAACACTAAACTGGAGTGAAATAAGTTCAATGTACCTCTACACTAATAAATTATAAATTAAACTGTTTTTATTACATATAAATTCAAGAACTAGTCACATATACATACATATTATTTTTATTATACAACAAAATAATTAATACATAACAAAAAAAAAGTTAGTCTGAAATATGTTTTAAAAAATTTGTTGTATAGTAAAAATTGAATTTATGAATTCATTTAGAAAACAAGATTTATTTAACAAAATGTACACATATTTGGAAACACTAAAATAATATTTAAATATAATATATGAAGATTTATTTAAGAATAACGGATTTTAAAAGAATAAAACCTTTAAAAATGCAGGAAATAAACAGATCATTTTTTAAAAAAAAACACTACAGCTGTATATAAAATGCAATTCATAACAACAAAAACTGAACAATTCAATTTAAAACTAAAGCTTTTCTAGAAGTTAAAAATAATATATGTCTGAATATTAAATATAAAAATCTTGAATTTTGAAAACTATTTGGATAAGAAAAATATTTATTAAAATAAATAATTCTAAGTTTATGAAAAAAATCGATCTAATTAGTTTTTTGACAGTTTTCAATTTTGTGTTCAAATAAATAGGTACACACAAATAATACAATTTGGTCATCAAAAATTAAAATTTTACATATAAACATAAATCCTCTATATATTTTAATATTAATACAAAATCTAAATGTGGTACAAAATTAAAAATTAATAAATACACAAACAACTGAATATAATACTCAATTATATTAAAAACATTGTGTGTTATCACATATGTATCAATAATGAAAATGTGTAATTATGAGCAGCATGTTTATATGTAAGTATAAGAGAGTGTGTGTGTGCATGAAAATATATATATATATATATACATACACACATAAAATCTCAAATGTGGAATGTAACAGTACTTTAAAATATTTTTAAAGTAATTAGCATTGTTTTTTATGTAAAAAAGAATTTATATATTTATAATTTGCACTGAATATTTAATACTATGTTTTCTCCTACTATCTAATAAGTCTACATAACTTTATATAACAACTACAGTAAACAATATATACCTGTACAGTAAGTATTTCAATAATTAAATAATTTAATATTTATGTACATTACATTAATGGTAACCCTTTTAAAAATAATTTGTGTTGCTTTTTATTTCAAGAATTCATATTATTTATTTTAGTAATAATTGGCAATATAATAATCTGCTTCAATAATTAATACATATTAAGGTAGCCACACATAGTTTTACATGCACTCCTAATACATCGAATCAAATTCACGCGACTGAAGTGGCGTTTCAAGATCTTACACATAAACACAAAAATAAAATTAAGAGTTTAACTAGCGATCTTGGAACACGTGATACAAGAGCATATGTTAGTGGATGAAAAGTATATATTTTTCTCATTATATTTAGACATGCCATGATTTCTAACTGGTTTGAAAGTAGTGGCGTGGCGTGTGAGAAAAAAATATGATTCTTTTAAACACGAACATTGGTAGTTTGAAACACCATAAAGATGATGTATAAATATTATCAGTAGATCCACCACTTATTTTAGAATTTCCTACTTTTTTAAATTCCTTGTAAAATGTACCTTGCAAGGCTTGAACTTTTTTGTAACAAAACTGCAATCGACCTTTTCATATACTTTTTTACACAGTTCAACAAGTTCATTGTAGGCTTTGTTTTTTAATTTTTTATTAAATTATTCGAGTCTAGTCTATGCGCTCTAACTGTTGTTCTTACTTGCATACTTACTGTGACACATTTTCTTCCCACTAATACATGTTAAAATCCACACATTTGGCATATTGCATTTCAAGAGCGCATAAAAAACTGTATGTGTCTGCTTTTATACTTCAGTAAATGAATAATAGCAAGCCTCTCAAAAATAATTTATGTTTCTTTCTATTTCAAGAATTCATATCATTATTTAGTTTCAGTTTTAATAATAAATGTCAATCCAATAATTTGCTTCAATAACAAATACTTACGACATATAACACACAGTTCAGTATTTACATATTAAAAAAAGATCATTTTATCCAATAATTTTATCTATTACTACATGTTGATTTGTGAAATAATATACATTAAATCGAATTTACAAAATGTATCATAAGTAAATTAGAGATCAATTATTCTTAATTGCTAAATGAGGAACTGTCTTGTGTGACCACTTGATAATGACCTGATGGCAATAGAAACATTGTATATGAGTTACTTTCATTATTATAAAATTTTTCACAATTTAATGGTGCGTCTGAAAATCCTTGTACATATAATGAAACCCATGGCAGACTTTCTCGACTCATTACATAATTTCTAAAAAATGGATAGTTTTGTTTAAAATTATATAAATTGTAAAATTATAATTATTAACTAAAGTAATTTTATTTTTGACATTAAAAAACTTATTTTTTTATAACTTAATGAGTAATGAAAATAATAATTATTTATTATTAAAACAATATTACATTAATTTTAAACAGAAATAAATTTTCCTAAAACAAAATACTTCAAAATATATTTCAACCAAATCTTATTGTAAATTGCATTTCTAAAAAAATTCATACATTATACACACACACATACGTGTGTGTGTGTGTGTATATATATATATATATATATATATCTATACATATTTATAAACTCACCTTAATTCATTACATAAATTATTTATTACATGGTGTGTAAATAAACCTGTCCATTGAAGAAAACTTACTTGACCAAAAACTTTATTTGGAAATGGACATTCATAAGTTGTTAAATAGGTGTTTGGTGCATCATTTTCTAGATCTCCACCTATACTATACACTCCTAACCATTCTGTTAATTCCGCTAAATCACAGCCACTTGAATCTTTTTCATAATTTATCAATAATGGCACCGTAATGTTGTAATCTTTTCTGCACAAATACTTTGGTTTACATAGTGTTACGTTATAACCGATTGTTGATAAATAAGAGGCAATTGAAGAAGGGCAAATTTTGTCTTCAGGAGGTTTCCAAACAAAAAGCATAGTAAACTTTTTAATATTATTTTTCAAACACCACTGAATACGTTGAAAAGTTTTTTTTTCTGAGGTTAGTGAATCACTTCGAAGATCTATATTTACACCTAAACATATAAAAAATATAAAACGTGTATGTGTGTGATTGTATGTATGTATATACATATATATGTATATATACTTTGAATACAATCTTACAAAATCTATTTTTACGACGAGAATATGGTTTTCCTTCTAAACCGAGAGACTGAAACGATTCTTTATTTAATGATAATATAAGATTCCCAGTAGGTGTTATGGCAATACAATCATCTGTATCTAAATGTGTATCGATACTTAATGCACTTGCTTGTCCTGCAAAGAGAAAATATTACACACTTCATTCATTTGAAATAATGTTTTACTTACCGCTTTTTACAAATGAATGAATAAAATCATTGTTAACTATATCACTTAGACTGAAGTCATTTACTTTATAATAATCACAATCTTCGTTTAACACATTTCTTATATTATTTGATATATTTGGCGTATCGGGTAAGACTACAGATACCTTTAAGTTATAAAATAATTTGAATAATAGAAATATAACAATAATTAGGTTATGTTTTAAAATCATACCAAGTGATTGAAATAATGGTTATTAATAATGCTACTGGTGCTATTGATTTCACCCTTCTCTTCATGAAATGATGATCGCTTTGGCTTGAATTCCCATACTGATGGACATAACATTTTATTTAAATAATAAGCAACTTAAACCCAAATAATATTCAAAGATGGAAGCATATACACCATAGGTCATAGATACATAAGTATCTAATCATAGATTCTCTAAGAGAGTCTTATCCATAGATAAAAAATTCTCGTCTATCTATGTTCTCTATCTACATATTACAAATGAAGTTATAATTTGCTGTATGCATTTTATTTAAAGTAAAGAGGGGTGACTAAAACATAACTTTTTACCACGGTCGTACATATAGGTCTAACAACGAACAACAATTTCAATGACGAAACTGTACCGCCGTTGGTCGATCTATTTAATTACAATTATCGCTACTACACGGCACCACTTGTAAAGGAATACACTTCTATCCCTTCTATCTAACAAATGCGGGTCACCACTCGTAATAATAGTGATTTCTTCTAAGCGAATTTTCATGGAAGTTAAGTATTAAAAGATAATTAAATGCCATAGAGTATTCGAAGATGATAATGTCGTGGACTTGCACATATTTAACAATTTCATTTGTTAATACATATTTAAAATGCACGCTATATTGTAAAAGATAAAAGAGGGAGTGTATCCCTTTATGGCTGGCGTCGCGTGTTGGCGGAGATTGTTATTAAAAAGTTTGAGCAACAATGGTTCCGTTTTCAATACCTTCGTTGCCAGACCTGTATGCATAGATAAAAGACTGCCTGTATGTAAGACCGTTTTTTTATCTTTTTTTAACAGACAATGTATTTAATGTCCATATTATTAGTATGTGCACTGTTCACTTACTGCCATATGATAAATCAAATTTAAAATATGTTTATATGTACTATGGTAATATTCTTAGCACGGTATTTTAAACTGTCTATTTCGAAAAATGTAGCATATATTTTATAATATATTTATTATGTTCTTACATATTTAGTACAAATAGTTTCTGAGATTGATTTTTTGAATTTAATTAACAAGTATTATTATAAATACTAAAATATTACACGAATAGGCATCATCGATTCTTACCCATATATAATATTACGTCGAATAGATACATAATTATTGATATTTAATTAAATTACCTATTTATACAATAATACACTTATCTAAGGGAGCGTGTGAATGGTATATTGTGATGTTTTTTATTGTCCGTAAGTTGTCTGGAAAAAAATATCAAAAACTTAGATGAGTTTAGGCAATGTTCTTTAGTCTATTTTATACGTGATTAAGACTAATGTTTAATCTGTTCAAAACAATTGTATACATATTAGATCATGTCATATACACGGTACTTGTAAAAACAATGAATAATTTAAGGTAAGTTGAAGCTAGATAAAGTACACTAGATAATTCTGTACGGGTTAAAATGATGTGCGAATGATTATATAGTGTGCACGATATTAGAGGTAAAAGACTGCCGATATGAAATATAAAGAACCGTTTCATGATATTTATGCGGGAGGTTTAAATGCTTGAAATTTGAATATTGGCGTTGTTATACATTGCCATTGAAAAATATCTAATTTCAATACAATTTTATAATATTATTACACTTTTTGGTCGAATGTCAATATATTTGATATTATTTAAATTTTTTTGCAACTATATTATTTTATGGAATTTTTTACAATTTACAAATAAGACAGTAATTATGAATATAACTTATTTATTTCTTGACAAATTATTAATACTAAATAAATATAAATACTATATTTACTATATACTTATATTTATAAATATAAATACTAATAATAAATAGTTCCACAATAATAGAAAATAATTTCAAAGTATAGGAATAAAATAGTTAAAAATCTTAGATTCATAAATTTGAATCTTCAATACTACAAATAGCAATGAGGAACAAACTGCGAAGATATTATTAATTAACTTTGGTAAATTTCGTTAATAACAGGTAATAATTGTTGAAAAATCTCTACTGTATTTGAAATACACACACACATCATGCCATCGACAAAATATGATATTTAGCAAATGTAGTCCATTTAAAACTTAAAAAAATTATTGCTGAAAAATCAAGAGATAAATTCTAAAATTAAACATCAACAACTGCTACTCCAGCTAAAAAATGAATTTGATCATCTTTACAGTTAGAACAGAATATAACATAACAGAATTCCTGAGTTTTCAAATATTTCCCTATTCCTTTTAACTGGAAAAAAGACTCAATCAGTCTTCAACGAGTAAAGATTAAACATATTCTGTTTTGGTGAGTAGGACTACTATATAGTTGTATTTTTACATTATTTATTTGTTATTTTTACATTAGGTCGGTAGGAAAATAATTGCAGTTTTGTATATGAATTTGAATATCATTAACTGTAATTATTTTTCTACCAATCTAACAAAAACAATTTTAAAATAATATTTTGTGTGGCTCTTGAATATTCAAAAATGTATGAAAACTATTATATGTGGCTCTTGTTATCGAAGAAGTTCCCCCCATCCCTGATTTATACCAATAGAATGATTTTCTTCAATACATTATAAGAATGTATTTACCATATAAAAATAATGAAGTTATTGTTCTTCAATAAACAATGACAGTACTTTATATGACAGTTCTGAATCCGTTGAATTCTGCACAAACGAATTCAAACATCTATCACATTTAAATTGACAAACTATTCGATCAGTTAAAATTATAGTCGGAAAAGTATAAAAACAAACAAATTTGATCGGACCATGAGTGTAATCCTATACACTCCTATATACATTATGCCAATTACACTTTCAAGGTTATAATACATGGATGGCTTAATCCGCAAGAAAACAATACTATTTGTATATTATACATACAAATATATATATATATATATATACATATATATATATATACATACACACAAGCTGAAATCATTTATACTAAAGGAAATTATAAAAAAAATATAATATGAATTGTGTATATTAAAACTATATTTACATAATCATTATTTATAAAATACAAAATTACTAGAAAAAAATCTATTTAAAAGAGTTAAAATAGCTTTAAAATAAAAACTATAAAATTATTTCTTTGTGTAGTATCGTTTATTGGTGAATTTATGATTCTTTGAAATTTTCTGTATTGATTTTTGATCATGTTTACAGTTTATATTTGATGACAATTGAAGTGATGGTGAAGCTACTGGTAAATTTATTTCGAAATCAGATGAATCACTTCTTTCCATAGTCTTTAATTTAGCTTCAATTGCTTGTATTTGTGTCTCTCTACTTGGCCGTTTTAAAGATTTTTTTGTACCTGTTAGAACAGGTATATTTAAATGAGGTTTGGGTTTTTCTGTATCTTCCTATAATAATACAAATTAAGAAGTTAAGTATAAATTACAAATTGATATTAATGTTGAGACCTCTGAAATGTTATGAGCCCATTTAACAACAATCTTTCTTTCCCCTAGTTCTTTATTATGTAAGATTTCTTTCGCTGCAATGGCATCTTCACTTTTTCTGTAAGTTACAAATGCATAACCTCGTGGTTGTCCTGCTAATGGGCCAGTTCGATAGAAGAGAAGATCAAATTTTTCGATTGCACCATGTTTTTGCATTATTTTCAATAGATAATACCAGTAAAAAAACAAAATTTGTTAGTTTTTATGTCTACATTTTAAACAAATTTAACTTTTGATTTTGGTGAAATACTTACTCATTTATTCTAGGATCTAAATTACCAATCCATAATCTCCGATCAACAAAATTATCCATATTTTATGCTTTTGTTAATTAGAGAGAATTTTAGATATTATAAATACATTCATAATAAATGTCGATTTATTTCAAATTCAGCTACATAATGTCATTTCTTCCTCCATCTTTAAATACACTATTCTTTTTTCTATATTGGCAAGCCTATGAACTGTGTGGTGCATAGTCTTATAGTAAAGCCCCGTGCACACTACTAATACGTCACATACAATCACGTGATAAGAACATATGTGAGAGCTATTTTACATTGTTTCAAAGGTTCCGATGCAGACTATCACACACTACTGTCACTTCATGCACATCACGCCTGACGCGTACGGTTCTTATCTTGACTAGTGTTGACACACTTTATCTATGGTTGATACGTTCTCACATATTTCTGTTTCCGCAGACATTTCGTGACGTGAAAACACTTTTGAATCAATTGCCAATTGTCATTTCAGTTTAAAAATTTTCGAGATAAATTGAAAATATGGCGATTTTAATTGAAAATACATAAAAATGTATTTTTTTAGGTAATAGTTCAGTTTAAGGACTTTTGTGAAAACGCACTTTCAAAATTCAAATTTATTGCTAAATAGATTGGTTATAATGTAAAACGTGATTTTAAGTCGGGGGAGCAAGGACTTTGCAGTAAATAATATGAAAAACCAGTAAAGAAAGTGACTGACTGACAGAAGGTACGAACTGCAAAAGTGATCTTTTTTATTGAAAAAGGCCTTTTTTATCTCAGAAAACGCTTTTCCATTGAACAATTACCTGTAAAAGTACCAAATAATCACTTGTATAATACATTTTGCAACATTTAAAAGCGAAAAAATTCGCGTAAGAAACTTGATGAAACTAGATATTCCTGTGATTCGCTGTCATTATTTCGCGCGGCGCATCCGTTATGGTGCGTTCATATGCGCGCAGACAAGTGACGCTTTTATAAATAACTTATTACAAATTATTTGTACTCAGGGCTGTATACCTGCGTTTGGCCCGGTAAAAAAAGGGAGAGGGTGAGGATGGGGGAGAAGGTATGGGGAAGATAGTCTATTTTTAATTTTATAAATCATGATATATATTGACTAGTTAAAACGTTGACTTTAAAAGCGTCACTAATTTATATAATCGCATGATTATTATATAAATTAGTCATAATATATAAATGCATATATATATATATATATATAAATGTGTGTGAATTGAAATCAGAATATAGTTTCTCAACCTTTTGTCGCTTATGGACCAGTTTAGTTTTGCTTACGTATCATGGGATTATTGATAATAAAAATTATTTGCAAAGTAGTTGGGGGAATTTTTGCATTTATAATTTTTTTTCAATACCAATCAACTTGATTGATTTTTCCACGGTCTCACATATCGACCGTTATTTTTTCAATCAACTTGATTAAACAATCGATAGCTGTTATCATACCACTCATATAAAATATATGTAAGACCGTGGTCTCAATGGTTTCTGTTGAAATTATTTAGTTTTTTAATCTATAGAAATAAACAATGAATATTTTTATATTTCAGTAGATAAAACAAGTAATTTAGGTATTTATGTTCTATATTAACATAAATGCAGTAAAGAATGGAATTAAAAATAAAAATTATTTAGTAATACAACTGTTTTGTGTACATATAATTAAACTACAGCTACAGTTATTATCAGCTATAATTATTATGTATTATTTAAAATATATGCAAGTGAAAGATATTAAATTTACAATAATTTATTGCTTTTATAAATATAATTTGTAATAGTACACAGTCAGGAATGAATTTAGGTCACTTCTTTTTATATAAAAATATGTTAAAACCACAGCATATAAAACCGCAGTAAAATTAAATTTTATTTTAAAATTATTATGTATGAATATAAATGAACATTTTTTTCTCAGGAAAAGGTATTCATTACAACATGTTTTCTGACTATTTTGTAGAGTAATTTTCGTAGACTAAAATCATAATTTAAATTACTACTAATTAAAATGCTATTGCCTGAATATACACATATGTTATTTAATTTCATTAAATGCGTAGATAAAGACATTTAATGTATAATCTGTATAATATAATTAAATTTGAACAATTTAAAAAATGGTATCGGTTATATGATTTTTAAATTACTCACTTCACACGTGTAAATTGCATCATGCAAATTGTGACAGCAAGTGTATGGATGGGAAGTGTTATTTTTCGACCTTGTTAATCAAAGAAAATATTTCATAATGGATATACCAAACATGTTCCGACATTTTTTTGGATTTCGTAGATATAGTAACGATGATCATTTTAATCATAGGTATTTTTATATACCATCATGCTGTAATGTTTTTTGATACAATTATTTTTAGTGATGCAGATGACAACAATTTTAATGAAGATAGATTTATGGATAGCACTTTTTCAGAAATACATACTTTTTTTGAAAAACATATAAATGATATTTTTGGAAATTTTACAATTCCTAATCCAGATACATTATTTGGTATGTACTTACTGATATGTTGATATTTATTGTTTTTTTTTTCGAAATTAATATGTAAAAGTTTAAATATAAAGAAATAACTCCAGAATCAGAATATCCATTTGTAAATTCAAGTAAACAAGAATTAAATCCAGATGCACGATACAACCTTTTGAAACCAGGATATGAAAGTACCAGTAAAGAAAACAATGAGAAAATTGATACTGATTTAGATGACAGGCAAGTGCTCATTTGCATTAAAAGAAAAAAAATAATAAAATTATATATTCCAGTGTAAATAAGTATTAAATGTACTCATTTAATTTTTTATTTTCTTGTGATATATATTTTTTTCATAAACTAATTAAATTTTGAAGCAGATAGTATATGTAATCTACTTTATTATTCTCTTAAGTATATAATTTTTATCTTTATGCACATAATGTATTCCATTTATATATATATATATATATATGTATGTGTGTGTGTGTATCAGTATTACATTCATTCAATAATTTAATGTCATTTTGAGATCACCTGAATATTTATATTTTATTTTTTCGCTTGTACATTTACTTTAAATCACAACTTTTTTTAAGGCTTGAAAATGGCAAATTAAATGAATTTATGTATCAAAACGATAATAAATCACCAGTAAAAAATTCAAGAAATTTTTATAGTAAAAGTATAATTACACGCACTGTAATATCTAATGGTGTAAGTATTAATTTATGTAAATATTGTTTTGCTCTTCCTTTTTTATAATTAGCATTAATTATATTTGTGAATTGTTTTATAAAAAAATTAATTAGTATGTAATTATTTGAAGTTCAGCTCTTGAGCTTTATATAATAGTGCTGATATGTATGTATTTAGTATTATTATTGTACTAATAGCAAGGTATGTAGAATCATATGTTGTATAAAATCAAAAAAATAAGAAGTATCAAATTCATTTAGTAATAACATTAGACATTCTTATTATATAAGAAATTTGCAGTATATATATATATATATATGTGTAAATAATTTTTCAGACATGCATTACTGAAAAAACAGTTACTGATCAAGATGGAAATGTGGAGAAAACTGTAACACATCAAGAGTCAAAAACAAATACAAATGATTTTGAATGTCAAGATAAACCGAATCAACTATTTCCATTCAAATTCTTTTAATGTTGTAACATTTTGTAAAAATTTGTTCAAAAATATTTTGTTCTCTACATAAGTACATTTTAATAAATACTATTGTGATTGAAAAATTATTTTTTTTATGATACTATTTTACATTTTAGTTAGTATATAAGTAATTTAAAAATATTTTTTAATGAATTGACAATAAATAATACTTAAACAATAGTGATATGAATGTATTATTTGTGAACAGTAACTACAAACTTTAAAAAGTAAAAGAATAAATTTGGATCAAATTGAAAATCAAGATAAATGTATATATAAGAAATTTTATTTTGGCTATTTTACTAGTAATTTTCTTTGTTAATTAGATAACAAATTTTTCTGGTTGCTAATGGAAATTAACAAGTTAATACATATTTAACAGACATATATTTTTATTTATTTATAATTTTTACTTGTATTATGAACCAAATGTACATAAGAAAATAATACAATATATACACGTTAGTTTTCATAATTATTATTAAACTTATTCAATTTAAATATTAATATATATATATATATATATATATATATATATATATATATGATAGCAGCAATTACATTGTAATTATTTTGTAAATAATCTGTACTGTTTAATATATATATATATATATACATATATATATATACTTATCCTATTTACAAAACAATAAAGAACAGTACCGACTTTGTTTTTAATTAAAATATGAAATAAAAATATTCAGATGGATCAATCTTGAAATGAAAGTTCCTATATAAATATCTTTATAATTAAAATATTTTATGTGAAAAAAAATAGTAAGTAGAATTCTATTATTTATAAAAAGCTAATATAAGTGTACAATAGTAACTGATTGAATCAAGACAGGCTACGAAGTTAAATTTTGCATAGATAATATTAAAAGAAAATATTAAATTTGTATTTAGTGCAATTAATTCACAAAAAGATCATTAGTGGATTCATTATTATCGTACCATTTCATTAACATTTTTTTTATATACATTTAAAAGTATGAGTTTAAAAAATCATACATATTAATATCAAGTAATTTTTAAAATGATATAAAAATTATATTTATTTGAAAATAGAAACATTTCGTACAGTGACTTGTTTCTTTTTTTGTTTATTATAGACCATGCATTTATGTATTAGTGCAAAACAACTGTAACATCACAGCCATGTTAGCAATGTTCGATTGACTATACTTAAATAAACACACACACGCATGCATTTTAAGAATACGTACTTTGTATGCATATATTTTATTAATTGTTAAATTCTAAAAACTCAAAGAACGTTCATTTTTTTATTTCTATTCACATTACTATTTATTGCTATTTGCAAACATAATATACAATTATATTAAAATAGATACTAAGAAGTTTCTGTTATAAATCACATAAGGTATGTAGAATATATGCATACAAATGTCATTTTTTTTTATTTCATATTTTACATTTTATGTACTACCAGAATCCACATATGAAATTATTTACATGCATTATTGTTGAACTATAATAAAAATTTTAGTAATGTAGTATTTTAAAAGTATTTTTACTATGAGAAAATCAATTTATTATTTAATTTCATTTTTTTTTTTAATTACAGTATAATAAAAATAGATCTTTTATAAATGATGAAATAAATTTTATTTATTGTAAATTATTTTTAAACATATTAAAACCCATTTGAACATACTTCTAATTTGATAAAGTTTTTAAGAAACATTTGCAATGATCCAAAAACAAGTTAGGCACAGAAGTTAAAATTATACCTTACATAAGTTAAACATATTTACATTACTTACAATTGTGATCTAAATTCATTTTCATTTTTTTTCTCATATAAATGGAGCTTTAAAGAATTGTTATACGCTATCTTGTTGAAATTATGTAATTAAAATTTTATTCTTAAATTAAATAAACAAAAATGATCTTTTACATTTTTAAGATAAAGTTCAAAATAAGAAAATAGTATTTATACAACTGTCAGTCAATAAAAACAAAAAATAAAAATAACATGAAATAAAACCTGCTTTATATCATATTTTTAATGCCAAGTAATAAAATATCACGTTTTTTATATAAATTATAATATTAAATAAACAAATTTTCAATTAACTGTACATCATGAACAATTATAAATAAATATCTTTTTACATTTTATAATAAAATATGTATATGAAAAAGCATACACATTTATATACTCTGACAAGTGTTATATACGTAATTCATAGATGTTTAAATATACACGCTGTGTGTCCGTATGTATATATATATATATACACATACATGCACATACATACGTATGCATACATGCAAATACAATTAAACTGGATTATAGCAAGTACTGCAAAGACAACTGTACTTCCTCATATAAAACATTACACCAGCGGCAGATAAAATTCACTTAGATATTATCCTTTTTTATATTAATCCCAATAATATGATCATAAGTTACAACAAGAATAAATGCATATATTAAATAAATACATGTACAAATTAAAAGTTATATATCTAGAAAAAATGTAAACATATTCATTACTTTTTTTAATATATAAATACATTTTACAAAATTGTATTTAAAATGATAATATAGACAGGCAGACAATTTTATATTTAGTTGTACAAAACAGTTATGTTCCATCTACTCTGAAAAATGGGGTTTGTCACCAATTAGGCAAAGAATAAAAGTTTTAGACAATTAAATTTGCTTTGTGTGACCAAAAAATGAGCTCGTTATCAAAGTAGGTGTTTACCTGAAGGTATACACTAATTGAAATCTATGAAAAATTTACTTGTAACTAAATTTATTATATGTTTTTACTACAACCAAATTTGAATTCATATATGTGAATGTGGGACATATGTACATGTGTATGTGTGTGTATAGATACATATAAAAAGAAGTTAAAATCAATTAAATATTTTTAAAATGCAACAAAATACATTTCTCAAAAAGTCTTTGATATCATGAAACATACTTTTAGTTTAAAAGTTTTGAAATTAAAAATTAATACCATTTTTTGACTTAAAAAACAACAAAATACTTATTAGTTGTCTGCATGTATGCATATATGTGTGAACATGTGTTTGTAATTATGTATATATATATATATAAATATATATAGATGCACACACACACATACACACTCATATTCTTACACAATGATAAACATTAATATATTATGTATTTACTCTTGTCCAAAACCTTCAGTCTCTTCAATCGCATAATTTAATTTTTCTACCATTTGATCATAACTTTTGTAAGGTGGTAGATCAAGTCGATTAAAACATGTATGAGATCTTGGCAACCATGTATCTTTGCCTACTTTTTCAATACAAAAGCGCTGAGGTCCATTGCTGCCCATTAATTCTGCAAATCCACCTACGGGAACTCGACAAGTTCCTGTTACAAATTGTAATAATCTTGCACGTTTTTCATTGTCAGTTTGCCGTACAAACTAAAAATAAAACTCTTTTTAATTAAATCCTAGCAGCTTAAGACAATTAAGCAAAAAATAGTATTATTATTTGAACATTCAATAAATTGTTATTTTATAAAAATTAAAAATGGTTTAGTATTAAAAATTGTAAATATTTAAATACATTGGTTCTATTTTATTGTATAAAATAGATCTCTCTCTATATATAAAAAAAAGTTCTATAAAATTTCACTAAAAAAAAATGTGTAGAGATTTTGTATTAAATTATTTACAATGACATCCAAAGTAACACAAAATTTTCATGAATTATGATATTGGTATTATAATAATTATAATGAAATGTGCGACTTTATAGAAGAACTACGTTGCAAGAGGAATACACTCAATAGCATTCAAGAACAAGAATAATTATATAGACATACTAACATATATATATATATATTACGATATTGAACGAATATATGCAATACGAGTGATGTGAATCCAAGGAATAAGCAAAGCAAGTGGAAGCAGAGCGATAGCGAGTAGGATGCAAAACCCTTTGGTAATTTTAAAAATATAATCTACTATTAATAAATATTATAATAATATATAACACACCTGCCAAAACCAAACAACTTGTTTACTGTTTCGTGTGTAGTGTCTGTAAATTGAATTTCTTTGCCAATCTTCAACATCTATTTCCTGCATTCCACACAACATTAGCTCTAATTCTCTTTCATCAAAATATTTTAACCATTCTAATGGTACAACTTCATTAAAACCATCAAGAAAAGCTTTTGTTTGATCTTCAATACCACGTGTCATTCGCCATTCAGTCATTAAACGCATATATTCTTCTTTATTTTGTTCATTTACTCTTATTTTATCTCCTCCTTCTTTAAGTTCATGATGAACAACTTGACCGAGTACTTCAAAGTCAACACTATGATATAATTCTAAACCACATTCATCTATGTTATTGTCCTTGATCCAAACTAAAGAATTATAAAATTCAGGATCAATTGATTCAATATCTTTCATGATAAGTTTCTTATTTAACATTCTCTTATAAAAAGGCATTGTAAAACCAGAATAGATAAACCGTCCATGATATAATGCCATTGCAATAAAACGACCTATAAATTTGAAGTAGTGCAAGTGATCAGGATTTACATATGATGCAGGATTTATTTGTAAGCTATAATTATTTTTGTTGGCATATTCAAAGAGACAGTACATGGGATTAAGCACTTCATGAGATAACAGAAAGAACCATTCCCTTGATACACCACCATAATCTAAACCTTCTTCTCCTCTAAATATAATATACAGTCTTCTTCTCAATTCATATGCAGGTAAACGCATCACTTGATGATAGGAATCTTCGAACAGAGTCTGTCTAGTTATAGTTATTTTAATGTGGCTGGGTAGTGCATTACTTTGACATAAATAACGAAACTGACTTAATTTCCATCTGAATGATCGTTCATATGCACGAGGAACACCATATGCACCTTTCTGACCTTTTGGAGCACCTGGTCGAGGATCCTGGAAATGATTACGAGTACATAAATGTGTAACAAATCTAAAACAATGATTGTGTAAGTTATGAAAGCCAGGTAACAAAAATTGATTATAAAACAATTCTAAAATACAATAATAACTAGAATTAATTTGATGTATCGAAGCCTAATATATTCAAAACCTTTTATTTTTATTAATAAAATAAAGTATTATTATTCTGTAATAAAAATGATAGTTATTCAAGTGCTATATTTATATGTATATATATGTATATTATGCACACACAAATTATATCGAAAACATACTAAAAATTTTTTTAATTGAGAAAGTTGTTCACTTAAAGCTTGCAATTTCTAATACAATTTTCTGTAAAACTTAAATTATAAATTAATGCAAAATATGATCAAAATATACTTCTTAAAATATATACCTGAAAAGTTGTTGTTCTACTATTATGATCAACAAAATATTTCACACCATCTTCAGTACGTCTAATTTCCCAACCAGGTGGAAGAGGTAATTCATCATGTTCCATCTCTTGTCCTTGCGTTCGTGGATCTTCCCACTGTGTTGTTCGATTTTTATGATTAACAAAATAAGGACGCCCTTCAGGCTGAACACGCATTTCCCAGCCTGCCGGAAGTGGACCTAAACCATCATCCTCTTCAACCGATGCTGGAGTAGATCCCACTGTACCAGTCACTCCTTGAGTTCCTTGCGGATACAAAAATCGCTGATTACCCTGTTGAACTACATGGGCACGTTCACCTTGCCATTGTTGAAAATGTTGTAAACGCTCAGTGTTTGGTCTCTGCCAAGTAGTTGTACGAGTGTTATGATCAACATAGTATATTCTTCCCCTTGGATCTCGTCTTTCTTCCCAACCTGATGGCAAAGCTTGAGGACGTTCCCATGATGTCGACCTTGTATTATGATCTACATAATAACGTCTTCCATATACATCATACCTCATTTCCCAGCCAGCTGGTAACGGTTCTTCTACTGCTGTTTGTTGTGTTTCATTCCTTGGCCCTCCACTTGCTGAATCAGACTCAATGCCATTTGTAACAATATTTGGTGGAGGACCAGTCGGTGGAGGACCGGTTGGTGGATTTGGTCCATTTGTGACATTTGAAGTAACATTTGATGATATACTCAGATTCTGCATCATATCTTCAGAAGTTGAAGAAACATTTTGATAAATTGGAGTTCTCATACGAGCTCTAACACCACCATTCAATATACTACGACTACTGGAAGTTTGATCACTTGTGCTTGCTTGTGAAACAGGTGAGCCCATATGATTAGTGTTTCTACCACCATTTTGTGTCAAAAGAGAATTTAAATCTATTTTTAAACCATTTAAGACAGTAATTAGCTCTCCAACTTTAGTCGTATGGGACAATTCATCTTTCTTTGGTTCACTTAACAAATCTAAACATAATTCTAAATTTTCACATTTCCCATTATAATGTACTAATAATTGAAACAATCCTATTTTTTTTTCTCCTAACACTGCATCCTTACGAAAACTATTGTGATCCAATACTTTGAAATGAAGTTGTGAATGTGGAGTTACAAGTACAGTAAATTCTTCATTCCACTTTGGTTGATATGTATTTTTTACAAATTCAGTTTTTCGAGGACTTTTTTCATCTATAGACAACTCTACATATGGATTTGGTTTTAAAAAACTGCTTCCTCCTCGAAGATGAGCACATTCAACTGGAATACAACAGTTACTTCAATTTAATGGTATGGTAAAATGAATAATAAATTAATATGCTTCTTTAATAATATTTGGTTAGCAAATTATAATTCTCAATTCATTATAAACATATTCATTTGAATGTATTGAAAATTATACAAAAATCCAACCTATTTTCGAAATTATTTTTAAAAATTTTAATGAAATATATTCAATAACTATAAATTCAAAAGAAAAAACATAATTATTTTTTTGAAATTTCTTTGAACATGTATGGTAATGTTTTAAAAAATTATAAATATTATTGATCATAAACATCAATGATATATTCAAATTCATTTTATAAATAAAGGTAATGATAAATAATGATTATATAAAACCAATGAATAATTATAAATTAAGTATCTACAATACAAATGTGTTATAATAAATCTATTATTATTTTTCTTATTGTCAACATACTTCTAAAAACATCGATAAGATAATGGTATAATACACATTTTTCATTGGCCATTTTAGAAGTAAAATAATTCTTTCTCAAATATTTCATATGTATTATAAATTTAAATGATAATTATCATATGAAAATAATAAATACCATAAACATAACAAAATATTTTATATTTAATGATGTAAAAAATGGAATTAGTGATTTGTTATTTCTAATTGAATTAGTAGAAAAATATAAGTAATATGTACAATTTTTACAAAATTAATAAACTATTATAAATAAAAATACTATTTTAAACATTTTTCTTTTCTTAATTAAATATATATATATATATATATATATATATATATATATATATATACATATATATATATATATATATACATATATATATAAATATATATATATATGTATATATATAGATATATATATATATATATATATATATATATATATATATATACATATATATATATATAAATATATATATACATACATACATACATATATATATATAAATTTCTTGAAAACCTGACTTGACAATGCCAATTTTACATACTTGTAATGCTAAGTTGGTGAAACCCTGCAGCAAATGTCTGAACAACTTCTGCCATGATATGATGTTTCGACTCTTCAACTAACAACTTTTTTAAATCATTTTACACCATTCTTGAATCTGGAACAAAATAATAAATAAATGCATGGGCAAATAATAAGACCAGTAAGGTACTTAAGATACAAATATAATGACTTGCATGATTTTAGATATCTTTCAATTTACAAAATGACATTACTTAACATTCAATTGATTAGTATTATTTAATAATTACACACGTATATGTAGAAGTCACGAAATATTTTCATATACTTAAAATACCTGTAAACGGAATGAAATTGTAATATGTGATGAACAAACTGATAAGGAGTATAAAGCAAATAATTATTACTAGTAAATGCTAACAAGGCTTTGCCATTATTTGTTTGTAGATAAATATTAAATTTAAAAATTTATTCAAATTAAGTTTCACAGATTGATTGATTGTTGATTAAATATTAGTATGCTTTTAAATTATGCCATTAAACTGCGTCAAAATTAATACAATTTTACAAATAAACAACACATAATTTTTCAGGATACTATTTCTCTGGTACTTTTCTGTCAGTTGAACAAACATTATCAATACAATTTCACTAGGTGAAAGTTGTTGCAATAGCTCTGTGAATGTTATCAAAAAGTTTTTTTTTTATAAATGTTAATTAGCGTCAAAAATAACATTTATTTACATATTTCGCGAAAATTAATTTTTGATATTTATTAAGAAAATTGTTATTTGATAAATAAATATTTTATATTCATCTAAAATTAAGCACGTGCGTCAAAATGTCGGCGAGAATACAATATTTAATTGTAGATACAAGTGCATTTATTAAAAATGTTGATTTACATGTAAGTGAAAACTATACATTGTATAGTTTTTATTATTAACATGGATATTTGTTTTAGAATATGGGTAATGTTATCATTACTATACAAGACGTTGTTAATGAAATTACAAGTAAAAGACAATTACGAAGATTAGTTGTATTACCATATGATCTAGAAATTAAAGACGTTTTTTTAGAGAACATTAAATTTGTAACAGATTTTTCAAAAAAAACAGGTGATTATATAAGTTTATCATCAACAGATATAAAAGTAATTGCCTTAACATATCAACTCGAAAAACAGCATGTAGGTATCAAACATCTTAGAAACGAGCCAGTTGGACCACAGAAAGTACATTTAATAAGTTCTGTGAATCAAAACAGTAGTCTGAAAGAAAATATTGTAGGATTTTATTCTAAACATTCAGAGAAAAATGATAATCATGCTGAAAATGACACATTAATTGATGAATTAGAGTCACTTCAAATTAATACAAAAGAAATTTTAGAAGATTCTTCAATACATGATGATACTATAGAAGAGATACAAGATGACTGTGTTGATGATGTATTAGTCCCTATAGATGAAGGCTTTTATGCTGATGATACTAGTTCAGATGATGATGACAGTGGTTGGATTACACCTTCCACTATTTCCAAAATAAAAGATAATTTTGGCGAAACAGATGATAAATCTGTGGTTGTTGCATGTTTGACAACTGATTTTGCAATGCAAAATGTTTTAAAACAAATTGGTCTTAATGTGGCTTCATTAGATGGCAAAATTATAAAAGAACTAAGAACTTTTATATTAAGATGTTATACTTGTTTTAAACTGACAAGTATTATGACCAAAGTATTTTGTCCTAAATGTGGCAATAAAACGTTGAAGAAAGTGGCAGTTTCATTGGATAAAAATGGTCAACAAGTTATACATATTAACACAAAAAAACCTCTGACAGCACGTGGAAAACGTTACAGCCTTCCTACACCACAAGGAGGAAAACATGCAAATAATCCAATTTTATGTGAATTTCAACCTATTCCAGATCAAAAACCATCCCGCTTAGCGAAAATGAAAAATAATCCAATGGATCCAGATTATATTGCAGGTATTAGTTCATTTTGTAAATTATTTAAATATGTAATTTTTTTCTCACAATGTATCAAATTATGTATTACTTGTTTTAAAAATATCCCATTTATATAATTCAAAAATCTTTTGTACTATTGACAGTATCATAGTAAAATAAATATTTTATAATTTCAGGTTATTCCCCATTTATAATGAGAGATGTGAATTCAAAATCAGCTATGCTTGGAATTCGTCCTGGTACTCAAATGAAACATTGGATGAGAAGAAACCCAAATGAATCACGTAAAAAAAGGAAATGAAATGTATATTATAAGTAATTGTTTACATATTGAATAAAAATGTTTGTTTACTTAAATCTGTATTGTGTTCGTATTTTGTTTATTTGGTAATTTTTATTTAAACAATAAATACCCTTAGGGAGTTAACAAAAATTTTGTTGCACAGTATTTTTGAAAATTTTTACTGTCTTCTAAAACGGGCACAGAATTTTAGTCTGAGTATATATGGATACATTTAATTAAGTCAATATTTGTATTCTTTTTTAAACGTATTTCATTTGGTGAAAATATATTTTTCAACTTAATTTTCACCTTTATTATAATTATTAAATTTAACAAAACAATGACAAATTCTAATAACTTGGAATGTTCGGAGAATTAAAATTGATTAGTTTAACAATAATTTTGAATAGAAAGCATACTTTTACTAGAATTTTCACTGATATTTTTATTTTTGTTGGTAATTTAATATTACTTAGTAGATAAAAAAGTAATCTTAGAATTTTGTCTAATCACTTCATTTTGTTTCAAAAAATGTTATATTAAACATGTTTGTAGTTTTATATACATTTTGGTGTTATGATAATCACGAATATAAATATATAGTAGTGATCAATATTGCTTCCACTGAATTACTAGATGATTAATTTTCTTTTAATTCTGATGTACAACCTAGCAAACACTAACAATAATAATTATTAGTGATCATTTTCCCACAAAAAAAACAAAAATTTTAACTAATAGTATCAGAAACATTGTGTTGTTTAAATTTATAATAAATAAAACATTTTAAAAATCATTTATACAAAAATTATTAATGTTTATATATACTGAATGTAAGTAATTTTATTAAATTATATACTTATCATACAATAGTGTTAACAAATAAAATTATCATAAAATAAAATAATAAATTTGCATCATTTCTTTTTTGGATTTGAATATGGTGGATTTCTGCCTCCAACATTTCCTCTTCCGCCACGATTTCCAAAAGTACCACGACCACCGACTCTTCCTCGTTGTCCTTGACCACGTCCGGTCTTTATGTCACCACGGTTACGAGCTTTAGCACTAACATCTTCTTTGACCATATCAATAACTTCATCTGGTATTCGTAAATATTTGATTGTACTTCCCCTAATATAACATTCAGGCATTCTCCAAAATTTGTCACCATCCTATTAAGATTTATTAAAATAATGATCAAGAATAAATCATTCTTATAATGTTTGCAATTAAAAGCAAAAGTCAAATAGAGAGCATTTTGTGTATAAGTCATTTGTTTACTGTTTGATAGTGCATTTATGTCATCAATGTAAATTCATGATAAATATAAAAACTTTCATCGTGGATAACATCCATTAAAGATCTAAGTATAAACTTATGTACTTCATTTGACTTGTGCCCTGCATACCTAATACAAATGATTTAAAATTTCACTAAAAATCTAATTAAATACATACTCTCGATGTACAAATTACTTCACGTAAATTTATATTCATCCAATTATCACAGCTAACCAAATGTCCATTATATGTTTCTCCATTTTTCAATTCTACAAGCTGAATTAATTTATAATTCTATTTTCAATATATTTAAATATTTTATTTATACATACCATTGGATGATTCTGAGCTGTCCTTAATAAAGATAGTGGTAACTAAAAGTAAATTATAAATGCAAAATATGTCAATAAAATTGTCTATAGTACCTTACCATTTTGAAATTTTTAAAAATTTGACTTTTCTAGCAATATTAATAACAATGTCAATCAAATGTTTAATAATATGACCAAATTATAGAAATTACTTAAGTATCAAATTTTATATCCAAAACTATATAAAGAAATACATAAGTAAATATATGGTTGAGCATAAGGGCTCTCGTGTTTGAGTAAATATATTCTGGTTATTAAAAAAAATCCAATTTATAAATTCGCTATTATCTATAAACGTAATATACAAATAGACTAATTTTTGAATAAAATATTTTTGGCTCACGTACGTTTTTATTAAATAATATATAGTACTATAATTAAATAAATACTGTAAAACAAATATTTTTAACAGACATAAGTAACTTGTAATTATTACAAATGTTAGGTTAACTTCGATCATAAACGTTGAATATGTTAGGGGCGGCTTAAGAAGTAATCCAATATTATGTTTGTACTTATATAAATTTATACAATAATGATTTTAATAAATATATCCATCCATAAATACAGTTATACATTCGTATATATATATATATATATATATATATATATATATATATATATATATATATACCGGATATCTCGTATACAATACATATAAAACACAATTGAATTTAATTTTTTTTTCAATTTTTTCATATACTGGTGATATAAGACGCATGATAATAATAAACTAATTTTAGTAGATAGATTTCTAAATGGAAATTCCAAGAGTATATAATGTAATATAAGGTAATAAAATGTTTAAATCTCTATTTACTTGATACTTAAGAGAGACGCTCCCACCATGTCCTAATTTTTGAACTCATAATTTGTATCCCTGCTGTATAAGACACACCTGAAAATTACAATCATTTCTCTGGTGTTCAAAGTGTGTCTTGTACGTTAAGATATCGGTATATATATATATATATATATATATATATATATATATATATATATATATCCAATTATTTCAATGATTTGGAGAGTAGGCTGGTAAATGGTAGGTCATTAAGTCTATTTATGTGCGAGGTGTTTTTTTTGATGCAGTGGAACAAGTTGTAATCGACGATCTGTACCTAAATGATTTCCCGATCGACTGCAGACATGGAGCTAAGTATTTTGAAGTCACTTCGACCGTACTTTTTCCTTCCGTAACTACATGAATGTATAAAAGTATGCTTTTATACGAGCCTAGTGCTATCGATGTTCACGTTTGGGCGCCAGCTTGAACTAACATTCCCACTCTTTTGAAGCGAACGCCTCAGAATAAGGCTATGCGGCTCATTAATGATGCGCACTACTTTCTTAGGAACAAAATGCTGCATAACGACCTCCTTGTGCTCACATTACAAGAATTTGTTAAATGACAGACTTTCGCCCTGTACGTAAATGGGGAGGATAGTACGAGCGCGTTGAAGCAATCCGTATTACCGTTTCAAAAGGCCAAAATTTCTCGTTGCCGACCGTTATTAACGGTTGTATCCAGTTGGACTGGTTAGAGACCGTGCCCTCAGTGCGTGCCCCTAACCAGTGGCTTCTCACAATTTCTTAATAAAACCGAAAAGTTCCAAGTACCACCATGATAATAGTTGAACACAGCGAGTACGAGTAATGAGCTCCTGTGCCCTATATTCAGTGTCAAATGCATTGCACTACAGGTCACAGTACTGTAATTATTCAAAGACAGCCTCGGTCTAATTAAGAAAGTTTATCCTACGATACGCACGCTCGGTTCATTGAGCCTTGTTTTTTTCCTGATAAGTGTGAAGAGGGGTTTTTCTGTTCATATTGTATTATTTTACAAAGCGTTTAAGATATAAACATCAATTTTAATTTGCTTTTCTTAACTGCACATTTTCATATATTTTATTACGCACTTTTCCACTTTCCTATTTCATATGCGCTTTAAAAAAGCGGTAAATTTATTAGGTGTATACATTAATGTGATGCCTTTTTTATAGAAAATGAATGTTTATTTACGGAAAAATGGAATACATTTTAATCTTCAAAATATTCACTATTATTTTGTATAACTTTATTGCATCTGTCGGGTAACTGACGAATTATTTGTTGAAAAAAATATGGCGGTGTTGAGTCGATGAAATCGTCAGTGCATTTTTAAACCTATTCCATTGTTCTAAAATGGGTATTAGTCAAGTGATGTTGGAGAGATCGGAACAGGTGATAATATGAGAGGGCTAGATTCGATGAATACGCCGTATGAAGGTGATTTTCTCATCTCAAGGAACAAATATCGTGTTTGGTCTTTTTCGCGATGTGTGGTCGAGCGTTTTCGTGCTGCAAAACAGTTTGCCTCATTCCCTTATCAGTGAATGGCCTTGTTCTCTCTAACAGGTTATTCAAATGGATCAGCTGTTGTTGGCGATGCTCTGAATTTACAGTCTAACCAGGTTCAAGCAACTCATAATACACCACACCTTTAATGTCTCGCCAAATACACAATAATACTTTTTGGCGTGAATATTTGGTTTCGGAGTCGATGGTCCACCGGGCGAAATCCATGATTTTCGGCATTTAGGATTATCATACAAAACCCATTATCCATCCCCGGTTGATTTTATGCAAAAAATTATTCCTTTTGAACCGTATAAACCAGTGTGTAGCCGTATCGTAATTTCTTTCTTAGTTTTCTGTATTGAGATTTCGTGGAATCCATCGCCCTAGCTTTTGAAAATTTTCCAGTCGATATAGACAATAGAAACTTACTTGATGAGTAATTCAGACTTGTTAATCGAGTTCCTGTTCAGTTTGAACGGAGTTTTCACTTACCATGTGCTAAAGTTGCTTGCATTCGAATTTTTTCGATTGTTAGGAACGTTCTCGATCGGAAAGATCAAAACCACCACTCCAAAACCTTTGAAACCATCTTTTTGCATGTTTTATGCATCACAACACCTTTCCTCAAAGCTGAAAAAATCTTTCCCGCGAATTCGACAGTATTTTTTCAACTGGAATGCGAAAAGTATGAAATACCAAATATGATGCTTTTTTTTGGATGCGATCGTATTTACTATTGTTTTGTGAGGTTATGCCAATTGCTTGGTTAAGATATACCAGTGTGTTTAAATGTTAAGACTGGCACTTCAAAATCCTAAAATGACGAGAACATATTTTAATTTAAAATAGAGTTATGTTTGATTCAATTTAAAGACACCGAACTAATTTGCACACCTAATATATTATATGAATTTTCCATTATCCCATTGAATATAATTAGGATAAAATTCATACTGTTTAATGAACCAAAGTTGTCACTACGATTACAACGACAACTTAGCCGTCGACAGTGTGCCGCCGTTCTACATTGACTGGTACATCCGATGGGCCGGTATGTGGATATAACTTTTTGTCGCGCCTGGAGTCTCTAATCTGTTTGTATTCCATGGTTACTTATAGCACAGACTGTACAGCTATCTCTTTATGAGAAACTCTCGCGGTCAAAAGCTAAAGACCTCCACGCTTAGTATTTTTACAAAGCGCTCGAAGCGCTTTGGCATATACGTACGGAGATACTTTTAAATAGCTACACTTATATGACGTCCGACATCACTACGTTCGACTTGGTTTTGTATAAAATATGAAAAAAATGATAAGCAAGAAGTATTTTTATTGCATTCATAGTTTATTACAAAATAAATATTACCAGTAATTGTTCATTTTATTATATTTACCTTCAAGGGTTAAAAATATTACATTTTGTGTTTTGATATATTATATTCATTTTTATGCACAATGAAGAATCCTACTGGAGAACAAGTAATAATATTGAGTTTTGTCTCATATAGTTATCTTATTGATTGAGAAGAAATGGTGTGTGATCTGTGTTGGTAATAATGATAAAAAAGTAAAGATTTAGGCACAATGACAATTTAATTATTCTCTGCCTGTCTTTATACCTAGGTATTTAGTTTTGGTTACTCGTCTGATCTCGCCCATTTATACACTGTTGAAATTGAACTCAACGATTTTGATGCAGGGTCGCTTTATAAAAATGGCCATCTCGCACTTCTCTGGGTTTATTTTGTACCCCAAGTAGCGTAATATACGGCGAGTTTACGTAAGTGTAGCTGTGTGTATACAAGTCTCATTTATTATAATAGATGTTTATATATAAAACAGTGTTTTATCGTTTCCTATCTTTCAATGGACCGGTATGAGGCCGTGACCTGTTTGTCTATTATATATTTATACAGCAAACTTCAAAGGCTATGTTACATTGTGTAACCTCTATGAGTCAAAAATCACAGGCTCCGTGGCTAGTATTTTTTTATAAAGCGCGAAAACGCTCCTGACCTTTATTCATCTTCCTGTTTTCGAAATATAAATCGAATAGCAGCGGACCCATTATATACTTCTTAATGGAATGAATATTTGTCTTTTATTTCATGCATATATTTTTATGTAAATATTGATTTTTAGCTTATATCTATGACAACGAACAAATTAATGAAGTAAATGTCAGTTTAAAATTAAAATATATACAAAATTTAATATTATATTACAGTGAATTAAACATTTATTTATCATTTAAATTTAACATTTCCTCGGCTTATAAAAAATACACAATAAATTCATGTGTTCGTTTGTAATTAATATAACACATTAATAAATTTAATATATATTGAGTGGATAGAATAATTATCATTGATAATAAATGAAGAACATTCCACTGGCATATAACAAATTTAATGTCAGCGATTATTTATTACACAAATAAATTAATTTTATCGGTGAGTTTTTACATGTAATTATTTCATTTTATGATATATAATAAATATCAATTCATTTGCTTTATATATATATACATATATATATATATATATATATATATATATATATATATATATATATATATATATAATTATAAGCTGGAATTGATAAAAGGTCAACTATGAAAATAAAAATATCATACGGTGTATGCTTTTTAAGAGTAAACAATAACATTTTAATATAGGATACCAATTTGTTTATTATAAATATGGATACTATTTAATTTCTTCAATGGTGCGTATTTTCATAAGATCTCATAATAAGATTAAGAATATTTAATAACCATATATAATACACTGAAAGTCTACCTTCCTGCGACATGTTTTTCCGAAGAAGAAATTTGCTCCAGAGATATATCACATAAATCTTTGAAATTTTAAAGTTAACTGTATATCCTAGTTAAAGTTTCGAACGAAAAAGCAAGAATATAAAAGATTTTTCTTTAATATAGAAAACTATATCATTAAGATTATAAACAACTAATTACAGATTTAAAGCACGTGAAGGTCGTTCTGAAATTATATATGGAGATTTATAGCCCACTTCTATATAGCAGTTCAAAGACGATTAAAAATGCTAAGTTACATAATTTTACCAATTTTGAAAAAGCTAGAAATTTTATTTTCAATCATAATTTCGATTTATAGGTAGCTCAAATGTGAAATAAAAAATTAAATTTAAAAATTTTTGTAGTTCAAATGTTGGTTGAGGGAGAGGGCGACATTTGATTGGTGCCAAAAGGCGGCACCTAGTGAAAATCCGGCCCTGGGTAGAAGTGAATTGTATCTGTTGCCTATTTTGATTAAAATATCTGCCATTCATTATGCAATAATCTAATATGTTTTATATGTTTTTATTTTTTAAAATATATAAATTTAAAGCTATACAATCAGTTCTAAAGATTTTTTGTTCTTCTCTTCTCGGAGAAAATTAACGTATTCTTAAAATTTATCGTTTACTAAATGTACTCAATAAAATTAAAAAATATCTTTAATAACAGCTTTTTTCTGAAAATTGTAGAATGTTTCAAATAAGTGTTCCCTGATTTGATTGTTCCTTTAATACTTATATCAGTGGATCAGTACATTCTGAAAAAGGGCACACACATTTATCCTCAACTATAAACGATTTTCTGAAGATATGTTTACATTTTGTTCTAAATATGACCTTTTATTTCGTTAATTTTGATTGAAAACAACAGAGGTTTTAAAAATTTGGGGTCCAGCAGATGAAAAATAAATTTTTAGTGTGAGAAATATATTTTCTT
>CM068320.1:9215000-9310000 GCA_034766995.1 Acanthacorydalis orientalis | reverse complement strand
TCATTTTAAAAAACATTTGATTTAAGCTTCTATTTTGATAAGATAAGTAAAATATGCTTCTTTCAAATTCTCAATACTTATTTCGAAGTATCTCCTTTTTATTTTTTTTTTATCTTTATCTCCTTTTTATCCTTCTATTTTTTTAATTTTTCTAACACTTCGATTACTGAAAGACACATGAAATAAAAAAATACCTACTTTTAGTTGAGATAATGTCCTGATCTGTTAAGGCCTTTTAAAATTTTTCTTTAATTACAAAACTATCTAAATCAAATATATTTATATTATTTTTATTTATTGATACAATCGTTTCTTAATCTGACTCGATTCAATTTTTATATTCTTTTGTAAATCGTAATCTCAATTGTTTGTTTTTTGCGAGGAATTTTTTGGCCTTTTTTGATCTTGAAATACAATCACCTTTAATTCATTCTATATTGTAACAACTTAATTGTTATTATAAATTTTTTAGTCATTATATTGATATTTTTTATTTATCTAGATAATATTACATTAACCGCTTTTTGTATGCTTTTTTTCTTTTAATGACATTTTTTTGTAGAAAAATGAACTTTCGTTTTAAGGAAAAATAGTAATAAAATTCTAGAATAAATTTCAAACATTTTTTTCCAAACAAAATAGGTTTGGCTCATATATGGAATACTATGCACACCAAGTATAAAAGCTTGTTTCTCATAATATGTATTATATTATTTTCTCAAAATATTGGTGCATTTAACAGTAAAACAATAATATATAGTTCTTATTATTCTCTATGAGCTTCATAAAAACAATTTGTCCTTATTTAAACAAAGATAAACTTTGCATTTTTTACAACATAATTGTTCTTTGATTGCAAAAGGGAGTATTTGTATCTTTGACAGGTTCCCCACAAAGGTAAATAATAAGGACCATCTATTCGCACTTCTCTTGTTGGCACATCACTTGCTAGACCTTGGCGTTTTTTTTTATCTTTTACAAGATTACCAAATTATTCCGTCGATCTCTTTTTCGAATGGTTTTCTTGTCCGACTTATACTTAACTTCCCTTTCATTGCCATTAGAAATAAAAACTTTGTAAAAACCATAGAGTCAGCATCCATCATCAACGAAAAAACTGAAAAATTGTAAACCAATTCTCAGTATGTACCCCGAAAGCATGAAGATCTTTGTAAACTATAATACTTACCGTTGTAATTGTTGATAAATCTGAATACACAATATCAAAATACCATATAAAAATAACTGCAGGTTGTTTTAATGTTTATGACATTTTTCAGCAGCATGTTGATTGACAATTTTGTCTAACGTAAAAATGGCGCGAAAATTATGCCATGTATGTAATTTTAACAATTTTCATTGTTCATACATATCATATATTTACATTGTCATAAAGTTTAATTGTAGTTTGATGAAAATAACATCTCGTAGAACTTACAATATGAACCTATTAGATTTTATGTGCTTTTAAGAAGTTTAAGCACGAAATTATGTCTTTGTCAGCTATATTTAGCTTCCGGTCATTACTATCTTTACTGTTGCTGAAAATATCACTTTATTTTCTATTATTTTTAATTAAATAAAAGTAAACATTAATTTTTTACTATTTTGCGACAATGATAGACATAAATGCAACGTATTGATGCCTTTTTCAATAATAGCACTCTGACATTTTTTTTAAAATTTTTATTAACAAAAAACGATTGATGTATTTATATGTTATATATTAACGTTTATTCAAAAGTTCATACTTGACAAATTTTAATTATTTGATAATTTTTTTTAACTGGATCGATAAACTGTAATGAACACTATGACACAAATATAAAATGCAACCAAAGATGTGTTCATTCCCATCCTAGAAATTGTAAACAAACTAAATATACTGTTACATCAAAAGTTATTTTTTGATATTTAAACACAATGTTATAATTTGATAAAATCGCATTCAAATATAAAATCTAGAAAAATCAATATACGCTTCTAATTTTATTTATACATCTGTGACACATTCTGTACTATAATAGTCTGATTAACTGTTATATCTTTTAGTATATCGCATTTTTTAAAACATCTGCTATACATTTTTTTGGAACGCAAGTGCAACTTCTTACTTTTATAATTATGTGTGTAAAAAAAATAGAAGGCATTTTTATATAGATTTGTTCGATTAAAATAGTAAATTTTGAAGAGATCGCACAGCCTTATAGGGGACAATTTAAATTTTTTATGGGCTATTTGCTTTACCGTATTGTTTTCGGGCGGATTATTTTTTTATAATGGGCGCTACTTTTTTTATTAAGGAGCCACTATTACAATCTCGTGACAGGTAATTTTAATAAATTTAGAAAGAAAAACAATTACTCTAACCGAATCGTATGAAACAATGATCTCATTATACCCTTGTCCAATGTTTAAAGATGAATAATTTCTAAATAAAATATTAAAATCTTTCTATATATAAAAAATAATTCCATAAAATTTCCATAAAACATTTTTATCTCGTGTAGACCACGTCCTCGCAACGCCGCTCCCTCCGCTACACTCTACAAGTAGCATGTTAACCATTTTCATTTCCGACCATTTCCTATGTTTCACGAATTGTCATGTTAGTCGATTCCTATGAAACAGTATTCGGGCAAGACCAGTTGTGTGTTGGTCTCTCCAGGTGTACCTCTAAGTAGGGTATCAAGTTTCAGTGTACAAAAGAACAAATCAATTACAAATATCGTGTATACAAAAGTTTTAGAATAAGTTTACAATATGTTTTCTTTTCAGTTTCACTATTTTCACGATTTCATTTAAAATCAAAAAATAAATTTCATTATACGATATCTTTATTTCGTTTTTCACTTAAAAATTGTTAACACAACAAGATCAAGCGAAGTGAACGTGGGCGGAGTTCCCCAGAGGTTAGCAAGCGTAGTGAGAAGGGGGATGAGTCCCCTGATAATTAATAAAATACTTTGTTTTAAGTGGCTATTGCTGAAATAATTTTTTGAGCTATAGGTGTATACATTAATATAAAATATTTACTTACATTTGTTCTATTTATTATAAAGATAAAAATTTTTTCAACATGCAGACTTAATTTAAATAATACAGTAGATATTAGACATTAAATTAATTTCAAGTGAATAAAGAAGGTGGTATGAAAATTTACTTATGAAAAACAGGTGCTCGGTTCACGGTGATTAAGAACCATTGGCTTAAAAGAACCTCCTCAGTTACCTTTAGATTTTTTAATATTTGTTATCGTTCATCTGATTAATGTAAAATATTGATCATTTTCATAAAAAAAAACATACGAATAAATAATTCCTTCGAAATGTTTACAATAAAATGTTTTCAGAGTCTGCTAGATATCTAATCTAACAAATAGTTCATTATTAATGTCTGTCAAAAAACGTAACACGGAAACAAATCAATAAAAAAAAGCGATTAAAATGCACTCAACCTTTATCAATACATATTTGAACTTTGTACAAATGTATATTTGAATATTTGTTCATTTTTTCTGCATGCTACTACACGATTTGTGTTTATATTCTAATAAGTTTTGAAACAAATAATACTATTCTTAATGTGAAATATTCTTTAAACAGTGTTTGTGTAATCTTTTTTGCTATTAAATTTTGTGCGAGTTTAGCAAACGTGAAGGCATATTTAAAATTAAACACAAAAATGCATTTGTATTTGTATTTCAAAATTTATTATATGAATAGTGGGAATGAATCAGGTAACATAATGAAACTTAGTTGACGCAAGAATTATTTTTTATTTTGTATCATTTGTAATTATTAGGTAAATATTTTATGACAAAATTATTACGAACGAAAGTTATTATAAAAAATATTGTAATAAAAGATTATTCTTTTTCGAAATTTTAAATTAAAAATACTGATTTTATAATTATTATAAAAATAGTACTTAAATGTAATTATATAGCTTTTGAAATAATTATATCAATTGTGATATAAATTAAATAAAAAAAAAGTTGCTTAAACATGATTAAAGATTATATAAGATTATATAATTTTCAATACTAATAACACAAAAATATGTATTTTGAGAAATATTGGGTCCACGGAAAATAATATTCATTTTATAAAATTCTACTGCTTTAGATTAAAAAAATGTCGCTGATAATGTATGATGTCAGAATATTTTCTTAAATAGACAGCAAGGTTTTTTTTTTAATATTTAACCATGATTAAATGTGGGTTTAAATATTTGAATTTTAGATGTTTTATTCATTTTTTCTTTACTGTCATAAATAATTCATTTTTGTCCGCGATCTTATTGTGATTAAGAGAAGAGACTAAACAATAATGTTTTAAAGTAATATAACATACATATACATATATATATATATATATATATATATATACTCCTAACATTTTCCTTCCTCTTTTATATATATATATATATATATATATATATATATATATATATATATATATTTAAAAAGTCTATAAAATCACACAAAAAATGTTTTGGTGTGTTGTTTTGCTCATTACTATAATTAATACATATTGAAACAAATTTTAAACTATTTTAAAATAATCAACAATAAATAATTAAAATAATAACAATATTTTAAATAATTGTTTTATTTTTTTTGTAAATTTAAAATATTTATTTACTCACTAGATAAATAAGATTATTGTTATAATTAACTATGAATATAATTTACACATGATCTTGAGTTTTACAAAATAGCAAGATTCTTAAATACAGTAAAAAAAGGGAAGTCATAAAAGTAGCTAATAGATCTTACAAAATAAATCATGCAACATTTTCAAACCACAAGTTTCTCAGATTTAGACAAAATAATTAGTAAATTGATGGATGTCGTGAATAGGAATTAATCATACCGCATTTTTCTGCTTTACTTGATTATAGCACTTGTTATTAAAATATATTTAGTATTTATTAAAGACAAATAAGATAAATACTATATAAATATTCAGTACTTATTTTGTTTTTTTTTTGTCAATAATACTGCATCTGATAAAAATACTCATTTTAATCAGAGATTTAAGACTGTTTTTTATATCATTTTAATCTCATTTTCAAACTTTAACAATAGTTTAATTTTTGACAAACTCAAAGATGCAGGATTCGGTTAAAGCATCCAAAAAGGAATGACCTAAAAATGAAAACTATAAAAAAAATTTGATCTAGAATTACTAACATAAAAGTAATTCATTTCTATTTTGTTTAACATTTTTTACACTATCTCGCAAATAAATGTATTGTTAAGGAGTATGTTTATTTTCATCCATATCCTTTTTATCCATAGATTCCTAATTTCTATCCACAATGAATAAGTCAAAGGAGTTCCATAGAAACAAAGTGAATTCTTCAGAGAAGATGAATCGAAATACGTCTATAAAGGAACTATGGTCTATACACGATAAAATCTCAAGTATATGTGGTAACATTTTAGTATTTTCAACACATTTAAATATAATTAAACGTCATCAAAATGAGATCAACATTTATTATATATATATACATGTTAATATTTTATGATGAAATTGGATCCAGTACGTTTCCACTAGACTGTAATAAGTGTTTTGTTAGTATCAAGTGTTTTCTTTCATTGCAGAATCATTTTTTTGTCAATAATTCTTTCTTATCAACATTTAGATTCTTATAAGCTTGGCTTATCAGGGGGGTCCGCCCCCTGTGACCTTTGGCTGTCAACCCCGGGTAGAAGACCCCTCAGCTCACTATCTTCGCATCCCCCCTGTAAATGATAAACGTTATTTTTTTCGTAAAACAAATGATTTATTAGAATGTTAATGACAATGTAATTATCTTATAATTACACGGAATTGTTTACCCTTATGACAACATAAAATTACAGATCTGCAAGTTTCAGTTGAAAATGATAATGTTCCGCAGTATTTACAATTAAATGTCATATCACCTAAACCATGGTAATCTATTTCAGTGTTAGAATTACTTATGAGACCCAGTAATTATGTAGACTTATTTTTTGTGTGTGCTGTTTAAGATTGATTTTCGTTGTCTTCATTATCTTCATCTAATGTGACATTTTTACGTGCTTCTAAGCATTTTTCTATCACACGTTTTTGGCATAAATTCTGTAACCCGCTGTTATCTCGCTTTTTTGTTAACCGTTCTTCGGTTAAGTTGTTAATCCTTCGTCTTGCACGCTTATTACCAATTTGTTCCTCGGCTAAGTTATCAACTATTTGGATCACACTTTTAGAAGTAATTTATTTATCGGTTAAGTTTCCGACTCTCTGCCTTGCACGAATAACTGGATTTGTTCATCTGTTAAGTTGTCGGTTCTTTGTTCTGCGCATACCCGTTCACCTAATTAGAAGCATTTTTTGAATTTTCCACGAGTTTTTTTCTTCTTCGGTTAATCTTTTACGACCCATGTCAGTGGTGTATCCAGGAAGAGACCCAAGCAGCGCTAGCACCCCTCAAAGGAAAAGGGAAAAAAACATTAGAAAACAAAACAAAATCATCGCGAGAACATGCTCCTATATACACAGAGATATAACCACGACTGAAGTAATTTAAGAGCTCGATAAAAAGAAAAGAAAACTGGTTTTATTCTTTAAATAAATTTTTATAAACTGAATTTTTATTTACTGAACTCACATTAAACATTTTTTCCGTTCAACTCGCCCCTCCTCCCAAATTAAATCCTGACTGCGCCACCTACCCACGTTATAATATGTTACTATCTCAACAACGTCAATCATAATGATTACTTTTATTTAGAGAGCTGTGTATTCATCCTTTTTATACTCCAAGCTCTTAACACCAAACAATCATACGATCCTATCCACTAATCAGTGAACAGAACACGCCATCCCATACGATCGTATCTACTAATTAGAAGACGAATAATCGGCTAAACATGACAACGAACACGTTTTGATTTTTATTAATAAAGAGATAATATTAGTATTATATCCTTCTTTCGATAAAGAAGACTGTAACGAAATGTTCATATATATTTGTACGAATCACTGGACAATACTTGAGCGTTTTTAACCTACTAGTGGCTTGACAGTATACAAAAATCAATTAATATGTTCAGACACATTTTAATTCTATTGATTTCTCCCAGAAACAGACCACAATTTTGTTATTTGTGTATATACCTAGGATCAGATTTCAGTATCAGTGTAAGAACATTGGAAAGGTAAAGGAAATTTAGGTTATAGCATTTTGAAAAATGGATTATAATATCCAAGTTAGAAATGTACATTTGAGAATAAATTAACGGCTATAGTCGTTATTTATGCGCAAGTTTTAAAAGAATCCATATAGTTCGTCATTTTTCGAGAAATTTATAATATAACTTTTTTTATTAATCAATTGAATAACATTTAAAAAATAGAAATATGATATTTGGCATTATACAAATTAACTGAATATATATATATATATATATATATATATATATATATATATACATTAAATGAAAATAATACAATTAATAAAATTTGATTTAAATTTATTATAAAAGAGTACACTTTTTATACAAGTTCTTAAGATTATGAAAATGTTAGTATAATAATAATATATTGTTAGACATTGAACTAGACTCAAAAAAATTACAACTTTAAGTTAGTTTGTCTGTAAAAAAAAGTTATTATCCATGTGTTGAAATTGAGAGATTGTTTTATTGTGTTCTTATACATATACGATATATAAGTAGTATTTTATTTTATCAGAACTGTTTCGCATTTCATATTTTTTTTTATTTCAGGTCAAATGGACAAATACAGAAAAATTATGAACGACAACAGCAGCGACGATATGGATATTTCGTCTGCCGACGAATCAACAACTATACCACAAACATATATAGTAATCAAATTTTCTCCAAAAGTCAAATACAAAACAATAGCTTGGTTAGTTGACAAGATACGCGGTCAGCAGCGAGATGGAGGCGCTGAACTTATTGTTAGAAGACAAGAATGTAAGAGTACGGAGGTATGCATGTGTATCTAAATTTTGCTTTAAACAAAAAGTTATGATCATATGAATAAATTTTAATTGACATATATTTATGTTACTTTAAAGGGTTTAATTTTACATATATCAGCGTCAAAGATTAAGTTCCTAGAATTAGCCGAACAGACTGAATTAATGAAACGTGATAAATATGGACAAGTTAGAGAGTTTACAGTGAACCAACTAGAAGATTTTTTAACAGACGGAATGCATGTCGATGATTTGTTAACGACTGCTGAATGTCAGACAATGGTGAAACATGAGCTTGAAAACATAAGAGCTTTACTTGAAGATGATCACATACCGGGTTATCCGAACTTTAGCATGTACGAAGGACAATCGATCGTACAAGTACTTCAGAAAAAAAGTTTGATCATCAGTATATTTCCGTTGCATGACCGCGAGGAACTTCATAAGCTCGGAAAAAGATGGTACCTGTCGTTGTTTCAAAAACAGCCCTTCGGTAATGTTTATAGGAACTAGAAAGAACAGCTTTATAATCAATCAAGTGTTAAATTATTTATTTATTGCTTATTTAGATCACATTCGACTTTATTTCGGTGAAGCGATTGCTCTTTATTTTACATTTATTGGGTTTTATACGACTGCATTGCTGGTACCAATGGTGTTGGGTTTTGTACAGATTTTTGTATCTTCAGAGACTGTTGCATTTTTCTGTATATTTAATGTTATTTGGGTCACTGTTTTTCTAGAGGTATGTTTTTATGTTTTTGCTTTTTTGGCGTGTAGATTTATTCTCTTATACATATAAGTTAAAACAAGATGTTGCCTTATTGATGAAGACATAACTAAAAATGTAATATTACCTTGGAATTTTTAGGTCATAATGATAATAATATATTAAACTATAAATTTGACAATGAAAAGTGAAAATAACTTAAGTAGTATTAATCCCTATTAGTCTAACATACAAAAAATTATACACGTGAACTACTAATGTAAATTTTATATTTGGATTCAGCCCAGCGATATTAAATTGTACTCTTACTTTCATTGTTACACCATATAAATATAATATACATATTAATTAATTTTTATTTGCTACACTCTTTTCCTGATGTGTATACTTTTATTTAACACCGGTTTGAATTGATTTAAACATATTTTTTTTATAAAAATTAAAACATTTTACCTAGCGTAGTGGCACATTGTGACATCGGAAACAAGATTTTTTTTATTCGATAGATAACACTTATTTTTTTCCGTCTCTTTTACATTCCCCATCATTTAATGTGTCTAAACATTATGTATTGGAGGTAAAAAGTTTACAAACTGTACATATGATTAGTATATGTAAAGTTGATTTCGAGTATCAACTGGAATTCTGAGCTAATGGCAATCCTTTAAAACGATATTTTTTGACGTATGTAAATACATAGAATTTCTCATAAATGGTGTTCGTTATTCGGTTCTTATAGTCGCGCTAAACTTTTGAAACACTTTGTGCAACACAACATTTTAAATAAATCATTCATATAAATTGCTTTATCATTTCTACTAAATTGTTGAAAAGACATTTTTTTTTATTAAGACTAATAGATATTAAATGAAAATTCAGAGAAAAACTGTTTCAAAGTTCAAGAATATAATGCAGAATCTAATATTATTTTTAATTTTACATAACGTAACTGGTATACTTTTATTGCAGTAACCAATAATATTATACCATTTATGTGATTCCTTTACGATATATAACAATAGATGCGAAGTATAACTGATGTACGGATGAACACGTTTTCTAAATTATTATATTATTACTACTGTATAAAATATATAGAATGATAAATGATTTCATATACCAAATGAAAAGAAATTTTTAATATTAATGTCAGTAAGAGGCAATTAGAATATGCGACAGTTAATTATTGAGATTATTAAACTAAAGGGCTCCGCTCTCTGCCCGCTGTGCTCACCACCCGGGAAGGGTTTTTTTTGTCTTTTTGCTAATGCTCGCTCCTCCCTAATAAGTAACAGAAATTAACAAATAATACACACAAATAATACGCATAAAATGTAAATCATAATTTTTTATTGGAAAAGTATTTCAATTAATTAGGGTGAAGATCATTCGATTCATAATAACCAGTCATAACACAGACCACATGACTGATATCAACTAATCAGAACATAAATCACGTGACTGATATCAAACAATCAGAGAATGAATAAAAGTCACGGGAACGGCATCACTGTTTCATTTTTATAATATAGAAATATATTTTATTTGTCGAAAATGTGGTGCTGCGAATTTGAACTACTTTAGACAAATTGATTTTTTTGGAAATAATATTTTCTTTTTCTGGTATATTTTTTAGACATGGAAAAGACGCTCTAGTGAGTTGGCTTATTCATGGGGAACGATTGGTATGACGAGTTTAGATGAACCGCGAGCAAATTACCATGGCCATATGGGTATCGACGCTGTTACTGGCAAAATCCAGCCGCAATTTCCGAGATGGAAGACAAATTTACGTGTGAGTGTACACAAAAAGCTTGTTATCTTTCTTGTTAATCGATCTACGAATTATTTCTTCAGATGTATTGTGTGTCGATTCCTATCGTTTTCGTGTGCATGGTCCTCGCGTTTTTCGTTATGTTGTTGTCATTTTGGTTCGAAGATAAGATACGCGTTATGGTAGCAGATAACACAGATTATTTAGTTCATCTAGTTTTTGTCCCTAGTATAGTTTATGCTGCACTTGTATACATAATGAACATGTTTTATCGAAAATTGGCGACATCTTTGACGGAATGGGGTAAGTCTATACTATTTTCATTATTTTGAAATACTTAATTTACTATTTTGTATATTTATATTTTACTTATATATATATATATATATATATATATAATAGTTTATTTACATAAGAAATGGTTTCCGCGAAGTCAAGCAAGTATATAACATAGTACGTACTTTCGTATATACATACATATATATATATATATATATATATATATATATATCCGATAATTTTTTACGTGAATTTCTTAACGATTTCATTTTTATGCGTTTTATTTTTCTAAAGAAAAGTTGCTAAGGATCGTGTGACATTTTTACTCTGCAGCAATGCTTCTGGAAAACGAATAATTAAACCATTGCTCATAAATAAAAGTTTAAGATTGAGAGTATTAAAAGGAAATAATTTAAAGATCTGACCTTTTCATTGGGTGCTTCATGAGAAATATTTGGTTCATGAGTATATGAGTACAAGAGAGGTTGGTTTGAGAAATGTTTTGTATCAGAAGCGAAAAGGTAATTGGAGAAAAATAAATAGCCATTCAAAATTCTTTTAAACATTGACAACGCACTCGGTCCTCCGTTGCCAGAACATCCAAACATGAAGATCTAACCACTACATCAATGATCAAACCGTTGAGATTATTTCAACTTACAAAATGTATTTCATTGAGAAAACTTTTTCGCAGGTTGAAAATTTAAAAAGCTAGTGAAAAATGATAATCTAGAATTCAGTGACATTTGGAAAAGTTAGTTATGAAATGCACCACTTATATGTCTTCTGTAATTTTGGAATTAAGTTCTTCTTTGTTGAATGCATACTGAAAACCATTGACTAGGACATATTAAAAGTGAAATATCTAAGATACATAATGTTACTAATTATTCAGACATTAATTTGGTACTTTCTGTGGGTGAAGAAGGCTTTGAAGATATGACGTGCAATTATGAGATCCTACTCGATCAAATGCCAAATGATGAAGACAACTGAAATTGCTTCAGGGAACATCGAATCAGAAAATAGTAGACGACGGGATAGAGGAATTGCTATTTAAAGCAGAAACAATTAAATACGGACTAAAAATTGTAACATGGTTGGAATACAATTTTCTAGAAAATGATTCTTATGCCGAAAGTGTTTGAAAATTTCAAAATGAATTGAGACTTTGCATGATGAACTACACATGAATATATATAAGTAATTACTGGAACCAGAAAAAGGGGGATTAATTTAAAGAAGTGTAACAGAGTTTATTGTGAAGACAAATTATCATCAGAGCAAAAGAATCCACGGTAATTATAATCGACTCAGATTAATAATCTGAGAAATGTAATATCATCAAGAGTTAGAGCTGTATTCAAGTTCAAACAAAATTCTCACAGACTGTCCAAAAAAGAGCAAACGAACGAATTTCGCCACCGATAGTGAGCGACTTCATTGAGGGGAATAACTATAATATAACTAATAGCTGATCAGGGTGCAAACTCTAAATATATTTTGTGACTGAGTTCCGTTATATCAGTTGAGATTGAGATGTCACAGACAAATTCTGCGCGAGTTTTATTTTTAAAAATACGTAGTTCTTATTGGTTGATTATTCTGTATCAAATTATAGCACACACATTTAATAGTGAGAAAAATCATCAATATGGGACAGATGGTTGATTATTGGAATTTTTGGGCGCTTCGAAAAACATGAGACAGACTAACTGTTCAAATTTTAAAGCGACAACCAACTTCACCTGTTAACTGAAAACTTTTGAACTGGCATCTTTGAAGAACCACTGGACGAATTTTATTTTTATTTTCTAAATATGCGTAATTAAGTTCTCTACATTTAAGCAGAGCCACATTTTAAAGTCGCCAAAAATCGAATAAAAGTTTATAGTCTTTTGTAGACACTTCTTTGCTGAACATAAATTAAAAAATAATAATAAAAAATATCTTAGTGGTACAAAATTCCGCGTTTGATCATCGACATGCGAACACAAGTTTTAAACTGCGCGTACATCCCCTAGAGGATATATCAAAAATGTTTAAAGAATTCGTTATGTTCCTTAAAGTTTATTCTGTAGCTTTCCATTAGTTTTTTTGAAGTGGAATTTCTATAGCCACGGTAGCGTAAATTTACTCGGGCGAGACGAAAAGTGAAACGCTTCCCCCAGCAAGAAGCTGTGAGTGGAGTGACAGGGAAACATTCCTACTCGCCCTACCTCGTACACGTCACGCGCATGCGCAATGGGTACTGCCCGTATACGTAGTGTAGGTTGAGTGCTTTCGTAGTGTAATACGTATACAATGTATTTTTATAAAGCGTAGTTTTAGTTTCCATAAGCCAATAATTTTATTCTTAGAGTATGCATCGATGGAGATTGATGAATAAATATTAAAATATTTAATTTAATTACGTTGTTTACTCAATTTATATACCGCATCACCGTCTAGTAATCCTAATATTCTAAAACTTATTCATATTAAGAAAAATTAATGGTTTTGATATTTAAAAAAATACGCTAAGAAGTGTCACTTCCAACGTTTGAGTTCCACGCACCATTTTTTTATATACAATAGTGCAAAAATAAAAAAAAAATTTTTATACGAATTTAAGGAACCAATCTATCAAATGTACATAACAATGTCTTTTTTTATACCTCCATTACTGGAACTAATCTATCGCGTAAAAAAGAATAGGTATATATATAAATATATATATATATATAGGGTGCCGCAAAAAGAACAAAGGGGTTTAAAGTATTATTTTGTTTTGTAATATTTTCATCTTTTTTTATTTCCCAAAATATAGTATGATGCTGGGGATTTTTTTCTGATTACACATGAAAAATGAAAATCATGTAGGTGATGCCTATTTTCGGCTTCACGAAGTCAAGTTCTTTCTAAGGCATTTTCAATGATTTTTCTTAAGATTTCTCGACATAACGCTCGAATTTCTTCTTGTGTCTTGTTTTTTAGCTGCAGGGTGGTTTTTGGCTTATTGACGTATACATGTTTTTTTCGGCAGCCCCAAAGAAAAAAATCGGGAAGGCTCAAATAAGGTGAACGCGCAGGCTAATTAAAATCGCTGTTTCTTGAAATTATACGTTCACTAAAAATGTCCCGTAAAAGTTCCATAAAGGGTGTTGTGGTTCCAACTTGTTGGAATCATATCTTTGGATGATTATCAACCTCTGGCCTCAAAAATTATCTATCATCATACGGTATTGAGCAACATTTATGATTAGAGTATTCATTTTCGAAGAAATAAAGGCCTATAATCCTTTTGGACGTTACTCCGCATCAAACAGTACACTTAAGTGGATGTAATTGTCACTGATGAAGTGCTCTTCGATTCTCTATAACCCATATTCTACAGTTTTGTCTGTTCACGAAACTGTTTAAGTGGAAATGAGCTTCATCACTCATAATCAATTTGTGAATAAACTGATTATTTTTTTCTACTTGTTGAAGAAAATGAATTTCATAATCAAGGCGATGTTGATAATCTGTTGGCTTTAGTTCTTGCACAAGTTGCATTTTGTATAGGAACATTCTGCCAAAATCCAGCAGTTGCCTCAAAGATATTTCAAGTTGGGTCGAACGTCTTCTTGTTGACGTTTCAGGACTTTACTGAATATTCTCCTATATACGTTGAGTATTTTCCTCATTTAGAGCCGAACGATACCTTCCAGATCCTGGACGGTTACTAATTGCACCTTACTGTCGAAAACGTGCAACCAAACGATTAATCATTGACCCGATGGTCTTCTGTTCGAACATTAAAATAACGACTATATGCTCGCCACGTAAAAATAATTAAACACAGATTTTCAAAATAAAATTCAATTATTTTGATACGTTTTTCTGTTGTGTACCTTTTCATGATAAATTCCCTAAGTTTTATTTATAAAATTCTGAAAAGAAAACACATTAAACAAAAAAAATATTATCTATTTAAATCCCTTCGTTCCATTTGCGTCACCATGTGTGTGTTGTGTGTGTATGTATATGTGTATGTATATGTGTATATATATATATATACATACACACACACACATATATATATATATATATACACACACACATATATATACATATATACACACATACATATATATATATATATACCTAGAGATTTCATTTTTAGTATTATATAACTGCATTTTGAAAATACTGGCATTACTATCAAAACGAGAGTAAACTTATCAAATACATAATAACAATTCATTTCATTTTTCTTATAAGTAAACTTATTATGGTATTTGTAACGTCTATTTATTTGTGTAATGTTTTTTCCCCTACAATGACACCTTATTTTCAAAACATTTACATTTTTTATTTTATTATAGTTACGTTATTTTAACTCTATTCATAAAAATAGATTTTTTTATTTTCAAAATTCAAATTCTCTTTCAGAAAATCATCGAACGCAATCTCAGTATGACCGCCATCGTGTTACAAAATTAGTTTTATTCGAATTTGTTAACAATTTTATGTCGTTCTTCTACATAGCGTTCGTAAAACATGACATGGAAATGTTAAGAACTCAATTAGCAACTATGTTAATTATCCTGCAGTTAATCAATAATTTCCAAGAAGCTATTCTACCGCTTTTGATCAGATTTTATGTGGAACAAGTAATTATAGATAAATAATTCGTAATTAATATTTTTATTGTTAAGATTTTAATATACCATTTCTGTTTGATAGATGAAACGATTCAAAACATACATTACTTCAAAAACACATAAAACATCTCATAAATATAAAAGACCCTCACCACGCGTTGATTCAAAAGGTGATTCTGAATTGAACGATCTTATGGAAAATATACCTGTTATTCCATTCGAGGATCCTATCGTGCAAGCCGCGATCGAGGAAGGAAATATGGAGAATTATGAAGGGACTTATGACGATTATTTGGAGATGTTCATCCAATTCGGATATGTGGTTCTTTTCTCATCTGTTTACCCAATAGCTGCATTTTGGGCAGTGGCTAATAATATTTTAGAGATACGGGGTGATGCTTTTAAATTATGTAAGGTTTATCAAAGACCAATGACGAAACGTGTAAAAGACACTGGCGCTTGGCAGGTACTTTCTTTGTGAATCATTTTCCTAATCCCTTTAAGTTTGCGAAATATTCATTTTGTATTTATTTTTTTTAAATATGATTCTGCAAGTGTACCTTGTAAATAATGAAATGGATTTTGTTTTATAAAAAAATTGATTAAATAGCCATATTTGATATAATGATTTACAAATATGTGCTGTATGGTTATTTTACAAATAATTAAAGTAGCAAATATAGTACCCAGACGTAAAAAAGGATATAATAATAATATTTTTAATAAATTATTTCAGAAAGCTTTTGAGGCACTTGGTACAATGTCAATAATGACTAATTGCGGTCTCCTGTGTATAAGTCCACAGTTACGTCGGCGAGCGCCAGATATAAGTTCCGGTCAATGGATATTATTATTTGTCATATTAGAGCATGCTCTACTTTTCTTACGGTACATATTAAATCAAATTATACCAGATAAACCGGAATGGGTGCGGGTAGCATTAGCTCGTAAGAATTTTGAATCGAAACAAGCACTTAAACACGAGGTAAGTTGTTAAAACATATTAACTTTTTATGCTACCAATGCCAATATCAAAAGATTTTTATTGATATGATTTATTTTACAATTGATGTATTGTATAGATGTGTCCGATTCCTATGATCATGACTATTTCATCCGGGTGCCTGTGTGTGATGTGTTTTAATACAATGTGTTGTATAGATGTTTGCCTGGATTTTTTTTAAAAAAACAAGTGGATCATTTGTTAACCTTAACTAACTAAAGATTAAATTACATACTAACTTATAAACTAATCGACTTAATGCTCAGAAGATTAGTGTTCATAGTGTCCTGTCACTGCTTATGAGCACTGAGGACCAGTTAGCAGAATAGGTCTCTTTTATAAGTCTAGGCATAATTCTGTTTAAGTGTCATAACTCTCCATTTTAGCGCTGAAACCTTTGATATTATTTGTGCTGTATAATTACTACAATAACATACAATCACTCTATTAAATTTCACAGCATTTTTAGGTCTTGGAAGCCTTTATATTCCGTACATTTTCTCCTATGGTGTGTGTGTGTGTGTGGGGGTCAGTTCTTCGGATGTCTACTGTTATTATTATAAACTGCCCATTATTTTTTAATTACTATCAGACTTCACTAAAATAGCGTTTCCCAAAATATAAAAAAGCCGTCGATTGAGCTGTAAGACCTGACTGTCTCAGGGTTGTGTTCGGTACTCGTTTCTGCGGAATAAGTAACAAGATAACTCGCTGAAGCTTACAACTCACGTTGCTTAAAGCTAAAAATATAGTACATGAACTTCCTGGTGTAAGCAAAAGAGTTTTAAGAGATATGCGGCATATTTTATTATGTATTTTTTTTCAAAAAACAATTTATTAATTCTAATATATGAGAATAGTCTATAACTTAAATCAATACCTTTTCATTCAATATCGGGACACTGGTAAGATTAACTTTCAAAAATGGTGCACAATTATTGTGAGTACGTGAAAAACGGTGCTAAAACATTCAACATTTACCACTAAACAGATTTTTTTATCAAAACAATCTAAATTATGATAGATATGCTCAGATGCATATAAGGGTCCATTGCATTGAAATGGTTAAATGAAAATAAAAGTTTTTTTTGTATAATATTCTAAGCTTTTAATATTAATTCACATTTGTTTCTATGTTTACAGAAAGCACAGAAAAGCAGAAGAATTCTTGAACGACGATTTAAAACAGTACATGGCCCACATAAACACAAAGTCAGAAATGAAGTTTGATAACTATCAAATAAACTAGAAATCAAAATTATGCTGTTAATAGAAAAAGTAAATAGAAAATAAATTAATTTATTTTTTTAGTAGTTAATTCCTTTCTATATTAATTATTGTAAACTTGTACTGAATTTCCTTAAAAAGAATTATAATTATAAGAAATTAAATATTTTACCTTAATTTTTTTAGAAATATAAATAAAATATTAAAGTTTATCAGAATTGTATGTGAAAGTATCACACTTTGATTATAATAGAAATAAATAAATGAAAAATTACAGGTAAATCAAAACATCCGAAGCCTATTTTCTTTATTGTTGTCTTGTACGAAACTTCATTATTAGTCTACACGGTCTGCATCTACATAGGTTTTAAATTTTTAAATTCTTTTTGTAAATTATCAAATAATTATAATTTTTATTATACACCGCCATAAAAAATTGTAGCATAATATAATCATATTATAAATTGCTTATTTCATTTTATAAAATTAGTAAATATGCCAATAGTCAACAGAGAACATACTAAAATAAATCTTTGATTAAAAAATACTTACAATACATATAAATTAACATAACATGTATTATGATCATTTATTAAATTTAAAATAAAAAACAAATCATAATTTCATTTGAACACTAGGTAACGATCCATTGTTATTCTTATACCAATGGATGCAAGGCAGTTTAAATGATTTACTAATTTTTTTTATTAATGCTCTTCTAATTAAGTCCAATATAATATTTGTAGACGATTATACAATATACAAAAAAAATTGTCAGGATTTGATGCTCATCTTTTCAGAATTATATAAATATACTTATCAAACCCAATCAAAGGAATTTTATTAGTCTTATAAATAAAAATGCCTTTCATATTTCATCCTAGTTTACTTGAGCAATGGAGCAAAAATATCTAGATGTGTGTAAATACTTAAGTTTAACATTAAATTTGTCTGTTATGGGAATATTAAATATGTAAAATTTTTAGTAATGCTTATATGAGTTTATAATTGCAATAAGAATAATTAAATGACGAAATTTAAAAGTAAAAGAGCTTACATAATATTAGTGAGTTCATTACTGTAGTATTGTATGAGATGAATAGTATTTTAAAATACAGAATATTCAAAACTGTAAAAATCTCCTTACTAGATTGCAACAGTAATGTATCAGTTTTTATTTTTTAATTAATCACATATGAGAGAAATTTTATTAAAGAATAATTATACCGTTTAACTTTGTTAAAAATTACCTTAACCATATTTAAATTGAGAAATTTTACCTTTTTGTAATGTAACAATAATGCAATTAAATAAGTCAATTTATTAATCATTACGACATAACAATATAAAAAATAATAGAACAAAAAATATAATACAGTGAAAACGAAATACATTCATATTATATTAATATATTAGAAATGAAAGGAATGTTTCTTACCTTTTGACAACATAATATGTAATACTTCCATTTAATATTAATTCAACAGATGTGTATTTAATTACAATTAAAAAAAATGAAAATAAACATTATATGTCTTATCACCAAAACTATTAACATGAAAATAATTTACTTTAAAAATACGTAGTAAGTGCAATCACTAATTTCAACATTAAAGTTAAATTAGACTTTAAAATGTCTTCTGGAATTACAAATATATTTCTATTTTTGTTTAAAATATTTTTAATTCTTTTCATTTTGACAACGCCATCATTTGTTTTTAAACTGGTACTAAAAAGTAATTATATATTTTCATATATAATTTTACCCGCCATATTTCACTTTGGATTAATAGAATTTTTTTACAGATTAGAAGACAATATGATAGAATAAATTAAATCAGGCTTTTGATGTTGATGAACCGGGTATAAATAAATCTCCCTAACGACAATATGAAATAGTTCTCTTTATGAACTATTTTTAGTATGCACAAGTGTGAAAATGATGTTAATTTATAATCATGATGAATTTTACTTTATTTTTACATGTTAACACTTTGACTATATATATATATATATATGTGTGTGTATACATATACTCATAACTATTTATTCACGATTTTTAATATAGAAAAAAAATGTATTATCAAATTTTTCACAATTACTATTAACTATTTAAAAGTATTAAATTTACACTGCTGTGTAAAAAAAATATCAAATTGTAATCAATTTAGAACATTTAACTTTTTTTCATTAAGTAAATATAGCAAATTCTATGTTACTTTATCATCTATCACATATAAAAAAGCATATAGACTTGAATCACTTCTCATTTATAAACTTTTGTTTTCAGGATAAACTTCAATTTATTACAAGCTATTTAATTTGTATTTTTTATAATAAACTATCAGAAGTAACACTTTATTTAAATAAAAATAATGTATATACAATTACAAAGAAACAATAAATTCTTATATAAAATATAATAACACAAAACATTCATCTTTTACCAACGCCAATTTTTCAGTCTTGATTTTCTTAATGCTTTTAGGGCAATTTCAGTTCTTCGTTGTGCTTCTGTTCGAACTCTGATTGAATTTTTATCTTCATATCCACTTTCTACTATAACATCATGTTTCAAAGCAGTAACACCTTCAAGTGAATAAATCATTTTTTTATATATATATACGAATTTATAAATATTTTATTACCTTTAGAAAATAATTTACTTAGCACATATTCATCTTGCTTCTCATCTATTTTTTCAACAAATTCACTTTTATCAATTTTTAACTTTTCTCTTTTTAATAAACCTTCAATTTTCTCTCCATCTACACAACCTGTTGTATCAATTTTCTTCTCTTTTTTTCTTTTTTTATGTTTATATCCTGTATCTTCATATTTGTGTTTTTTTCTCTTTCTTTTGTCTTTATTCTTTTTTTCATAAGTTGAATCTTCATCAGCTGAGTTTATATCTTTATAGTATAAGCTGCTTGGAGTTTTCTGTTCTTTATTTTCAGTTAATTTTTTTTCAGTCTCACTAAACTTATTGTTAATAGTATCATTTACTTTTTCATTTGAAATTTCTGAATTATTATGAATAATTTGTTTATCAACTACATTAAGTGCTGCACTAAAAGATACGTTTGTTATGGAATCATCTATTAAATTTATTTGTGGTTCATCTACTGGTAATTTAATTTTACGTCTCTTTTTGAAACGTACTGTTGTAGGATCCCATACTTCACTTGAACTGGCTACCAAATCATCAGGTTCTACTATTTCATTATTACTTTCATTGATATTTTGAGATGATATCTTTTTAGATAACTTTTGAGCAAGTAATTTCATTTTTTTAATTTTCTCTTTTGTAAACTTATTTGTACCACAATTATCAGTTGATAATTCAACCTGTAAAATAAATTATTAATATAGAAATATATCTGATTTAATATGCTTACAGCAACATATTCTACATAACTATTTATATACCTTTTCTGTTTTCTATTTCATATTTATATGTAGATAGAACTATATTTACTTTCTTTCATGTTATATAATATATTTTACCTTGGAATTTTTAAAAATATTTGCAGTTTCAGTATTTCCATCTAGAGGTCGGTCTTGTATAGAAAATAAGTCATGCAAATCGGAGGTTCTGAAAAATCTGCGCTGTTGTGGGTCTACTAAAATTTTATTACTAAGTAATTGTTTCCAAATCTGACGTTGGTATATCTAATAATAAATAAGTGTTACAGTTAAAAGTATGAAAGTTTTATATTTTATACAAAGTTATTTCTTAATACTTTTTGACAAGCATGGGAAATAAGATAAACAACATACTTTTTCTTCGATAGTACCAACTGAAAGCAATCGATATATAGTGACATTTTTCTCTTGGCCAATACGCCACGCACGTTCCCTTGCTTGGGTATCTGTTGCAGGATTCCAATCAGGATCATAAATTATAACTCTATTGGCACCTGTCAGGTTCACTCCAAGGCCACCAACACGTGTTGTTAATAAAAATACAAAATATGTTGGATCCTTAAAATAAATCTTTGAATATTCATTTATACATTATAACTATAAAGGATTATTTTAAAAAATTACTAAAAATATAAGCTTATTTCAACATCAATTAATAATTAACTCAAAAAATAAACTGTTACAAAAATAGCAAACTATATATACATATTCAAACACATACGTGCGTACACATGTGCACACGCACACTCCCATACATGGTTTTTATATGAGTTAATTATTATATTAGCATTGGGCCAAAAATTAAGAAATTAGAAAAATATTAAATGTTTTCTTTTCTTAATAAAGAAAAAGATATACTAACTTTGTTAAATTTATCAATAAGTGGCTGCCTGGATCCAACACTTGTTGTTCCATCCATTTTCAAATAGTTATATTCATTTTGTTGCAGAAATTCTTGAAATATATCAATCATACCTCGTGTCTGAGTAAATAAAAGCACACGATGTTCTTGTCGTTTCCATATTTTTAATAGATTAGCAACAACCACCATTTTACCTGCTCGCTTAAAATACCCATATTTTTCTTCGGTTTCTATAATAGAGTTATCCTAGAAGAAATTTGTCTCACATTAAAATCCAAAAATACTTAATTAATAACTTAAATGTAACATTTCAAAGTATCTATCATTTCATCTATAAAATTAATTTTTCAATTATTTACATTTATTAGATAGTCTGAACTTTTATATATTGTTAAGGTTTGTGTGTTCATATAAATATTAGAATTATATAGGTGATTCAATTTAGGCTTATATATGAAAGTATTAAAAAAAAAATCAAAGTTAAAAAAAATATTTTTTTATTTAGTATTTTAGTTCAATACAGTACTAAAATACAATTGAACTAAAATACTAAATAAAAAATAACATGATTTTTTTAATACTTTCATGTGGAAGCCTACATTGAATCACCATATACTTTTAACTTGTACATTATAAAATTGTATAAAAAGTTGAGTTCAAATTTAAAACTTACTCCAGACTCTGTTTCAACTTCCCCTAAATACAAATCCGGATGATTACAAATTTTACGTAATGTTGTCAATGCCATTAATATCTTTGCACGCATCATATTATTGGAGCACCAATTCAATTTATCCCTGCCTATAATACTTCCAACATGTTCTGCCTGTTTAAATAGAAATTAAATCAGAAAAGAAAAATAAAAGTGTAGCACAGTACAATCAAGTACCATTAAGTATCCTTTATACAGGTCATATTGCTCACGAGTGAGTTCACAAAATAAAACTTGTTCATTTTTGTCTGGTAAATTAATGTTTGCACTCAGGTCTATTTTTGCTCTTCGGAGCATATAAGGTGTAATTGTGTTTTTTAAAGCAGTTGCTATTGACAGTGCTGTTGCTTCCTATAATTTTTATATAAAATATTAAAATATAAACTTCAATTTGATGCTGAAAACATTATGAAAGCTCTCAAATAATCCTGCTCTTCTCTTAACAGTCATGTATGAATTATTCATTTTCTATCAAATTTATTTACTAGTTTATAGTATTCACACATGGTATATATGATTTTTAAATATAATTATACTTTTTTCAATATATAATAAAAATATTATAGATGAATTCTTAAACACTTACTTAAAGTAGTTTAGTACAATTATATTCATCAAAATATAAGATAGCCAGAAAAGCAAAAAAAGTTGAAACGTGATGAGAAAATTAAAAATTAGGTATGTTATGTACATAGAATTTTTCAATACTAAATATTTAATATAATTAAAATTGTCAATACATAACATATTAAGTAGGAAATTGTAAACAAAATCTGAATATTTTATAACTAACATAAAAGTTAAATGAAACTATAATAAATATATATAATTTAAAAATATGAATTAATTTTAATATTTGCTACGACAGAAATATATGGTGAATAGTATGTATTTAATAAGGAAAGTAAAATAATGTACCACAATAGAGTCCTATAATTTAACGAAGTTTCAGATCTATATTAAGAATGTTTTTTGATCAATGTTGTAATTTATGATTTGGAGATCAGAATGAGAAATTTGCATTTCATATAATGTAATTTATTACTTGTAGAATGGGACAAATTTGGATATACATCCAAAGACAAACTTTTGTAAAATATAAATCAAAGTTTGTCTTTAAATGCAAAGTAGAAAAAGTGTTCTTATACTAACAAGGGGAGGATACGACCTCGGAAATGGACTTTGGGACCAGACTTCGTGTAGTGGTAGAGTACGCCAAAGATATTAATATAGTAACATACTTGCTCGCACTATCGAGCCTTTTCAAGAAAAAAGGTTCCAAAGTTTCTGCATCAGGCTTATGAGAGAAAAATTTGAAGCTTTGCCAACTAGTTTGATAGCTAGGCGGTAGCGAGTCGGCTTGATGTGTCTGGTTCGAGTCTTGCTCGGTTCATGCAGTTTTTTTTCTTCATTGAATTATTATTTAATGCATTTTATTAAAAAAAATATTTAAATAAAAATGAAATAACATTTTCTTGCAATTTTTTTTTCAAAAAACGCTCTTTTTTAAATTTTTATAATTTTATTTCAAAAAATGATTTTTTTCTCGAAATTTTTCAATTTTCTAGCATTATTTTGCAAACATATTCGTATATTAAAATGTTCATGTTTGCAAAATAATGCAAAAAATTAAAAAAAAATCGTGAAAAAATCATTTTCTGAAATAAAATTGTAAAATTTAAAAAACAGCATTTTTTGAAAGAAAATTGCAAGAAAATATTATTTTATCTTTATTTAAATATTTTTTTTAATAAAATGCATTAAAAAATTATTCAGCTGAAGAAAAAAAACCTGCATGAATCAATTGAGACTCGAACCTGGCACGTTAGACACTCCAGCCTGCGTGTTACCACATAGCTATCAAGCTAGTTGAATATCAAAGAAATAATTTCTCTTATAAGATGCAGAAATTTTGGAGCCTTCTTTCTCGAAAGTGGCTGGATAGTGTGAGCTAGTACGTTACTATATTAATATCTCTGGGATACCCTACCACTATACGAACTTTGGTCCCAAAGTCAATTTCTGAAGTCGTATCCTCCCCTTGTAAGAGAAACTCTAAAGTGAGTAATAATTATATTTGAATTAATCTTCACAAATCAAAAATATTTGACTCCAATTTGCAATGTTGGATCCCAGTACTGGATGTTAGAAATGTATAAAATACTAAAATAATAATTTTTACTGAAATATAATTTCAGTACACCAGTTGCAAATGACAATTCTTATAAATAATCTAAATTCACTTACCTGCATTGGTGTTGCATTTGTATATCCCCCTTGAATTATTGGAGTAGCAAAATGGTCAAGAAAAATTTGCTGTGAACCCAGTTTTCCAGGAGTTATAAAGTCAAATAAACTCCACAGTTCTGTTAAATTATTTTGCATAGGTGAACCAGTTAAAACTAATCTGTGTGGTGTTTTAAACTGCTTTACAGCAACTGTTACCTGATGTTTTGAATTGAATATGTAAAAAAATGATTAAAAGAAACATTTTATTCTAACCTTAGCATTTGGATTTCTAATCTTATGGCCTTCATCAAGAATTACATAGTGCCATTGCAATTCAATAAGATGCCCTTTATTATTTACAACACTTTGATATGTTGTTAATAGAATACCATTAGATTTATTAATTTCTTTGATAAGTTTAATCATGTGCCCTGAAAACATTACATGAATAAATTAAAATTTTATTTATTTTTAACAGACAAATAAAAATATCAAAACAAAACAATACCATGAAAGGACCCAGACTGATGTAAAACAGCAACACGTAATATTGGCCACCATTCATGAAAATGCCTTACCCATTGGTGAAGTACAGTAGCAGGACATATTATAAGTGTTGGGCCCAAACCTTTATATCTAAAAAGAAAAATATATTAATAACAAATGAAAATGAATAAAATATACTCAACTCTAAATATAAATGTAACTTACTTTCCAAAAGCAGATACATTTTTTGTATTATCAAGTGCAGCAAGAAAAGCAATAATTTGAACCGTTTTACCAAGTCCCATTTCATCTCCTAGTAAACCTCCAACTTTTTGTTCATTTAATTCTGATAACCATTTGACACCAACTCTTTGATATCTGTTATAGATATTTATAATTAATAAAAAATATTATTTAAAAAAATTATTACACACTTAATAAATTTATAATGTTCAAAAAAAGGAATAATAATTGTTATTTAAAAATACATGTGTATGTACACACATGCATACACACACAAAATTATATATATATATATATAAAATTTAGATATTCATTTAAAAAACGATACTAAATTCTCACCGGTATAATTTATTCCATATTTTTCCAGGTACTTTAAGTCCTGACTCTAAAACTTTATCTGGTAAATTATCAATATCACTTTCTTCTGAAAAATCATCACTTAGGGTTTTTAGTGAATTTCTTTGTGCTTCTAATTCATTTAAATGTACAATACGTTCTTTATACAATTTAATATCTCCATCATCTTTAACTTTTTCAATATAAACCTTTCCTATTTTATTTTTTTTAATCTGTTTTTTATTTCCTTTATTTGTACCGAGGTCACGATAATCATCTGCAATAATTAAATAATGGAGTAAATTCAAATTATACGAAACAAGTTACGTGTTCAACAAACCTAATTCACCTTCAGATGGTACATATTCACTACCCGATTCTTCCACACTTTTTGTTTCATTACAGTGTTTCTCTAAGATACCAATATTAACATTCTTAGTATTCTGAAATGAATTATTTAAAATTTGTTTTTGTGTCTTTTGTTTACATTTCAGCTTATTTTTTTGCTTTTTAGATATACGCTCAGCTACTAATTTACTATGTTTAGTAGTATTACATTCATTTAATTGTTTTTTTGAATATTGGAGTGATTTCAATATTGTTTGATTTCGTATATACTGTTCAATATCAAGTAATGTCTTTTGGGCAACTTGTTTATTTTTAATATTAGTAGTTTTCGAATGATCAGACACTACTTCCTCTTGCAAATGTTCATCTTCAATCTCATTTGGATTTTTATTTGAAGTTAATTTTTGATAATGTACTAAAGCTTGTTTTTCAATAGACTCTTGATCTTGACTCCATACAGAAAGGCCTACTTTTTGCAATTCTTTTATATCCTTCAATTATCAAAAGATATTAAAAAAATATTTATTTCTGTAACCTGACATATTTAAAGTAGGTTCTTTTTACCTGATTTTCGTTTTGTATGTCTTCAGCCATTATGTATAAAAATCAATTCAATAAGATCATATTTCATTTTTAATACTAAATTATGATTTTAACAGGTGTTTTACACATTTTTAATCAGATTCTCTTTAAGAGACAAAGAATGTCAAAGACGGTTAACACGTGCACTTGTATATATTCAGGACCGTACTTAGAAATTAAAATACGAGTATTTACTTAAAAACTAGCTCATATAGTATTTAAATCTTATTTATTTCGTAATTTAATATACAAGCGATTTACATAATCAAAAAGTTATAACTATGTATAATCAATGTAGTTCTTACGTATATTATTATTTTACTTCATATAGTTTATAATAGAAAATGACATTTTTTTAATAAAACTGTTTGGAATTTTCAAAAAAGGCCTATAAAAATTATAGTGAAAAAAAACATCCATCCACACATACTATAAAATTGATGACTTATTCATTTTATTCATTGGGAGTTCATTTCATTTTAAGATTTTTTCAATAATTTAAAATAAAATTAAGAAATTTATCTTGTGGTCAACACGTCATTATCCAGTGAGAGCTTACCTATTATTCCATTTAATTTTTTTTTATGTTCTTTTGAAATCAAAAAAAATAATGTATTAGTAATTAGGAATCACAATGTGTATATATTTTTCAATAACATTTAGGTATTTTTACAAACAAAATGGATATTATTTTTTTTGCTGTATTTTTTCGATTATTAGAAATAAACAAATTGGATTGTATATTGTTTTATCGTGATTTCATTAATATTACAAATAATCAGATTAAATTTAATTCTTTTTGGTATTAAGCAAAATATACAACCACAATAATATATTGACTCAAATATATTTTCTAAGCAGCGACTCATTCCACAATTTTAATTTCATTTCTTTTATTACTAGTTTTTGATTATTTATAAGAAAAAGTCAACTTCACAGAAGTAGTAACAAAAGTGTATTTATTTTAGTTTCAGATTAATTTGGAAACATATTATTTAAAGTTATATAATGACTTATTTCATTCTATTAATGTTACTTTTGTACAATTTTAGTTGTATTACTGGCATTTTACTATTAAAAACGAATACTTCACCTTTCAGTAAACTAATAAAATCAAATATAAGAATAGACCCATACATATTCACACATATGTCTATATATTCATATGTACATACACAAATTTGAACAGTTATAAAAAAAATATATTTAAAATTTTTTATCACTGATTAATGACAAGAAAAATAGAATAATAAATTCTTAAGAGAAAAATTAAGAATGATTACATATTTTCTATTGATATTACAAAAAAAATGAATAATGAAATCATATAGGGTACATTAAGGTAAACAAAGAAACATCAAAGATTTTTTAAATATTTTATTATAAAATGACAAAGAATAAATTCTAAAATTTAATATTTTTATACGTTTGATAGTTCATTACTAAATCTATAATATATTATAATAAGAGATTATAGAATAAATGTATGTCCAACATTTAAAATTTAGGTAATAATAATCATAATGAAATCTTATAAACATAATGCACAAATTGTCTGTAATTATCTATACCATATGTTTTTCATTTTGTAAAATATGTGTAATAAATGTTGTGGTATGTCGTTTCTCAAATACTTTATTTTTTTTGTCATCTAACTGGCCGTTTCTGCATATTAATACTGACGTTGGCACCGAAATTATTTTTAACACGATTTAAATGCCTTTTCCGCAAATTCTCTTTTAAAAAAATATAAGTTCAGAACAGCTACGAAATGGTGGTAATGCAGCTGTTCCGGGGGTCGGAAAAAAGACAAATAAGATCGCCGATCACGAAACCGGTACCGCAGGATCGGTCGAAGGACGAGAGGAGAGGTCGACCGTCGACCGTCCGATCCGTCCGTAACAGCGGTCCGGCGATCGTTACGAACTAATTAAAATAGTTTTTGTTTTTCTCTTCATTTTATATTTAATATATATATATATTTAATATATATTTAGAAATATATAATAGATCATTCTTAGCTTGTGCAAAATATTCAAAATTTATAATTTAATTTTACTTTGTGCCCATAGTTATCAAGCTAATTTTATAAGAACACTAACTTCTAACCCTCGACTTTGTGTTCGAGAGTAAATAAAACTAAGTTTATGTAAATAGTAAGAGTATAATATATTGATAGGTATTTTTTTTATTTATTTTATTATATAATATATGTAGCAATATCGATATACGCTTTGATGCAATATTTTTCTTATAGACTTTTTAATTTTAAAGATAAGTTTTTCATTTTTAAAATTTTGTTTTATGTTGATCCCTCGGTCAGGCACAATAGCCGATTTTTCTTATATTTTTTATATCTTTTTCGCTCCGATGAAATCGAAACCGTTATAAGTAAAATTTTCATTATTGAACCAGTTATAGAGATTCTATTTTATAAAATAAACAGTATTTCAAATTATTAAAATTAATAAATTTGAATAGGTTTGATCAACAAATTGTTCAATGTGTGTATATCGAACGACAATAGAATAGGATGTGATATAAATTATTACCTAGAAACATGTTGTATTAAAACGTTCCTAAAGATATAAGTATTTTCGATTCGATTTCAAACGTAAACGACAAGTAGACAGGTGCTGAAATTTGTTTCTATGTGATATAATCATAAAGTAAATACCATAATATTGACTTTTGAATTTGGCAAACATCGTGACTTGAATATGTACGAGTGATATGTTGTGTATGCTGTTCGATGAAAAATTAGATACTTGATATTTTTTACCCATAATTACATATCATTTTATTCTTAAAATGGCTGTGAACTGTTTTATATAGATATATATATTTTATTTATTTTCATTCAGTTTGAACTATCAATGAATTCTGTCAATGTACAATAATATAATTTGTAAATATATATATACTTTATTATTTATGGTTAAAGAAAATTATTTTTAGCTATTGTTTTCATTTTTTCAAATTCTTATTTCATTCGTATGATTCTAAACATTGTTTTATATGATTGTCAACGTATTAAGAGCAATATACAATCACTTACTCGACTCATATAAATTAATATATTTTTTAAATTATTTACTAGATCTCAGACGAATTTGTAAATCAGCGTATATCACTCTTTATACAAATAAAAACCGAATCACACGGCAAATTAAGTAGTAACATATGTTGTACGATAGTTTGTGACACCTTTTCAACGTCCAGCAAAATAATATACGATACTTAACTGTTACGTCACATCTAAGTCAGTGTCTTACAGTCTATCAGTATTTTATATTTTAAATAATACTAATATTTAAACTAAGTGTTTTTCCTTAAGACATATTACTTTTTTAGAAAACTATTTTTCAATAAGAAGTTTTAAAACAGAACGTATTAGATCTTATAATACAACAAACCAGAACTATATTATTAAGCGTAAAAAAAACGCCCTAACGATCCCCTCTCTTAGCCTCTCATTAACATTAAAATGTTTTAATTCGGTGATCTTACAGTAAAAAGCTCATTTGTATTTATTCATATATTATTACTATTAGAATAAAGAACTTACTTTAATTCAAAACGTTTTTATTGGAATTATTTAGTTTAAGTGTAAAACTAATCTAATAGTGAAGAAAAATTATCTGTTTTGTTGACTGTTTTCTTCTCTAAATATCTTGATTAAATTGTTCCTTTTTTGTATTTTCAATATCAAATTTCTAAAATCCTAATAAATATTTTTATTATAGGCTGAAGGTTATTAGTTCAGTATTTTAATAATAATAAAAAATTACCTAAAATAATATTCAAGATATTTATTTTTATATTAATGAACAATTCAAGCTTTAGAAAATACAATTCATTTATTTGATTAAGACATAGAGATTAAACTATGCTAGTTTATAAACTTGTGTCTGAGTACATAATGTTCTAATTGTTCATGTAAAATAGGTGAATATGAATTTACATATATTTAAAAAAGTCAAATTTTTAGATACTATAAATGAACTTCATGAAAAGAAACTTTAAAAATTATACTTGGTTAAGGGAAACTAAGCATACATTTTAAGACATCATATTTAAAATTGTTAAGATTTATAAAAATACTTTTAAATCTATAATCATGAAAATAAATACTCTCTCTCTCTCACACCCTCTTTATATATATATATATATATATATATATATATATATATATATATATATATATATATATATATATATATACACATATATATACATAAGCACCCACGCACACATATAACTAACATATTCAATTTAATTTGGTTCAGAGAAAATATTTTCTTTATTAAAAAGATTTTTTTATATCTTATTTCTATAAAGTTATTTTTTTATGTGGTACAATATGAATAATTCCTAAGATATATTGTTCTTTACTGACAGAAACATAATCTAAATAAAAATCATGTTAGAAACCTTTAAATATTTTATGAATAATAATAATTAGACAATTACAAAAAGTAAAGTTATATACCAATAGTTTTAGGTTTTTTGAATTTATTTTTGGTACAATTACATATGAATATAGATTTTAAATGTCTTTGTGATATATTGGAATATCTAACACTTTTTTAAATATTCGTAATCATTAAAAAATATAAATATATTAAGCTGAACAAAAATAAAGTGAAGTTTCAATTTTCTAAACAGTTATTATTTATATGTAATTAACTTCAGTTGCTTCTTAATCTACTATAATTTAAAGATCTTTAATGAGATTCACTTTAATTTAAATTTAATGTAGTTTTTTATTTTTTTTTGTGTGCAGATCAAAGAAATAACTAAAACAATAACCATGTCTTACGTTACAAATTTTTCTATTTTATGTTCTTGATATTTACTTTTTAAAGTTTTAAAATTTTAAAAATAATATCTTTATTGACATAGGTGTGGAAATCTATATATACAATTTTAATTAAATGTAGACGATTACATAATATTAATTTTAATCTTTACATTGACTGTCTTCTGATTAAATTAGATACACTTTTACAATTATTTGATTTTTGAATATGAAAGTAAAAAAATATTTAAATACATTGGATGAAAGTTATATATTTAAAAATTGTGTGATATGTATAATGTTAAATTGACAATTATTGCCTAAATAAATATGTTGAAATTAAAATAGTTGTTAATATGGTTAAATTAATATTACTGAGTTCTTTGAAATCAATGAAAAAGACAATATAATATGTTTTATTACATACTTTTACATTACTTAAACATTTTAATAACTAAATATTAAATGTAAATATATGTACTAAAACACAAGTTAGATTGAAAAGTTGATAAATTTTAATAATGTAAATTAATACAATTTGTAATGTCTATTGATGAATATTCGTTCTTCTTATTAATTCATTAGTTATAATCGATTACAAAAAAGTATTTAAATAAATCATCAACACAATTATTTAAAATGCACTGGAAATAACAATCCATATTATACAATTTATTAAGTACCAAATATTTTTTTGAATAAAATAATTTACTAGTTATAAATGAAAACACTGATTCAATAACATTTGTAAATCGATACAAGTATATTTATTGTATATAAAGATTTCTAAGTGTGTTTAAAATGTTCATTTGTGCATGTACATATTTTTTCAATATTGGTAAAATAGATTATAAAATTTTGTTAGGGTAAATTTAAAATGAATTTAGTGAGTAACTTAATTATTAAGAAAATTAGACCTCGAATTAAAACAATTCTTATAAAAAGACAATTACCACTTATCTACTAATCGAATAATTATTAGGTAAAACAAAGAGAAAGCCAGATCGTATGGCGTGTTTTTTCATACTATTCATATAGAATTGTATAAATAATAAAAATACGTTCTGAATTAAAACTAAATACTTTTCTGTTGCCGGACGCCAAACTCTGCATACAAATCATCGTTTACAATACTTTTACATAATTTATTTTGTCGTATGACAACAGTTAAACTTGTAGAATAATAATTAAGATATTGATAAAAAGTTTAAGATATTTTAAATTGTCATGTCACTCCTGTAATATTCACTGTGCTTCACAAACACATTGTGAAACCTATCAGCTATTGTTGCAGAAAAAATAGAAGTAATTAAAGAATCTATATAATCATTTTATATTATACCATATATATATACATACATATATATATATATATATATACGCATACATACGTACATACATCATACATACATACACACAAAGATACATTGATTTATGTGTAAATATATATATTACAATATGATTTTCTATCCTGTACACAACAACTGACAAAGTGAATATTACAAAAGCGTCTCGTATATTATTTATATATATATATATTTATATGTATTATATACTATACTAACAAGTTATAAACTTGCAATTATGATTGCGACAGCTAATGTTTTTCCTTAATCGTTTGACAAACAATTTTTCAGATTCAAAACGGGTACATATAAACCCTGTAATTTACCCTAGTCTCTAATCACTTGTAAAGCTAATTACTAATTAGCTAAAAATTATTATCCAAGGGCTCTTCACTCTAAACCACAAAAACTAAATGCATCTTTATATAAAATATATTTTATTATATTGTTTTCTTTAAGTATATCGTTCGTCAAACCGATCGATTTATTTTAATAAAATACATTCACAATTATGATTTACCATGTAAAAGAAGCGAGACTTCTGTCTGAACATATGTGGTCGAGCAAATGCCCGGTATGTTAGAAGATCAACCGGAAAAAAATACCATTGAAATGAAAACGTACAAAATCTAAAATACCATTTGTATGACCTTAAACCTAGATGCAGTTCTTAAAATAAAAAGTATAATAATATTAATGATTATAATAATTACAATAATAATTAAAAGAAAATTATTAAAAATAATGCAGGTATGTAAAAAGCTAAAATATATATATATATATATATATATACATATATATATATATACGTACATACATCTACACTTAAAAATTAAAGCCATAATAAATTGAATACTGAAATGTCAAATACATCATATCCCATATTTTGAAGAAAGGACAATAAACCAAGAAAAAATCTTTTTGTTTAAATTAATTTCATTTCACGAATCTTAATACATGAATATTTACATAAATAAAAGTATTGAGTACAGATCAGAAGTTCCATTTATTAAGGCTGTGGCCCGAGTGAATACTAACAATTAATATATAATACTATAAAATAATTTAATTGTAAAATAGAAAAAAATACTTAATTAAAAAGGACGTGTACTTGTTCTGACAACAATTCAACATAGAAAAAAACAGATACTCAATGATGACACTTTTATTATTACCATAATATACGTTTTTATCACCATTTTTCATAGCTACCGTATGAGTTAAATAAAGAAATATAATTATAAATTGGGAGAATTAGATAAAGGAATAGACATACAAATAAATTTGTTTTGTTCATTCCTTCATTTCTAAATAAGAATGATGTGGAAAAATGACAGCATATATGAATACTGTATGTGAATATCATTAATCAGTTATCTTAACAACGAATTGTAAATATTTAGTACCATCTTCTAATCAAAGTTGTACAATAATCAGTGAGGACTATCTAGTCCTTTACATCGGTTTTGTAGAAAAATAATTCGTTTAGATGTTTGACTTTGAGAAGCTCACCCTTAGATGATTAGATTCCGATAACTGATGATTATGCATTTTGATCAAAGCTATAACTGCATCATCAATGCTCGGAAGTTGAATTAATGCCATTTTTCGATCCTTTCTACAATTACAAAAAAATAAATATTAGTCATATTAATAACTTTTTGTAATTTAAACAAAGCCAATTTATCGCTGAAGTATATAAAACTTACGGGAAAAATTTGAAGGCTTTTACTTCGAAATTATTATTTGTAAAGGCTTCCTTAATATCTTCTTCTGAACACGTTGCTCTGCAAAACAAATTTATGACTGTATATGATTAAATTTAAGATGACACTAAAATAAACTTTAATATAATGTTTAAATGTACAATTTTCATTCACTTTAAAAACATAAATATTAAAACCACTCACATTCTACAAAAACAATTTTGAAAATAAAATTTCTTTCATTGTACATTTTATTTTTAATATGACTAATGTTTCAAAATACAAAAATAATAAACATATTACGATCTAAAATTGAATTTCAATATTTGAAAAAGTAAAATTAAAAATATTTCATTCAAATAAATAAATTCAAAAATAACACCATTACACACAGACTTTATATATATATATATATATAAATGTGTGTCTATTTTACAGTTTTTTATATAAAAAATAATATTTCAATTAAAAAATCTTTCTGCATCATTAATTTTATTTGATAAGATAAAATATTTATAGGAAATAGATATATGGAAACTTACGGTATGTTGCTGAGATGTAACGTGGCACTAGGAGGGTAAATATTCTGATAATTTTTAGAACCAGGCTTTTTGAAACGATGAAGTGGACTCTGTGAATAGTCTTTGGTAAGGCCTGCATCGGGTTGCCCCTCCTTGGGTAGTTGAACCGCTTGATGTTTACTCAGCATCACACGAATATTTTTTCCATACACACGAAGCTTATCGAGATGTGTGATAGCTGGAGTTAATAATAATATTTAAATAAAAATGATTTTTGAAATAATTATGAAAGAGAAATGTAAATATATGCTTACCAAGATGCGCTTGATGTGGCTCAGCAAGTTGAATGAGAGCTGAATCTTTTTTATTATATAAAATCTTCACCCTTTGTACATCGCCATACACTCCTGTTCAAAAAAAAAAAAAACATTAATTATTATATATAAAAAAATTGGATAGTGACAACAAAGCTTTCAAAATTACATGATTGTTGCCAACAGTCCAACAAAAAAAAAAACATCATTAATGACACGCAACTTATTTTGTTTTAAAATCAAAAATAGCAGATTCTTTATCAAAAAAAGTTAATGGGGAAAAATAAAAAAAATATCCAGAATAGTTTTGAAAAACAGACATCAAAAAAATTATATATATATATATACCTATATATATATATATATATATTCATACACACATGTATGTATAAACAAATGAAAAAAATGACATCTTAAATAAAATTAAAAAAATACATGCAGTATTTCAATGAAGTATTCATGATAAATAATACATTCATACAAATGTATGTATATATACACATACATTTATAAAACTGTATAATATTTATATAAGTGTATAATTAACAAATAATAAAGTTTTACGTTTGAGAGTCAACTTTAAAATAAGCGTAAGCTTAATTATTTTGAAATATAAAATTATTGAAATTAAACTGAGTAAATTACATATCATAAATTAATGATAAAAACAAAGTAGTAGAATGACACGATATTCAGTTCACATTTTTAAGTAAACAGATATGATTTTAAGGAACATTTCCATTATAAAATCAAATAATTTTAAATCACAAAAAAACATTCTTTTTAATTTGGTGACTATAATATTAAAACAGTTCTCAGTTCTTAAATATGTCAACTGAATTTAAATACATACACATCTATTATTGTAACAGTATTATATCAAAATACAAAGCATTCATAAACAGATAATCTATTTATTTTTGTCGATCATTTTTGATTAATTGTATAACTATTACAATAAAACCAATAGAAGTTAATAATAAAGTGAGTTTCATTTTCTTGGATATTTATATAAAATCATTAATGAATTAGTGAATTAAAAGCATTAATTATATTTAAAAGTAAAAGTTAATTGATGCTTTTTGTTTCATTATATAGTGCTTTGGATATTACATTTACATTTTATAAAAATTTGAGTTAAATATATTTTCAGAATTATTTATTAGAACTGTTTAGAAAGATATTAAAAATAAGAAAGTAAATATTTTATAATTATTATTTTTATATTGCCTAGTAAACATAAATGATCTTAAATTCATAGAAAGAAATGTAAATATGCAATACAAGCATATGAAATGTTGCAGAATATATATTTTTTCATTTTATTTCTGTATCATACTATATTTTAATTAGCATTATTAACAAATATGTAAAATAAATTCTCTTTGTTTCTCATATAATTTTTTATGTGTTTTATTCCTTTATGAATTTGTTTTCTAATCATTATTAATATATTTAATTTTTTTTCTAAATTTGAATAAGAATTGAAACAACATTTTAATAACAGCTATTTTTGACAATTAGATTAATTTGAGGATTATGTATTATAGAAGTCAGTTATTTTCAAAATCTATAAAGAAAATCAATAATTTGTGATAAAAAATTTGAAGTTCTTAATTAAAAAAATATATTATAATGATAAAGTACTGTTGACGAATATATGTGAATGATAAAAAATAAAATCTTCTAGAAAACAATATGTTTTCTAAAATGAAAACTTCTTGACTTATATTCAAATTTTTTAAAAAAATTAAGAAAATTTTATTATTTAATATTATTTCAAAAATATAAATAAAATTGTTTTTTTATTTTTTCCTATAATTCAGTTTCATTTTTATTCTAATAAGTATTAAAACAACTACATAAATTCCTCAAATAATATTTAAGTACTTGTTATATATAGCAACTTATTTAAAACATTGCATACTCATACATACAATATACTTATGTTATAATTTTGTATTATATACATATTAGATAAGAAATTAATAAGTTTTATATTGTCATCTTTCAAGGGCTGAAAAATTGAGTACTGATTCATTTTTCATTCAGCAAATATTTTTTTTTACATATTAATGTTTTGAAACAAAATAAAAATTTTATAACAACACAAAACACTATCAAACCATTTAAAAATTAATATAAATTAGAGATAAAGAATTATGAATAAAGATTAGGGCAAACTATATGCACATTAGAAAAACTTTTATTTAGCAGGTTTTTTGGAATTATTTTTTTTTTGTTTTAAAAAATATTGTTATTTAAAGTAACTAAATTTGGTATCAATTTTATATTTTTAATAAACAGATTGACATTTTTTCTTCGTAGCAACATAATAAGTTCTATAAAATACGTATTTATACATTATAAGACAATATAATAAATTAAATGATTACAGATTTTAATTATGTTGGACAAACATATAACAATTATTTTGTGAACTTAATATTTTCATGGACTTTTTTCAATTGACATTCATTATTTTATTCATATTTTTTATCTGAATTTATACTATAAAACAACACAAAAAAATAATCGACAATAAAATTAAATATTGTTTATGAAAGCAATGGCATTATTTAATAAATCTGATAAAATATAAATTGAAATTCTACTAATATGAAATATATAATTGAAACTCGCTAATGAGTGATTAATAAATGAAATGAGTACCTACTGCACTCCACTAGATATATAAACATAAAAAAACGAAAAACTAAACAATATTCAATGTTACAATAATAGTAAGCATTAACTATGATGTCTAGATGTATACTTAGTTGAACAGTAGCTGTGCACACGTACCAAATAGGGTAAAGAGAGCGTCAGGCGTGACCATCTACAAGAGAAGACAGTATATGAGAGTATAGTAGAGCACACAGAGTAATAGCTGAGTTTCACTGCACTAAATGAGAGGAACGTTAAAACACAAAAAAAATAATAATAATACGTGATGCGCAGCAAGCCGTTAATTAGAAACACACTCGATTAAAATCAAACAAAAATTATATATGTATATATGGAAAGTAAAAATTCTGTTATCGGAACAAAAACGATAGTAGAGACAGGTTTTTAAAAATGTTGGAGTAAAATGATCAGTGCATACGCTATTTACAAAATGTTTTGCAACCTTTTGGGACTTTCTCGTTTAGTGCAGCGGTTCTTTCTTTTTGTTTTGTACTTTTGTTTAAAATGCATTAAAATTTCTGATAATATTATAAAAAAAAACAATCTTACAGAAAAATAATAATAATATAAAAAAGATTATTGTTTTTGTTTAAATTAACTAAACAATAAAATAGTTTTTAGTAATTTTAAAAATCGAAAAAGTCTGGATTAATTGAGTAATTGAAAACAAATGTAAAAAAAAACTCTTCTTTATCTAATACGAGCACAAAAAATAAAAATATTTCCAGCTTGTAATTTTTAACCTTTGTTTTCAAAGTATAAGAAATAGTAACTTATGATTTATCTAATATAGGTTTTTGTATATGAAAATATATGCTTTTATTTAATGAAGGTTATAATATCACAAACTGGATATCACTGAATTAGAATTGGAAAAAAAAATACAACACAATAACAAACCTCTTCATTGAGATTCGTGACGAGCAAGACTGTTCCAAGTGCGAGGTTCGGTGTTGTAAGACCTCGAATACCTGGAGGACCTGATCCGAGAGTGAATGCTCCCAGAGCAGGAAGTCCTCCTGCTGTTACAGCACCAGCATACGGAGATGTCAATGGAGATGCTAAGTTATGAATAAATGGATTGCTAAGCACACCAGGAGCACCTACAAAGAAATAAAGAAAAATCAACATTAGTCTTAATATGGGAAAACGAGTCTTGATATGTAAATATTTTTTATACAAAATTTTATACCTGCTAATCTATCTCTGGCAAGACGAGCTGCCGGCTGTGAAGCTAGAAGTAATTGTGGTAAGATATCTGCACCAAGACTGCCGCCAAGACCTGCTCCCAGAGCAGCACCTAAATGTTCAGCCGCATCACCGCTCGGCAAAGTTGGATTTGTATAGTCACGAGATTTGTCGTTGTTATACTTAACGTTCAGAGATGACATCTTAGAATAGTCTATACGTAGTGTACAACAGCTATTGTATATGTTTTGTCCATCAAGAGCTTGTTTTGCATTTTGTGCTGATGTGGTATCAGGGTACTGAATAAGAGCTTGGAATGAATCTAAAAAGAATATTATCATACTTAAAATACTGATTTTATTAACAAATAAATATGATTTGCATCAAGAAATTAATAGTTTAAATGTGTAGTTTTCATTTTTGAAAACAAATAAATGTATAGATGGTGTGATTAAATATAACAATGTTGGAGATTCAACTTAATAATCCTCTAAAATGAATTAAATGATATAGTCACCAATTTTAATAGAAGTGACCAGATGTTAAGGTAAAACTATGATAGTATTGGTTATAACATTTAATTAATTAAATTACAATTACTTTTTTGCAACAAAATGGGCTACTTGCAATAATAACAGTACCGTATATTTGAATGTAAATAGTTCTTTGTTAATTTCTAAAATTAAATGTCAATATTGTGTAAAAGTTTTTTTAATAACTTAATTTGAAAAAAAATATATTAAAAATAATAATCAGTTTAATAAGAAATAAAAAATAGAAGTAAATATTATAAGTTAATAAATTACATTAGGAGTTAATTTTGTGAAATAAAAGAAAAAAATTAAAATACTATAAGTGTAATAGATGTTAATAAAAGTATATTGTAAATATAGATGTGTATTTGTATACATGCAAATTAATCACTGTATTTCCAGCTTTTTTAGTTTTATAAAAATAAAAAAGTGCAAATAACAATATCTTTAAAAAATAAATATTAATAAATTATATGGTAAAACATGTAATAAAAATTATACTAACTATTTTTTGTGAAAGTTACTATCTTCAAAACTTTCCCAAAACGTTGAAATATCTGTAAAAGAATATAGAAAATGAATACAAAATAATTCTTTAATCTTTTGAAATTAAAATATTTTTATTTCTTCATGTTATTATATAATTAAATGTAGGTTTTGATTGAATATCCAATATTAAGTAAAGAAGTTCAATATTACTTAAGAAAACAGGTTAACACTTACCACATAAAGAATATCTACATTGATAGGATACACCATATGCTCGATGATTACTCTAAGAACAGTGTTCGGACCCCCTTGTATTTCTTGCGCTTGCCCGTTTGGCAGTAAAGCATTGCTGGGTGTCGCAGGTGTTGTTGGCGGCAGCGTTGATTGTGTACCGGACAATGCTTGGGCGGCCTGCAAAGCAGCCTGTGCAGATGCCGACTGTAATTATTATTGAAACTTAATGATTCAATAAATGTATCTACATTCTTATAAATATTGACAGACGGCTCCAAATGAGTCGCACTTTTTTTTTTAAAAAAATGAATGAGATACTGATAATATATTAGATACAAAAATTATATACTAACTGCATTTGAATGTGTTTGGTCGGTCTTGAGTTCTCGATGGTTCGAAAATTGTACATAGACTGCTCTACCGCGTAGCTGCGCCATGCAACTGGCAAAATAACTGACCATCGATGTAGCTGCACTTTCATCAGCCATTTCTAAAAATGCCTGAAAAAAAAATGAAATTAATAATTAAGAATAAACAAATTTGCAAATATTTTAACATATGCTCTTATAATTTCCTGAACACTACAGTGCATCAATACTGTAATATCTTCACCAAAACACATACATTTGAACACTATAATTATTAAACAAAATACAATATTTAAAGTTCTAAAAAACAGAATCAACTTTCAATTAAAGCAGAAATAACTTATGATTTCAAAAACATTAAATAATACTTAAAAAAAGAAAATAATTAAGCTTTTGAAATAAAACTGGATTTGTAATGATTAATAATATAACAAAATTATAGGATCTGATCTAATATTCATTGATGAAATTTCCCTGTTCACTAAAATATAATTAATACAGAATTGGACTTATGAAAAAAAAAAACATTTTCAAATGAGCTTTATTTTGTATTAAAAACCAATGAAAATATACAATTAGAGAATTCAAACCTTATACATTTTTATTTTCAAGTGATTTTAATTTATTATTAACAATTATAATTCTAAGTATATTTGCTTAGGACAGTAAAAAGAAATAAAACTTTATTTTTTATTTTTTTAATCTATTTATGCTTGGAGGTTTTTACTGATAAAGGTAGTGGATTTAACATGCAGAAGTGAAATTTATTTCAGGCACTAGATGGTTTACAGAAAACTGAATATTTATCCATGCATTTTTAATTTTAAGCACACAATTTTTCTTTCTATAACATGAAAAAGTTATTCATTAAATAAAATTTGCCCTTGATGGAAAATTCATACTGATTTAAATACATAAGTCAAAGTTATTTTTTTTTTGTTTTCTAAATTTTCTCATCTAAGTTTTTCAATAATTTCACTTAGGCTATTTAAGCTAGAATGGCTGTTAAAATTGAATTGTGGTCCTATTCTTTAAATTCATTCGATAATATGGTTTTTATGATAGAATTTGGATCCCGTACTCGACTTACAGTTTCATTAGAATAAAACATGCTTTTCCTTTTATTTTATAATTACAACCCGTAATTGTACTTATCAAAAAGTTTAGACTTTTATGAGCTTTGTATTCCTTTTCCAAGATAAAGAATATTTTAAACTGATGTCTAGTTATTTTCAAATATAATTAAATACAATTCAATTTATATACAAGAATAATATATTAAAAACTCTTTTAAATAATAATAATTATTTTGTAATTAAAAAAATATCGGTGAATAAGGTGATTGTAGATCTTAATGCCGATGGGAAGGCTTCGATTTTCAGAAGTGTCAAGAAACGAACAGTTAAATACAATTTCATAACAAAAAAGTTCAAAAGTTTGTCAATTTGCTCCTAATACTAGTTAAAATTAAGAAAAACAACCAAATTAAAAAAATAATCCGTTTATACGATATTTTAAATTACTAATAACATTATAAAATAATTTTGGGCTTTAAATATTCCTTTTAGTAATTATGAAAAAATATTCATTTTATACACATATATATATATATATGTATATATATATATATAGAAAGAGAGAGAGAGAGACATGCATATTTACTTTTAATAAATATTAATAAGACTAAATAAAAAAAAACATTTTGATAAGAATATAAGTTCAAATATTTCTTGTTTTGTATTCTTGATGCCACTATTTTTCTTTTCTACTGACGGTTTTATCCTTGCAACATCGTCAGGTGGATACTGATGATATCACAAGAATGAAACCGCAAATGGAAAAGAAAAATGAAAGATAGTAATCTCAAGGATACAAAACAAGAACTTCAAATCCAGGAACAAACCAAAATACAATTATAAGCAAAATTACTTAATATTCTAAAAAGATCTGAATTATTGTTACATTCTTTCAATTTCCCTCTTTTAGTTTGAACTACATTTTCTTATTACCATTTTTGATATATAAAAATAATGTATTAAAAAAGTGTACTTCTTTTTTTTAGTAGTAATTGTAATAAAGTATTTATAATCAAGGTGTCTACCTTTTTCGCTTGTATGTTTATATGAACTAAATTTGATATAATCACTATTATATTATGGACATGTATATATTTGACAATGAAAAGTATCCAATCTTATTATAATTAAAGTACGGATTTTCTGAATTAAAATACGAAAAAAAAAATATTAAAAAACCTGTCCATTATGTTTTCATTTCGCATTACTAATCTACAAAAATAGTTCAATTTTTGATTTTGAATTTTATAAAATTGATATTTTATAATGGCTGTCCTCAGACAATTGAACTCTCACTGGCTGTGTTCAGCTGATTTAGTGCCCACTGAAAGTTAATAGCTTATGTTTATTTAATCACAACTGATGTTCAATTTTAGTTGAACGACTCTGTTCATTGTCTGAACTGATATTTGTTTTATTTCAGAATTTCAAATTGTATTAATATTTTTTTTATTCGGATATTAATAAGTTCATGTACGAGTAATTTTACATTATAACTAAATATTAATAAAACTGTAAAAAAATACAATTTAATTGTTTTAATTCCTAAAACATCTGTTTTTGAATTATCAATTTTTGATATAAATCTTTAAAAAGACGAATTCTTAGTTTGTAATCACTAACTGAGCATAAAAATGTCATACTCGGTAAAACAGTGGATAACTCAGCTGAGCCGATTCGTGTTCATCGATGTTTAGCTGAAATTCTCAATGAAAACTCAGTGATGTGAGTGCTTGTTGAACACAACTAATGTAAAATTAAAATTATGAGAGTATATCCTACTTGTTTTTTTTAAAAAAAAAAAAAATTCTAATACTTTAGAAAAACACTATTATCACTGCATTATAATTAAGATAAGCATTTTTTCAAAATATAAAATAATGAAAAAAAAAGAAACATTGAAGACGCAAAAAGCAAAATATTTTTATAATTTTATTGTATCATACTACTGATCTATAGATTCATAATTGATATATAATGATTTTAAATTTCATTCCAAGAAGATTATTAAAAAAACCAATTCAATATTCCATAAAATGTGATATTGTTTCTTTTTTAATTTCCTTGTTATAAACAAGCAAATTGTATGCTGTAACTATAAAATATTTGCAATGAAATGATATTAAAAAGGGAAAATTTAGAGAAGAAACACAAGTCAATTATAATTATTATATAAATCTAACATTAAAAAATATGGTAGACATCCTACCTGATTTTTTCCTTTTAAGACCAGAACGTTTGTAACGCGACCAAATGGAATCCCAAGATGTATTATTTCAACCTCTGTCACGTCATTTGGAATATTTCGGATATGAATTACACGGGATGGTTTTCCTACGCTTGTTTCGAGTTTCACCTGAAATGAAAACAGATATGATTAATGAGACAGACATATTTTCGATAATTGTATAAAATATAATAAATTCACATCCTATAAATAATGCACAGGGTTCTTTTTTATTATCAATATAAAAAGTATAAAATATTTTTTATTAATTCTTCAATGTATATTAAAATATAGATAGGCATTTAAAAATAGATTATATTATAAAATCAAATAGGGCATATATCTAGTTTATTTAATTTTATTCTGAATTGCTATTAAAACAAAATTATGACTATATTTATGTTACTAAAGAATTGCAAGCAATCAGTCACACGATAAAAATGTTTGGGGTTTAGTGTATTATTACACGAAAACGCATTTTATTATACCACTATTTCTTGAAGACTATTAATATTTTGAGTCATAATAATTTGATTCTTCAAGAATTTATTGATCGATTGCATGATTAAAATCTAACATTGAGTTATTTCTGGCAAGACGAAGTAACTTCATAAAGTTTAAACGAGATAATGCGTTACTTTATAGAATAATTCGATAAAACATGATATCTAAACGACTATGAACAACCCAAGTTGGGCGATTTAATCCCTGGTGAATTTATTTACGGAGATATTTAAAACTGACGATCATTCATTTCATTCTAGGAATTATTTCTGTAGATTTAAGAAAAACATGCACTAATCAAGAAAATAGTTTAACTATTTTTGAATAGAGGTGACAAATATATAAATACCTTCTATAATGCTTTATGTTACAAATAATAATTAACTTTGTATGCAAACATTTCTATTGTTTAAATAAATTTGAAGTAAGTCTAAATATAGCCTATATATATATATATATATATATTCACACATAATTTATGAATGTTTGTGTGGAATCACTAGAAATTAGTAATGGATTTGAAATTGTTTGGAATTATTAACTTTCACTACGGTTCATAACAAAATAGGAGACATAACAATACTAAACGTCGTGAGCCACATAAACTAAATCATTAAGTTCAGTAAAGCCTCATATCTAAGATTCTAATATATTATCCGAGTTGAGATCATACACAAATTTAACAGAATTCTTAATGTTCTTCTGAAGAAGGTATTTGTATTTTGCTATGAAAACTAGGCACTTGTCCTTATAAGATACTTATGGTGCTCCAGGTTTTATTTTTGTAAATCTCGTATTAAAATGTAATTTAAACGGCTTTCTTTATTTTTTTCCTCAGAATCTGAGTATATATGATATAAAAATCGTGCAAAACAATTAGTCATTGATTCGTTTGGTTACTATTTTTTTCCTACTGCAAATATTTTTCTTCAAAAAATTCTACATGATTTAAATACTCGATATGATATTGTACGTGCGTCTCGCATAGTAACCTGTCCCACCACTTGAATCGGTGTAACTGAGACAATTTTTGGAATTATGATTTTAACTACGGCTTAAAATATTCTTAAGATTTCGAACTTTAAGAAAATGCAAAGAGAAAACAGGTCTTTTGAACCTCCATAAAGGCATAAGCCGATAAATAATTCGGGTGTTCATTGATAAGTACATTTTACAAAAAAAAAAAAAAAAAATGTCAATGAAACAAGATAATTCAATAAACTGAAGAGGATATTAAATATATAGACCTAAATGGCGTATCACAGAATGGTTATTATTAGAGCTTAAAAGTTTATTTAAACCGTTTATTTGTATCTATTACGTCAAGTTTCCCTAACAATTAAGTACCAATATTCACCAAGCATACTTCAATTATGTTTTTTTTTGTGAATCCTTTTCTAAAGCTGATCGCGTTGTTTTTAGAAATGGAGACTTTAATTTGCTATCAAGATTCTGCGATTTAATACCGTTGGACTACTTTCTTTAGGCGCACGTTAAAAGATAGGTGTACGCCAATAATATAATTCGGCCGAAAATTAAAATAATTTCCGACCGAAAAGATGAAATCCAAAGAGTAATTGGTGAGACAGAGCACCAGTTATATAGCGATGCTATTGAAAGGTTTAACAATAGAATGGTTACTTGTAAGAAAGCACGCGGCCGTCAAACGATATTAAATTTCATTTATAAATGGCATACCTCCAACTATTACTTACAATAAAGAAACTTGAAGTTTCAATGCAAATTGTTTTATTTTCAATTAAAAAAAATGCGTCCTTACTGAAAAACCCTGTACGTTCAATACTGGATTATAATATAAGAAAAATATTTACTCTCAATCTTGTACTAACAATTGAACATTATTGTAATACCAACTTTTATTAAACAAACTGTTATGAATTAATTATAAGATAATTTAAACAGACAAAATATAACCCGGTATATAATAATTCTTACTTAAAAACAAAGCACGTTAATCATATAACATGTTAACTGTACATGTGCATGGACAAAAGAACAATCCTTAACTCGTTAAAATTTCATTGAAAACATTGATAATAATTACGGTGTCGTGGAAAACTTTTAAAACTTCCACCATATACACTCTTCTTTTCTTCTAACCCTTATATATATATATATATATATATATATATATATATATATATATATATATATATATATATATATATATGCACGGATCTTTGACAATGTACAAGAAACTCCAGCCGATCACACAATACCTGGCTTTTTTCTTTTCATACTCGTTTCGTAATTAATTTCGTTTCTGTTGTGAGACATTTTATTTATTGCAGTTGATATAAGACACCATTTATTTCTATACGTGGTAATTGTAGAGCTTATTGTGCAATAGAGCTTTATTAGTTCGTCCATTGTGTGCTAAGACGATGCCGGTTTATTGTTGCTCCTTGCTGTTACTGGTGCCGCGTACGGCGTCGAATGTTACTTGTATGTTCTCTGTCTTAATGTTAAATGTCTCTGACCAACCGCAATAATGATTGTTGTTATTATGAGGATAAAAATATCGAGGATCCTTAGAATTATTTTTGTAAAAATCCAATATAAATACACTTAGCTATACTATCAAAATTTTGTTTTAAAAATTCTTGAATGCCACGAACAATGACCGAATCAATATGCAAAATATATTTTTTGGCACATGTTACTTGCAAGAAAGTGAACAAATATTACATGTATACAGTCAGAAATACAAACCTATAAATTATTATCAATTTATGCCACGATTTTTTCAACCTAAATTGTAACTGTTCCATTATTCTGTTTGTTTTTATCAATTCGAAAATAATATTTACAAGCGATAAATAATACAAACACGTCTCTACATAAATAATTAATCAATTGATATTTAAAAATAAAAAAATCAATAAGAGATGAAATGTAATTTATTGTGACACAAATTGGTTACTCCTGTCGAATTGTATGCCGACGTTCATAAATTAAGATTAAATTCTCTATTTTTTAAATATGAAAGAATATTTTTTAATGTCATTTTATATACAGAAAAACGATGTAAGGAACAGAATCGATTTTTAAAAATAACTGAATCGATTACCGATTGGCAACAAAACTGATATGAACCGAATATAAATCTGAGTAGACACTGATTTCGAAAATATATTTTGGCAAAATATTCACTCGAAGTGAATTTTGTAAAAGACATTTACTCGCCAGAGAAAAATCGAATTATTTTTGAAAAATTCATGTGGAAAATAACTGGTTTTACCAAACATATACATACGAGTATAAATATGTGTTTTATGTACATTTATATACATATATATATATATATATATATATATATATATATATATATATATACATTTGATCAATGTATACTACAGATCCTTACCTAAGGCAACGAAACATGGATGCTTAATGCCAAAACCATTCAGACTCCAAACACAGAAAAGCATGAAAAGATGAATGCTAGGAACAACAAGAAGACAAAGGAAAGGAATAGAACGGATAGGAAAATAGAAGAATCACAAATGTAATAAGCAGAGTAAAGAGTCTGAAATGGAAATGGGCAGAGAATGTTGCAAGAAGACAAGACGACCGATGGACAATAGAAATTATTAATTGGGAATAAAGAAATATGAAAAGCCAAGAAAGAAACCAATAAATAGACCCAGGCCAATGAATAGGTGGAGTAAGGAAATTAAAAATTTTATTGGGAATCTGTAGAAAAGAGAGGCATTCGATCGTACAAAATGGAAAATCGTGGAAGAGGCACTTATCCATCAGTGGAATTACAAAGGCTGATGATGATGACGACGATGATGACGACGATGATGATGACGATGATGATGATGAAGATGTGTGTGTGTGTGTGTGTGTATGTATGTATGTATGTATGTGTGTGTGTATGTATGTGTGTGTGTATGTATGTACGTGTGTATGTATGTACGTGTGTGTGTATGTACGTGTGTGTGTGTGCGTGCGTGCGTGCGTATGTATGTATGATGTATATATATAATATTTATATATATGTTACTAACATTAATAATGTAGTTCAATGACATTATATGTGATTATTTATTAAAAATATTAACTTTCGATATACTGTATTGTCAGTTGTGGGCCAAAAATTCGATTATGCATAACGTATATGCAACATTATATATATATATATATATATATATATATATGACGTGTACAAATTAATTCGGCGTCTTTTTTATAGAAAATGTATGCTGAAGTAGGGAAAAATTGAATACATTTCATTTCTCAAAATATCCTCAATTATTTTGTAACTTTGCTTCCATCTACTAGATAAATAACGAATTCCTTGTCGAAACAATGGCGCTTTTGAATCGATGAAATAGTTATTAATGCATTTTTGAACCTATTCCACTATTTTAAAATCGATACCAGTAAGTTGATGATGTTGATGGACTAACCGAAACAGACGATACTCTGAAGGGATTAGTTCTTGTGAATGCGCCGCATGAAGGAGAACTTCCTATTCCAACGGAGAAATAACGTCTTTCGTCCCTTTCGTGACATGCAGCCGAGCGTCTCGTCCTATAAAATGACTTGTTTCGTTCTCTTGTCAGTGAATGACCTTTTTCTCTCTAATTCGTCGCTCAAATGGATGAGCTGTTGTTGATGACGCTTTGAATTTACAGTCTGATCAGGTTCAAGCAATTCATAACAAACCATGCTCTATACGTCCCAGCAAACACTTTTTTGTCGCCAATATCTGGTCTCGAAATCGATGTCAATAGGTTCACCAGGTGGATTTTTGGCGCTTAAGATTGTCGTACAAAACCCATTTTTTTATGCAAAAAATCCTTCCTTTTGAACCTTGTGAACATGCCGTATTGCATCTCCTTTGTTTTCCGGGTGAGTTCATGTGGAATCCATCGGCTTAGCTTTTGAATTTTTCCCATTTAGATGAAAGTAAATTACATTTTGGGTAACTCAAAGATGTTGAGCGAGTTCCTGTTCAGTTTGAGCGGAGTTTTAACTCAACAGTTGCTCAAGCTCATTGTCCTCGCATTTTTTCGATTGTCTGGGACATTCTCGACCGGAAAGAACAAAATCATCACTTCGAAATCTTTGAAACCCTTTTCTGCATGTTTTATTCCTCAAAACACGTACTCTCAACGCCGAACAAATCATTTCTGCGGTTTAGGTAGTACTTTTTTCAGCTGGAATGCGAAAAGTTTGCAATGCCTAATACGCAGATTTTCCGATTCCTTCATGTTCATTACTGTTTTGTGTGGTTATGCCAACTGCTTGGCCAAGATATATAGTGTTTTTAAATGTTAGAGTTGGCGCTTCAAAATTAAAACGACGAGAAAATATTTTAATTTAAAATAGTGTTATGATTGATTCAATTTAAAGGCACCGAATCAATTCGTACATCATACATATATATATATATATATATATATATATATATATATATATATATATATATATATATATATATGAACTATGTCCGTATTTATACCGATAAATGTGCATATGTATCAAACACCAAACAGTTAATAAATAATACATAACGCTTCAGAGAGTGAAAACCAACTATTTTTATTTGGGTATCTACTGCTAATGATGATTTACATATACGTAGACACAACCATATACGTATATACAAGCATATATACACATACACATGCACATATAAATACTATCCAAACACGTCTTATTTCATTCATGTTTATACAAAATAACAAAGTACAAACATTAGCGTTTATATGCGGTTGACTGTGCCGTATCTTTTAGCATGAGCTTCACTCACCTTCTTGGCATTGTCTTGATTGTTATTGTCGGTGTGATGTGGAGCTGCAGGCGCCATGACTGACACTGCAGACTGAGAGAGAAGTTCGTCGCTCCCTCTCTGTAACAAAACGAAATAGACATATAGTTTTCCACATAAATGATATCCATCGTATTGTTTGGAATTTAAATAGAAATCATTTGTATTTGTGTGTGATGTAAGGAACGACACATATGCTCGTTATATTATATACACGTTTCATGTAAAGCTTTGTACAGGGTGGATACTGAAAAACGCTAATAATATTTATCAGTTTAGCAAAAAGTTGTTTATCACTTTTTTTATTAAAAATATTAAAAGATAAGAAACAATTTTTAAAATACTAATCATTATGAATTCAATTATTTTTGTAAACTTTATCTAATATTCTATGTATAACAATGTTATGATATAATATAACTATGAACTATTGTTCTCCATTAGGATATGGGCGGATTTGTCTGGTGTATTGTTGTACAAAAACATAAACTGACTCAGATATAATTAGACAAGGCATTTTCATACTTACAAATACAGTGATATCAAAATACTTAAAAAATTATAAAAAAACACAGTAGAAAAATATCAAATAACTAACTAATACAGATCAACTCACAACATAAACCACACATGCAAAGATATTGTAAAATTAAACTTTCCTATACGACGCAATATTATTTGAAGTATTTTATCAATAACACCAAGAATACTAATTATATATTCTACAGTTTCTATATTTTACAATTAATTTCAACACGTATGTCATTTTCAGGTAGTTTTAAACAAAAAAGACGAAGGCGATAAAGCAGATCACAGGTATAAATACAAATAGTTATAATTCTAGGATTAAGTTAATTACAAATTAGCTAAATTAGTAAATTTCAAGTATACAAAAGTTATTGAAGTCTTTACAAGAAAAAGATTACGAAAAATGTTCCTAAAAATGGACAAAACTTTGACGATAGTATATTTTGGCCGAAGCGGATAACTTAAAATGACATCATATTTAATATATACATGGGCGGGTTGAGGAGTAACTTAAATAGTGTACTCGAGGAAAAGGGAAGCAACTGTATACGTTTTCATATAGTTCCATCCCTTTTAGTAATGTATGCGAAGTTGCAAGTAATTCTTCCATTAATTCATAGTTTCACAGTTGTTTCAATACAAGCGTTTCGCGCGAAAGTACAAAATAAATAAAATCGTAATTCGAGGTGTGATACAGTTAATTTTTTAGAAGGGAAAACAGCGAAGGAAATCCATGAGATGATATTTTCTACATTAGTCGAATCTTACCTTTCCTACGAAACCATTTGTTTTTGGCTGAATGAATTTAAACGTGGTAGAACGAGTATCGAAGATGAACCACGTTCAGGAGGTCCGGGAACAGCTGTTACGTCAGAAATCATGGATCAAGTCTACGATATGGTTTTGTCCGAGCGAGTGAAAGTGAGTGAGATAGCAGATGTCATAAGCATCTTAACTGAGCGAACGCATTTCATTTTGTATAATGAATTGCTTACGAAATTTTTTTTAGCAAGATGAGTGCCGGATTCGCTTATTGCAGAGCAAAAATGAGTTCGTATGCGAACATGTCAACTTCTTGAAACTATTTAAGAAGAATCCAATGGATTTCATGCGGCGTTTTGACCATGGATGAAACTTGGATTCGCCATTGCACACCAGAATCGAAAACACAATCGACGAAAAGGGTCCGAAGAAGGCAAGGACGATTTACTCGGCTGGAAAAGTGACGGCGTCAGTTTTTTGGGATGCGAAAGAAATTCTCTTGATAGACTATCTTCTGAAGGAAAAAACAGTTACTGGAAAATACTATGCAGCACTTTTGGAGAAGTTAAAGGTAGCGATCGCGAAAAAACGTCCTGGAATGACTAAAAAAAAATGTTTCATTATGACAATGCACTAGCCCATTCAAGCGTTGTCACTCAATACAAATTAGATGAATTAAAGTGTGAATTCCTTCGCATCCACCGTATTCGCCTGATTTGGCTCCCTCGGATTTTCATCTGTTCTTGACACTCAAAATTTTCGTGGCTGGAAAGTGATTTGGGTCGAATGAAGAGGCGATGGCGGTCATAAATGGCTATTTTGAGAACCTCGAAGAAACCCATTTCAGGGAAAGAATCACAAAGCTGGAGAAACTTTACGGCAAGTGCATTGACCTTCGAGGGGATTACGTCGAAAAATAAAGTGCACTTTGAAACTAAAGCTGTTGTCTTTAATATCGTACCAAGTTACTCTTCAAATCACCCCCGTATATATAACAAAAAAACAAACAAACAAACATTCTCATTTTTATTTAATCTGTCCATGAATTTTATGTATAGACCTCACACATTTTTCAGTAGAAATCACAAATTAAGGACCACATTCCACTTAAATTGCATTTAATATTAATGACCACTTAAGTGTCAGGTGTAAAATGTGAAATTAATGTGTAACAAGTATAATTTTTTAAATAATAATTCAAAAGTAATATGAAAGTATTTTATAAGAACATTTATTATATATATATATATATATATATATATATATATATATATATATATATACACATTTATACGAAATAATGTACCTTTATACCTTTGTTTTCCGCCATGCATAAAATAACAATGCTTTCGCGTTTCATTGCGTCAAAATAGATAAGAGTTCTGTGTGTGGAGCAAAAGAAAATCGTATGCCTGTATGTAAGAACAGAAAGAGGACTATTTGATTAGAGAGACAATGTACGCGCGTTTGTGTTGTATTTTAGTGTAAGTTGAAAATTATACTTTAAATATTTATATTCGGTATTATTCGAACGAACTGATTAAAGATACAGGGAGAGGAGGAACCGCTGTTCGCTAAAATCAGTTATGATTTCAAAAATGCAAGTGTTCGTAAATGTTAATAAAAACATATAATTTGTAAGTAAAGTACTGTAAAAATGACGAACCAAAAAAGTGCAATTATAGTCAGTTTAAAAAAATCTAAATTTTGTTTATGACTTTCTAAGTTTTTTTTTTTTAATTTACCGGACTATTTATCAATTTTAAATAGTCTAAAAGATAATAATATGTCAGTAAAATACTTTTTAATTTCTTAAATATTTATATCTTCAATGTAGTACTTCTATCGAATATACACTTTTTTTTTAATATGAATCACTTTCACAAACATATTAAAGAATAAAACAAATTAAGAGACTAAATTAACATTTGCGTTTTTTTTTATTATTGAAAATTGATAAATTGGAACACTGAACTTCATAGATTTGATTTCTTAAAACATTTACAAATAATTACTAAATATATAAAAAAAGATAACAAAAAAAACTGAGGCTTACTAATAGACACACTTTATCTAAACTAAGAAAATATTAAACTATTTACTGTGATGTTATTATATCCTTATACTATATTGCTGCAGTTTTATTAATGACATTACTAAATGTTATAATTGTTACGTATAATATTTTTCAACTTTCAATAGGTGTCAAAACATCGCCGGTATAAGTAAATCACAACGAATCCATAACAGACATTTCGTTAATACGGTTACGTTTCTTATAGTAAATAAAGTTCTCTACTATATGTACTGACATTATTCCAATACATACTTATATAATAATCACATTCATTTCTAATCCATTAGGTTCGGCCAACAGAGTAGAGTGGAGTTCATTCGAATGTGACTGCGGGGACAATTGCCTGTTTCGAATACAAATTATCAACAAAAAAGTATGAGATCAACATGATCCTCCTCATCCAATAACGAAATAAACTTATATTTTCCAATATTCCCATTGATAGCATTATATTTTTTTAGCGCATCTATGTTCCAAGGCGTGTAAATTAATAAGGCTGCCGCCGTAAATTGACGGAAACACTAAAACAGCTCACATGCCCGATACCATTTATACACCTGTCTTCCTCGCCCACCTCTACTTTCTTTCTCTCACACTTGTATAACCTCCCTATGTGTGAACCAATCAACATGTCCATACTCACCTTACAATGTTTACGTACTCAAAACACTCAGAATATATATATATATATATATATATATATATATATATATATATATATATATATATATATATATATGTGTGTGTCGTGTACTCAACTATACTCTTCTCACCGATTTCTGCCTCATTTTCTAACACCCGCGTTCTGTGTGGAAAAGCGAATTTCTCTGTTTGAAATCGCATACTTGACGTGTTCGTCTCTAAGCTGGTCTCGTGTCGGTGGAGCCAGAACCGGTAGGGTGAAAACGATGAATATTTTATATGTGTGGGCGTCAATTTATAAGAACAGTCAAAGATAGCTTGCAGAGTGTAAATACAGTCGAAATCACTTTCATTCGCAATTAAGATCTTTACGTTTTATCAGTACCATAAATTCGAAAAATTTAACACATGTATTTCTTGTTATTAAAAAAGACGTTTATTACGTTGTCACGAAATATGATATAAAATCTTTTTTTTAACAAAATTAATCGGCTTGGTAATGTTTTCAGTTGCACTGAAAACATAAAATGTGAAATGATAATTTTATAAAACATATGTTCTATTAAGTAGATACGGAATAAGTTTGAATTTGAAATGGGTAATAAGTTAATAGTACAATAGAATTCATATCATTTTTAGTATTTAATCGATTACCAAATTTAATAATTTGACAGGCAATTGAGATGCAGATTTTACAAACAATTTCGAATTGTTTCACTTCTTGATTCAGGTAACATTATAAAGTTTGTAAAATTAAATTTAAAGAATAGTCAGTTTTCCATACATTTTTTGATGTTATTATTATCATTATTTCACTTATTTATAAGTTTTCTTTTCGATTTCTTACTATTTTATTAGAAAGAAGTTAATTATTCCTGTTGAGTTGAAATCTCTCTCTCTCTTTCTCTCTCAATATCACTTCTCTTAAAAAATTAATCCATAAAATAATATTTTTATTTATGCTGTTCTTATTTCTATGAAATACTTTCAAGAAGAGTTAAACAATTTAAATGTTATACATACATACATATATATATATATATATACACACACATATATATATATACACATATATATATATATATATATATATATATATATATATATATATATATGCGCACACACATACAAAAACAAAGGATGTCATTAATAAAACACTTCTTACTCTTTTAGAGAAGCTTCTAATCTTTAACATCCTAAATTCAGATGAGGGTGAAAGCGATACAATGATTATAACAATATATATATATATATATAATTTTTGTTCCACTTTAAATAATATCGTCTGAATAAATAACTCATCCACGGACTGAACCAAAACAGTTTTCGATTGGCAAGACAGCACTTGTTTAGCTGTTCCTTGACGTCACGCCATCCATTTTGATCATCGGTATAGATGATTCGCGCACGCGTACATCGGCCCGTTAAAGATTAACTAATAAAACGTATACACTGGAATTACATTCAAGAATTTACGAATTTATTACGTCTTACTGCGTCGACTTCACACAAAAATAAATAACGCTGTTTTATGTTTTGCAAATGGATGATATTGTGGCAGCACGAGTGGAAATTTCAGCCTGAGCTTGTTAATAAAACGCATACAGTTTTATTGCGACAATTATGTAAGCGACGGAATGAATGTGTATAAAACAAAATCGTGCTGTTTGGATTTACACATTTAAGTATAAACAAGAATATTCGTAAACAAACAAATTATATAAGAAATGTTTTATGCTGTTAATAAATTGTTTTAACTGATTCTGAATAAAGACGAGTTCTATTTTTTTTTAAAAAAAAAACGATTTTCGACACAGTTTTTGTAACGGTTTTAACGAAATGAGTTTGTAGATGAAATATGCATACATATTTTTTTTTTTAAAAAAAAAACAATTTTTCTCAAAAAAATTATGAAAAATAACTGATAGTGATCTTAAACTAATATAACTATTAAAGTTTGAGAATAAGAATAAGTTATTTAAAAAAAATCAGAAAGAAAATTTAGAACAAGGTTTGAATTAACAAATTAACACAAATATTCGCAATAATGAAGACAGTTTCATTTAGTTATTGAAAATTTATTATATGCAGCATATTTTTGTTCGCTGTGACAAAAGACATAATAGTTATATTTAAATATTAGACTTTTGACTAGCAATTGTCCATCGATAAAGTCTGATGTTTTTTTAATAACTCACCCATACAATACTCGTAAAAGTATTATTTTGAGAATCAGATTTTAGAAGAAACTTTTACTAAATTTTAAAGAAATAATTTCCATAGTATGTACATATATATATATATATATATATATATATATATATATATATATATATATATATATATATATTTGAACGATTGATAAAAATAAATATTTAGTGATTTGTAGGATTCAGAAAATAAAGATAAGATGAACGGCGTTTTTAAAATTATTTACGATAATGGCGTGAAAATTCATGATTTGTTTTTAAAAAACTGTTTTGTTTAAAATTAATTAATATTTTTATTTTTAACTACGTAGTACAGTTAGCATAGTTTTTTTTTAAATCAGTGTAAGATATTTATTACAAAAAAAATTACATTGGTGTCGATACGATAGAGTCGATACGATAATTCAATGATGCTCTCTTAATGGTATCGTATCGAAATCAATTTATTCTATATAATAAAAACCCACATTTCTCGTCATTTTACCCGCAGGACAATGCCTATGGTGATGAGAAATGTTTATTTTGTCAGCTCATAGGTTTCAACTTTAATTCATCGAGTTTCGTTCGTAAGTATTTCTTATGATTAAATACATTATGTTGTAAAAATCAATAAACAGTTTTTCTTTCTATTTTCTTGTCAATTTTGACGGGTTATATACTAGTTTTAATACAATTGATTTACATCGTTATGAAGATACAATTTTGTTCATTTTAAAATATATTTTGAGCGCGGGCAACATTCACTGATTAAAATGACAATATCTCGATTTTAGTTTATAAACTTTTATTAACCAATTTTGTCGTATTCTTAAGTATTTATTTAAAAATATATATAAATTAAAATGTATTATTTGGAGGTACGAAAAATGAAAAACTATAGAAATTGACTTAAATCATTCGTAAGGGATGTTAATTTTAAGTTACTAATATATAGTATTATTTTTTTATAATTGTAAATAATTAAAAATTATAATAATCCAGTAATATTTTTGTTTTATTGCTTTCGTATTAGTCACTAGTAAATGTTGGCTTAGCTATGAGAAAAACCACAATACATATCAAGACTGTCTAAAAAAAAAATTAACGACTACAAATATGAATGTTTGAATTATTCTACTTTAACACCATTCTGGTTGTTGAAAATATGATCTAATAACTTTGTAATATCTAACGTATTAGCATTTATAAACAAAAACAGATTTTTTATCACTGCTGTGATATAATTTTATTTACTTTTTTCATAAACATAAAAATATTTACATTAAACTAAATTCAAGTCAAGGGAAAAAATCTTTTCGCGAATGAATTCATGTTCTTCCAGAAAATCTGTATAACTGAAAGAATATTAAATGATGATTGTTCGTTCGCGAGCAGCTTTCAAGAGACGATCCGTTTAATTTAGACGTTAAGCTCGTGCATAACAAGTTCATCGTCAATTCCTTATGAGTAAGTAACGCTTTACTCAGTTACAACGTATGCAAAACAAGATGGCGTTTAGTATTGCGCTTGATGCTTGTCAAAATCAGCTCCGCCTTCAGCTCGACATGTTTACTTGAGTCTTGTGATAAAAACACGGCACCTGAAAGGTTGTCAGAACGACGTTCTACAACTTTAACATCGGATTCGCGCCGCTCTTAAATGATTAATGGTGTTTCATAGAATATACACGTGCGTGTAAACGTATTTAAATAGGCCTCGTATGGATACTCTAAAAGAAAAATGTGATTTAGATAAGTTGTATCATTATTTCAGAGAACTTCATATTTTATCAAAAAAAAAATATGACACGAACTGTACGTATTACATCTTAAAGTAATGAAAAATACCAAAGTACCTTCTTACCATTTATATAAAAATAGATGTAATTGCTATTTACACTGACAGTTAAATTTATAATTTGATAAAGTATAAAAGTAGTCAAAAATTAAAACAATAGCCCCTTCATTATTTAAAATGTTCTTGTTGGAACTTAGATCGGAGAGTTGTATATACGTATTTAAGTTGTTAATTCAACACTGGACAATTTTGTTTAACTAAATATTCTATATCAAAAAATGGTCTACCTATTTACATTAAATAACAAAATATATCACAATACTTATTAAGTAATAACAGTTAATTAACTGTAAATAATGACGCAACAAGAAGAAAAATCGTGCTATTCGTTTCTAAAATTATAAACTATGTTACTAAATTGGTTTTTATCGAGTTCACTTTTATATTTTCCATATTGTCTAAGTATTCAATTAACCATTGTAAATAAAAACCAGTCTTTTCATTTACAAACACAAACAGGTTTAATAAAATAGTAACACCTATGCTCAAAAAGCATAATTTACAAGAAACATATAAAAAATTAGAAAAATGCTATACGCTTATAATTAAACATTTTGCTAAATGAGAATACTATACGCATTTTTCAAATTATGGCTATTTTTCTTCTACACTAAAAAATACACAAGAGTTTTAGTTCTGTTCTATTTTTATACAAATATTATACATTGTTGTTTTAATTTGCCAAAATCGGATTTAAATCTGATGATAATGTAAACATTTTAATATAAGACGATGGTATACATACATATATATATATATATATATATATATATATGTGTGTGTGTGTGTGTGTGTGTTGCGGATTAACAACATATGGGGCTCTGCGCCGTGAAACTTAATGGCTCCTCTTTCACGCAAGTGCATTTTTGAAATACCAACAGAAAAAAATAAATCCTAATAAAATAAAATCGCTTACATAATATATTAGGACTTAAAAAATGTTTTTCCCACACTAACAAATATGTGCATGCGTTAACAACAAATAATAAATGATCTAGGTTAGCACAAAAACAATGAATAATAAACTCACATTAATTGTATTAAGACCTTATATGGGAATAACAAAATTAAAAGCTTAATATGAATTTAAACAATAATAATTGAGTCAGAATAATACAATTAATAATATACTAACATAAATTTAATAATGCTTCATAAGGAATAATAAATTAAAGAGAGACAAAGAAAGATCTTATATGGGGCGCCGGGCGACCACCTCTTAACCCGCCACTCTCTCTCTCTCTTTCTTTCTCTACATATATATATATATATATATATATATATATATAACTAGAAAAAGTACTAATGAAGAAGTTGTTAAACGGATGTCTAAATAGATACTTTTTAATTCACTTCTGTTAGGTGTACAAATTTGTGCCTTTTTTATATAAATCGAATGTTTAGGGAAAAATGGAACACATTTCAATCTTCAAAATATCTTTCCATTATTTTGTATAAGTTTACTCTATTTGACGGGTAACTGACGAATCCTTTGTCGAAAAAAGATCGCTGCTTTGGGTCGATGAAGTCGTAATACATCTTCCGACCTCTTTCGCTGTTAAGTACTTTTTGCATGTTTTACGTGTCACAACACTTTTCCCTAAAGCTAAATAAATCATTCCCGCGGCTTAGGCAGCATTTTTTTTTAAACTACAATGCGAAAAGTATGCTGCTTTTCGCACACCCGTAGTGCTCACTACTGTTTTGTGAGGTTATGCTGACTGCTAGGCAAAGATATATAGTGTTTTTAAATGTTAATGTTGCTACTTCAAAATCCTAAAACTACGAGAAAATATTTAATTTAAAACAGACTTATGTTTGATTCAGTTTAAAGATACCGATTTAATTTTTACATTTAATAATTTTCTTAGTATCAAAAATCATGTTGAACACTTTTTCCGGCAGTTATGCAAATAATACATCAAAATCATGTTCTCTTAAATATTAAAAATAATTTCGTCCGCACAAAATAAATTAATCAAAAATATAAACAAGCGTCTATCATTATTCAAATACTAATTTAATATTAATTTTGTTCTTATCCTAATGACTATTAAAACAGTTTTCCTAGATTGATTCAATACCATTCAAATGTACCAATAAGTTGTTTAGACAAGTTAAATTAGAATAAGCGAATGCGTTCAAAATAAATAGATGTAGATACTTTAATGTAACAGCAGGTAATCTATTCGTCCCATTTACATATGTGTTCTGCTTTAACACGTCGATTCCGAGCACTACGGTGAAACAGAGACGGACTGTGGATTTTTGATCAAGAGAGTAAGAGATGCAAAAATGCTACTATTCTCTTTATCTTACTATTATATATATATATATATATATATATATATATATATATGCGAGTGTATATAAACGTCAGAAACGCACATACTGTAATCAATCCGGTAACCATTTAAAGAGACATATTACGTTTCCACTTTACTAGTAGTTCAAGTTCACATTCGTTTCCTGCCATCGGTTTTGGACGAAGCGCACGCAGGAACAGTAGGACAGTACCAATAGTGTACTCGAAAAGTAGAAACATGACAAAAGAATGATCAAAACAAAAGCGAAAAGTTGAATGTTGTGATGTACAGTTGAATAGTTTACGAGAGTCATTTATCTCAACGAATGGTGTGGGATTGAGGCAGTCGCTTATGTGGTACGGCGAATGAACAAAAGGAACGGTTTGACAGAGGTGGTCCAGATAAATCGGATTTTTTTTTACTGTTCCCGGTTAGATGTTACTTTCTCTTTTTTTCTTTACTGATGCAATGAAGTAGTTACCGAATTTATAATAAACAAAAAACGATGAGAAAAAAAAGAATAATAATTATATTTCAAATTTATAAAGATTAAAAAGCTCGGTTTATACTTTGTATACAGTGTATATAACTGAAACCATAATATGAGATGTCTATTATGAATAGTCATTTTTCAATATTATTAAGACTCAAACCTATTAACCATTTGAAAAAATATGTATGCAAACCTTTTAGTAATACTTTTTAGAAATAGTCAGCATTATATTAATATTAAATACATTCTCACTGTAAATACAAAACGAATTAAAAAAAAATACTTTGACCTTAAAGATATGTTTTTATTGGTTAATATTAAAAGTTGGATTCTTTGTTTTTAATTATTGAATTTCATGCGGACTGTAATTCAAAAGTAATGATAATGAAATTCTAAATGAAGTTACCTACCTAGATATTGTCTTTTACTTAACTAGATATTTTGAAATAATCTCTCTGGATATTAATTAGATGAGACTAGTGACGCCACTATTATTGGAAACAATTCAGGAACAATTTTTTCGTGACAGCGTAAAAAAGTTAAATGGAAATTGTTAGATCTTCTGAATGTTGTTAAATATTATTTTTTGATTTGAGTCGGATTTAAGACGGAAAGTAGAAACAATTCGTATGAAACAGGTCTTAACTTAAAAAATAAACAATCATATGCATTTAAGCGACTGAGATTGATACTCAAAAAGTTCAATTAATGATTTAAAAATTCAAAAATATTTACAGGAAGGGCATGATACTATTAAAATACACATTTCTGGATTGTTTTTAATGATATAATACTGGTAAAATAATGATTAACGGATTTATTTTCAACGAGATATAAATTCAGTAAAATTAACATAATATTGTTAACTGTTATTACAGTTTAGTACAAATCAACTAATTTTTAAATGTTTGAATTTTCAACCAGGAATACCATCTTAAATATAGAGAAACATTGAAGAATAAAGGACGATATAATCCATAACAATAAAAGATTACATTTTAAATGTTTTTTTTTTTTAATTCTTATATATATATATATATATATATATATAATTTTTTTCTATTTACCATAACAACACTAAAGTTAAAAAGACATATAATTCAAAAATGCAAGCGAGCTTTAGATGTACAAATTCATTTTTCGATTATAATATAAATGAATTTTAAATAACATAATGAAAACTGAAAAGAACTTTGAATACAAGAAATAGATTCATAAAACAATTACTAATTAAACTAAATTACACAATAATGAGACAAACAAAATTTAAATATTTAGGAAATTTGAAAAAGTTACATAACCAATTGGTTAAAATCCAAATGGGAATAACAATTCAGAACTCAACTTTTATCTAAAACGTACACAGCCCTCGGACTACGCCCCACACACATATATTTATGCTAACGTTATATGGAAGTACTTCAAGAGACTTCCGTTCGCGCGCATTAATTTATAATTTGACTTTGATATAGGTCGACTCGTTAGTCATAAAATGAAATAAAATATTCGAATTAAATACGTTTCCGAGGGTTTCGAAAACATACACGCGCGCGTAAACATAAACCTGTAACTTTATTGCGAGCCGTCACTGGAAGACTAAGATGGGATAAAAGACGTTATGTGTAAGGGACGGACGATGGAGGGGCAGTGGAGAATGACGACGCGGTGTAACATAGAAATAACAACAATAGCCTACCTATACATACTAGCTGACCTATCTACAGTCTGCACATAAACATTCGTATACATATATATATATATATATATATATATATATATATATATATATATATATATATATATATATATATACATACATACATACACATATATTTATTCATAACTGTATGTATGTATAAATGATCGAAAACCCTTGAAAACAGTTAATTGATTGATTGTTTGGAGTTACAAGGCACGCGCATATCTTAGATTATTATCAAACTATAACCACTCTGACAACGGATGTATGACCAACAGGAATAACAATTAAAGGCACGTAACTGTGATGTGATTAAGCTATTACATAAGATTGATTTTAATATTGCAAGTTGTATGTTTCAATACAAAACAATAAGAACATTGTTAAGAATGCAATATTTTTTTTATAACATATCTATCACTTTCTCAATAAAGGATAAATTAAAAAAAAATAATTTAGATAACACATTCTTTGCATTTTAAAGTGAACTTTACTGGATAAAAATAATCTTAAATTTAACTATCGATTATTTTTTTTCCTATGCTATGTTTCCAAACATACTGAATAAAATATAAAAGTTTTAATATATATTTTTGCTGAATATGCTTTACGGTAAAGTAATCCCTCTTGATCTAAATACATTGTTGTTAATACTTTTTCACTTTTGGAAACACTCGTCGAAGTCTTTCCTCAATCGCAGATAGAATATTTTCTGTAAATGATGTAAATTAAATTTCTTTACATTCATCAGACTTCTAAGTTTGGTAATGGAAAAAAGTTAGTTGCAGCTAAATCGGGGCGTTGTAAAATAATATTTATTTCATTTTTACTCAAAAATTAATGAACATTAATTAGTGTGAGAAAATATAGATGAAACATCAATTTGTTCTGATTCTAAATCTTTTGTTGTTTTTGTGACAGTTTACTGCGTATGCGATGTAAATATTATAATATTCTTTATTTGTTGTAATATAGGTAATAATCGAAAATATTAATGAGCATTACTTCGTTTATTTGGTTATCAGCTTTCTTCCGTATTCAATATGGTTTATTATTAAAATTTATACATTCAAAATTAAAACATTGAAAACTTTTCGTATTTCGGATTGTATTTTGTCTTAATGTTTCATTATTTTTTATATATTTTCCGCACCATTCATTTTTATATATAATTTATAAAATAAAACTCTTCTTTGTTTAATTTCTAGTATAACACTGATGTAAAGTTTAAATAAATGATGGTGCAAATATTAACTATTAGAAATAATGCAATGCTTGACAAGTTAAATTATATAATCTTGTACTCCTTAACTATTAATACATTTAAACAATAAACTAATAGAAACTTTTATTTAATGTTTCATTATCAAATATTTACACGGAATATCTTTCTATACACAAAAAATAATTCTATCGTAAAATTTCCATAAAACAAATTTTGTTTATTTTTCGTGTAGACCATCTGCTCGCAACGACGCTCCCCCTATTACACTCAACAAGTAGCGTGTTAACTATTTCCATTCCCGATCATCAGTGATTGGTTGATGGATATCGGATGGTCTCTGTTCGGATTGGTTGACATCAGTCACATGCATGTAGCTCTATCACTGTGTACAACGAAAGAGCTGTATACGACTTTAATGTAAAACTGATGAAGTTCATCCAAAATATTGTATTCACTGGAGCTTTAGAATTAAAAACTTGTTATACATTTTAATAATGTATTTTCTTGTTAACTTTTATAAACATTTCTCATAATTTTTTTTACTACTCATATTTTACGCACATTATTTGTGGTTATAATTTGTTAATTTCTGTTATTTGTTAGACGAGAGAGAGAGCGTCGCCGAGGAGCGGGAGGCAGTTCCCCCGCGGGTCGGCGAGCGTAGCGAGTAGGGGGCAGATCCCACTGGTGTTTAAAAATATTTTTATTAACAATTATAATTTTATCATGTATTTATAATTTTATTTTCATTGCAGTTTTGAATTGTTTTCTTCAGTTCATAAAAAGATTTTATTTCGTACTGACTGTTAATAATAAATAAATAAGTCACGTCTAATGACCCGTAACTCATATAAAAGAATACTATATTTTCCAATTTTCTGTAATAGCAATATCAAGTATTAATAAGAGTGTTTTATTTTTTGACAATCTTTAGGATATTAAAGTATTCATATTTATAAAGTAATTTTCAACTGAAATCTAATTCTCAAACACAAATAAAAAAACCTTTTTAATTATAAAAATTACTTTTTTAAGTTTAACAACAAGCTATATATATATACATGTGGATGTTAAAATACAATACATGTTCGATGTGCAAGAAAATTATGAGGAAACTATATTTCGAATTCGCAAAAAAAACTTTTTAACGAGCCGCGTTTTGAAAATAGAACATGTAACGGGGACGGAGACGTTGCCGGCGTCGAGACGGTCTATGTATAGTGAGTTGTGTGTTCACCATGACATCGATACAATAGAAAATTGGATTATGTGTCGTAGAAAATGCAGACTAAGAATGTGTATATCATGGTTATAGAGTCGACTGTATGAATAGAAAATACTGTATTGTACTGTCGATTTGAAAGTTTTACACTGTTCGTGCATATATTTATACGTGTACACATTTATACATGCATATACTATACACAAACAGACACATTTATATATATATATATATATATATATATATATATATATATATATATATATATATATATATATATATATATATATATATAGGCTTCTCCAGTAAGGGAGCACTTTTTTAATTTGAAATAAAATACAGAATTTACGCTAACATTTCAAGTTTCATTAATATAAATAATAGTTGGGAGTATTCTATTTATAAATGAAAAGGAATATCCTGTAAGTGACCATAGCGTTCTTTCTTACAAGTAACTATTTATCTTACCAATTACTCTTTGGATTTCAACTTTTCGGTCGGAAATTATTTTAATTTCCAACCGAATTATATTATAATTAAAATTATATTATTGGCGTTATATTATTAACCAATTACTGTTTGGATTTAATTTTTTATCGGAAATTATTTTAGGATTACTGGCGTACACTTGTCCGTTAACGTGACATCCAAGAAAGTACTCCAATGGTGTCAAATCGTAAGATATTGGCAGCAAGCACATTTATGTCTCTATTTCTGGAAATAATACGACCAGGAAACTTTGTCCTTAATAAATTCATTGTTTCACCAGTTGTGCGGCTTGTTGCACCGTCCTGCTGGAACCGCCACATGTCCTCCAGATTAATATCATCCAATTCTACTCACAAAAAATTGGTTACCATGTTTCGGTATTTTTCTTAATTCACAGTAATCGCTTTACCAGTCTGATGTTTAAAAAAGTAAGGACCAACGATTTCACTGGATTAAAGTGCACAGCTAACAATCACTCTTTTTGTATTCAGTGGCTTCTCAACGATCATCTTCGGATTTTCTTCACCTCAGATTCGGCAGTTTTGTTTGTCAACGTAGCTAGAAAGTTCGAAATGAGCCTTAATGTTAAAGATGACTTTTTCAGAAAAACTGTGTTGTTCTTCTAGTATCCAATTAACAAATCTCAGACGAAGTGGTCTGCTGCCTTCAATTCGTGTGTTAATTAAACCTTATAAGCTTTACAAGCCAACAATAAATCCTTATGCAAAACATGCCATGTGTGCCTTCTGAAAAAGGCCCAATTTCTGTGAACGTCGTAGAATTGACATTCCTGGCTCTTTTGATACACTTTTACGAACCAAGTCAATGTTTTCTTTAGAACGAGCACTACGAACATGTGATGGTGTTTCTTTATCTTTAACCGATCCTGTCTCTTTTAAATTTACTCACTAATCGAAAAATTGTTGATTAAGATGGACGAATACATCCAGAATAAATGTAGCATAATTCACGAAACGTATTTTTTATAAAACGACCATTTTCATAATACAATTGTATTATTCCAATGTGTTGTTTTGTTGTATATGAAGCCATAACTGAAAATGACAATGACAAAACTTACGAAATGTCAAAAAAAAATACAGCTATCAGTTTGACATCGGTGACATATAACATCTTAAAAAATTGCGTCCTTATTGGATAACCGTTTATATGTGTGTATATGTTGTACTCATCATTATTATCTTAAAATTAGTACTTAAAACATAAAAAGTCAAACATTTAATATATAATATAACAAACGTATTAGAAAAAGAATGTAACTTGAAATAAGGGTTATTTTTTTCAAATGTTTCATGAGTGATTTACTTACAAAAAGAAAGTCTATGTATTTTAAAAGAATTCGACAGTGAATTTATCTGAGTAAACACTTGATACATTGGTCCATTGTAGACATACACATGTTAAGAATATATTTATATAAAATCATCAAAGAAAATGAACAAATATAATGAAAAGAAAGAAAACAGTTGACATTTTTCATATACAAAGCGTGTATGTTTGTAAATGGATGTCAAGCGGTGATTATTTTCGTAAGTGAAACTTTTTTTGCTCAGAGAACACTTTGAATAAAATATAAACAGAGAAAATATGGCGGTAATGGTTCCACGATTGATTTTTACAAATTAAATTTAAAATAAAATCATAGCGTTGTGATATTTTAATATAAACACACACACAAATATATATATATATATATATACATACATGTATACATAGAAACATGTCATATGGTAAAAAAATCCCGGATAGATTTGATTTTAGATTTCAGACATAGATAGAAAGAAAGAGATATACTAGAAAGTAACAACACGTAGACTAAACCTTGAATGTGTGTGCGTGTGTGTGTGTGTTTGTGTGTATGTATGTATGTATGTGAGTATATATAAATATATATATATATATATACATATATATATATACATATATATACATATATATATATATATACATAAATATATATATACATATATATATATATATATATATATACATATATATATATATATATATATATATACATATATATATATATATATATGTATATATATATATATACATATATATATATACATATATATATATACATATATATATATATGTATATATATATATGTATATATATATATGTATATATATATATATACATATATATATATACATATATATATATACATATATATATATATATATATATATATATATATATATATACCGTGTTCAACAGTATTGGCACTAAGTAAGCAACAATTATACTTTGTTTCTCTTTGTGTCCTGTTTACAATATGAAATATTAAAACACTATAACGTTATGTTTTAAAATTAAAATTCATTAGAATTTAGGGAATCATGGTATTAAAAAAATTGGATTCATTGTACGAAGATTACTTAAAGTTCTCTATTATTTTACTTACGACTTAATTGTACTTTCATTACATATTTCATTGAGAAATAACTATAGAATAGAATTGAATTGCAAGTTGAATAGAATTCTACAGATTTCTTTTTATATTTCTGTAATTAGAAAATGATGGCGCTGCAATCAAATGCGAATTGGTGTATCAAAATGAACAATAATTAATTGTTGGAATTTGGATAAAGAAAAATTTGTAGTATTTGGAATATTAATTCATTTATGAAAACGGTAGCTTTATATATATATATATATATATATATATATATATATATATATATATATATATATATATACACTTTATAGGTATACTACAATAAAAACAATTACAGATTAAAATGTAATCAATTTATCGGTCATTATTTAAATGTGTATTCTGCATATATTTTCACAAATGACAATTATAAATAATACATTTAATGAAATAATAATTTCTATCAAATGCCATTACAAAATTTAACTTTCGTCAAATTTTGTTTATTTACTACGACGTTTTCAGACAAATTTGTATATAATTTATTTTGAAGGCCAGTGAAAACGATCGAAGTAAAATCGTTATTGCCCGTAATTAATTCTGCATTCTTAACCCATTAAACGCCGCTACTCCAACTCGTAGGATTTTTCAAAAACGCATAGATATGGTTTCGTTCTAGGTCTCTTCTAATTACTTTGGTGTTAGAATGAAAAAAATTAAAAATGTTGGTTTTCCACAGTCAGATGTTTTGTATACGCACCAGCAGCAACGAATGTTGGCATTATCAAAAAAAAAAAATAATAATAATCATAAATGAATGAAAACGAGTCTGTTTTAAGGTTTAAATTCATTTATTTCATTAAAATCTAAATCAAATGCCGTGATAGTTGCTAGAACATTTCGGGTGGAGAAAAACGTAGCACTTTTTACACAAACACATTATTTATTTATATATATATATATATATATATATATATATATATATATATATATATATATATATATGGTCTGGCTCTTGCAAATACTACATCTATTCCGTTTTTTTCTCACTTTCGCAAAAATCAATAATGCAGTTTTATTGATATTGAATCGATGTTTACTGCAAAAATTTTTGAAAAAAAATTATTTTTAACAGTGAAAGAAATTTCCAAAGTTAATGTTGGGTATACGAAACCAAGGCGTTCAATGGATTAATTATCTAGATTGATTATTTGAAATTTTATCAGACAATAGTACATAACTAAGATTTTTACGGCATTTACTATTTGATGCTTAGATGTTCATTATAAGAAGATATTCAATGAAAAAGGTATGTATTTTTAAATCAACGAATAGATATACTCTTTTGAGAAAAGAATAATTGCAAACATCATTCAAAAAGAAAGGGATTTACCAAAATAGTTCCACTGAAACAAAAAATATACAAAGAGTAGATGATAAAATGTACTTTGTCCAATACATTCCACATGTTTTTCGAACTCCAATTACAACAATCTAATGTTAATTAATGTCATTCTGAAAGGAACAATGAGATACAGGAAAAAGGAAAAAAAAAGTGTTTTTGTATACAAACATATCCGTTACGCATCGAATGGTTTCACTGTAATCGATAATCTTTTGTATGTGTGTACTTTAAAAGACAAATCTGTCTTCCGAGTCGCCGTTGACGTAGCAGCATCGCGTAGCGTTTAATTGAGATGAAGCCGTTACGGGTTCTTTGGAACACATTCTTCGTGGTATGTTGTTTGTGTGTCACGTTTACGTTTGACGGCCGACGTTTGGTCGAAACGCCGTCACGTACAGTGCACGTCGCGAACGTAAGAGTTGAGGGGACGCGTGCGTTTCACGTGCGGGCCGCCGCCGATGGATATAAATGGTAGGGCCGTGAACACACGGTTTTCGGTGAACAGAACTTATAAATTATTCAATGATTTTGAAACGAGTAACGGTTTCGATAAAAACTCAAATGGGAATCGGACTCTTTTATTGAAAAATGTACCTAAATATTTGAATATTAAAATACAGTCGATTTAATGACAATTATCTTCAATTGAATTAAAAATAAAATAAATAGATATTACTGTCATAATTAAACGCAAGCAAAACATTAATCGCAAATAATGCGACTAAATAAATAATTTATTTTGTCTTACTGATTATATATTTTTTAACTTTTCAAACTTGACATGGTTCAATGATATTTTTTTTCTTTCCGAATTAAAATAAGTTGATAATTCGATTATGAACAGTTCGCATCAATTACATAGACCATCGAATTTTGAATTTATTTAAAAGAGATGCTTAAATTTTACTTACCACGAAAATGTTAAAGAAGTGTTGACAATATTGAACGTTTAAGATTATATTCTATTGTTCGCATTGTTTGTTTTTTAAAAATTTCAACAGGAAATAGATATAATTGTGACATTAAATATATATTCCGTTATTTACTGAATTATTTCACGTCGAAAATAATGAAAATTATTAAAAAATCAAAGTCTAGTTTCGTTTAAAAATGATTACTCTGTATATTCCAGTAGTATGGGAAATTGAATATGATTGTCACACGGATTGTGAATTCAAGTGTTTATTTATCTGCTACTAGGAAATTACATTTATTGTGGTAGCTGGTGTATGTTGGAAGGGAATGCTAGCTACTACCGTTTGATTTCTGTAATCGATCTTGAATATTTAACAATAGCCATTGCCAGGCCAGATCAAAACTTATGGTATTTAGTAATATTTGTCGAATTCTTTTTATCGTGTATTTATTTATTTGCATACTTTTTTATATACGAAACTATCAGGAGAAAATTCAAAAGAAATAAATTACATACAAAAGCAAGAAGGAAAAAGAAAAATTCATTTTGGCTGAAATTATTTATAATATATATTGAAACCATCTAGAATTGATAAAAATAAATTTAAAATTGCTGCTGATATTATTTGTACTTTTTTTTAAAAAAAAATGGGTTATAAGTTGTAATTTTTCGAAGTAAACGTTAAATAATTATAAGAATTAATAGCATAACTATAAACGAAGATAAAATATTACTTCATAATTCCATAATAGGTAATGTTAACAAGGAAAAATGGATGGATAAAGTACTATTAACGGGCTTTCTTCAATGTAAAAGTTTATAAGAAAGATTATGATAATATTTTTTTCTGGATTAATTGTAGTACTGCTTTTACCTATTACGATTTATAAAATAATACATTATTGGGGAAAATAAATGGTTTAAGTGGAGTAAAATGGATGAATAACTGAAATGGGTGGGTGGAATTGTATTATTTAAAGTTTATCTTTTTCGTAATTGAAAACAACTGTTAATGACTATTTGACCCCGCTCTGGTCATCTGTAAATTATGTGATCACAAGAGATAAGTGCAAGGGTCTGATATAAACGTTAGAATGTCATATGTAAAAGAACGTGCATATTTTAAAAGAGGTTCAGGTAATGCACTGATTTGTATAATATTTGCTCAGTAGGCCAATGAGTATTAAACAGTAATAATTAATTTTATAGTATGGACAATGATTGATGTCGTTATTATTTGTTCTCAGATTAAAAAAAAAACATTGTGTGAAAGATGTGTGTATTAAAAATAATTAAATTTATAATAAATGAACAAATCGATAAATGGTTATAATTATATTTATGTTTAAAATGCTATAGAAAAATTAATAAATAAATATAGGGGCCAGAGTAAAGTAAAACTAATAAGATGAAAAAAACGACCTTTATAGCTATAATAATGTATTGTAGCAATTCAGATGAATTATGATGATCTGACAATGATACAAATAATACAAAATATTATGAAATAATGTTGTACAGTCCATACATGTTTGTTTAAAACGACCGTACGAATGGTAGAGGTAATCGTCGTGGAAAAATATGCACGACCTCTCCAGTTCTCGCTAAAAGCATATACATGCATAATTAAATGAATCATAAATGCATTGAGTATGAATAATGGATGGCGGACAAACACCTATACGTGTATTCGGTGTTCGTTGTGCAGTGAAACCGTGCTGTCAGTTATCGTCGAAATAGCAATAAGGACGCCGTCTCGAGAATATGGACTCTGCATGCCAGATGGCCACTTTTATCGGAGTTGTAAAATTCGATTCTTGAGAAATGCGCATTGCCGACGCTCGCCCGCGTACGCAAGTTTTATTTATAGATCCAAACTAAACATTGGTCGTGTAAACTAACCGGGCACTGGGTTTCGTTCGTCGATTTGATCATAGAATAATAATCTATGCACACCGATCGGTAATAACATTTTTTTTTCCCAATGAGAATCATCATATGAGATCTTATCTATACAGATATACGATAACTTTCAAAAAAGTTTTCCAAGTGTCAGTTGAAAAGATAACATAATAATATAACAAAATAAATAAATAAATAAATATATATATATATATATATATATATATATATATATGTGTGTGTGTGTGTTCCATATAAGTGGGTCATTTGATGAGTATGGTAAAAAAAGGAAGTTAAACACCATTTTTTGGAAAACATCGATTTTATTTCTCAACATAGTTTTCATTGAGGGCTATATATTTGGTCCAGCGACTCTGAAAAATACGGATTGACGGCGACGACATCTTCATTAGACGAGAATTTCTTCCCACCGAGCCAAATTATTGAGTTTGGGAAGAGGAAGAAGTCGCACGGGGCTAATTCCAGAGAATACGGTAAAGAGGAATCCAATGAAGCTTAATTTGTGCAATTTTGCCATTGCGATGGTCGACTTGCGAGACAGCGCGTTGTCCTGGTGAAAGAATAGTTTTTTTGTGTGTCAATCTTGGCCGTTTTTGTTTCAGTTCTTCTTTCAAACGGTCTAATAATGTTCATAATAGGCTCTTATTATCGTTTTTCACTTCAATCAGTAGACGATCAGGATGATTCTTTGTGAATCTCAAAAAACAATGGTCATCACGTTTCCAACCGACAATTCTATCGAATGAAGATTTCGTGTCAATTGAAAGGATGTTGGAATAGTCAAAAGTGCAAGAAGTTACTGAAATGAAATCTGAATAAGGAACCGGAAAAAGTAGATCGTAATGTCGAAAATATGTTTTAGTAATATTAAGCTTCAGTGTACATACAAAAAGCAAATATGAAATATTTTAAATTAAGTATATCACTTGTTTGGTTTGGCTGAAGACTTCTCCGGATTTGGATATGAAATTTCTGTGTGATTTGAACGTTCCGGATATAAAGAATAGACAGCACAACAAAAAGGAAGACGATGAATACAGTTATTCTGGAATCGTCTCGGTGTGATATCTCGGAAAAGTGCAGGGTACTTGTTTACTCTGTCAAAACAACTCCAAGAGGTCGTTCAAGTCAAGGAAAGGGGGTTCATTAGATATTGAAATATTAATTAATGTTCATTTTTTATGTCTAATAAATGTTTTTTTTTAAACCATCGCATACTATTACACAATATGTAAGTGAAAATCGTTTTTATACAGACCATTGTGTTTAAATTTTAATACAACAGTGTTGTTTTTAATAATTTACAGAACTGAAACTGACTGAAATGATACATAAAAAAATATAGGTACTTCAGAGTATAAATAAATGAAAGTCTACACAGTTGGTACCAATTTTTTAAATTGAAAAAAAAAAACAATATAAATTATTCTCCCACAAACTCAATAATGTATGAAAGTAAAAATGAAAATTAAATATAAAATCAATTTAGATAAAAAAAATACTGATAAAATCCTTTAGGCTGTGCAAGCAGAACTAAAAACAACTCTATGAACCTTTATAAACATGTTATATATATATATATATATATATATATATATATATATATATATATATATATACATATATATACATTAAAAATATTGTGTTCATTTGAAAATAATAATTTAAGTAAATAACGTAACATTCAAACGAAACGATTGCAATTGGGAATACTTGATAGTAACTTTCGGCGAAATTTATATAAAAGTTTTCACATGAACTTTTATTTTGTCGTTGTTGTTATCAAATAATAAATACGGAACGAACTCTCGATGTCAAACACTTTTATTTAACGGAAAGAAAATTTATATGTATGTATGTGTATGTATATGTATGTATATATATATACACACACACACACACACACACATATATATATATATATATATATATATATATATATATATATAAAAACACATCACCAGAGACACAAATTCAAATATACAATAAATATATGTTTTTATACTGTGAATTTTGTTAAAAAGAAAATGTTGTGCATGAAGTGTTTAAATGTCATAAGACTTTGTGAATAAAGAAATAAATGATGTTGACTGTGTGAAGAATTTATATTTATATGTAATCATATATATTTAAAATTAGTTTAAATTGTTTCCACATATAAATCAATACGTACACGTGTCATATGTGGACGATATGACAACAGAAAGAGTAAACTAATAAAAATATATTTATTTCAAAATGTAAATATTAGTGCCATTACGACGATATTATATATTTTTTTTAGAATTATACTGAAGTAAAATATTATTATTATTTTGTGTCATAGTCTACGAATTAATTTATACTGAATATTATTACTTAAAGTGTATAATATAGTGAACTGATTTTTACTGTATTAATTATGAAAATTTTAATTTAAAACTGCTCTTCTGCAAAATGTTAACTTTTTATGGTCAAGTAGCTAATAATAGAATCACAAAATTATTTTTTCTTATAATTTTTCTGCAGTTATATGAAGAGACCAAGTTCATCTCAATGTTATTATTTATAACTGAATTATACACTTTAATATTTATTAAACTATTAACTTAACCATATTTAACCATATTAGGTATATTATTAAATTTTTTACTATTTATATTAGTTTCAACTAAATGTATATAAGATATCATCATATTTTATATTTAATTTAATTAAAAAATTCATACTGAATTACTTAAAAAATAAACTAGTGCAGCAAAGGTTTAAAGTACACGTGGGCAACGCCCGGTCCGCGGGCCGGATTCGGCCCTTTACCTCTTTTGATCTGGCCCTAATCTAATTTCAGCGAAGTTTGTCTGATTCACGATGAAAGAAAACGTGACGTGTTCTACTAACTCACATTAACCTTAAACTTAACTTAATCATATTAACCTTAATATTATACTTAAGCACCGCCAATTTAAGGAGTATTTGGCAGATCTATTTCCAGATTATGAAGATATGTCTTATTATTGTGAAGTGAGGTGGTTGAGTAAAGGTAAAATGTTAAAACGATTTTATAATCTGAGAGCAGACATTGCAGATTTTATGAACATAAAAGGAAACACAACTAACCAAATAAAAGAGGATGAGTGGGTATGTGATTTAGCATTTCTTGTAAATGTCACCGGATACCTTAACGAACTTACAACTTAAATTGCAAAAACAAGGACAATTGGTTCATGCAAACTGCATGGACATGTCAAGGATTTTTGTAATAAACTAAGATTGTTGGAAAGTCAGATAAGAGTTAAAAATTGTTATCATTTTTCTATTCTAGCAACTCATAAAAATATCCCTTATGATTGTTATGGAGATGAACTGAAGGCACTAATAGAACAATTTGATAAAAGGTTTGCCGACTTCAAAAACAAAGACTCCACATTCACTATATTTGCTTGTCCGATGGATGCTGATGTAAATAATGTACCAGAAAACTTACAGATGTAACTTATAGAGCTTAAGGTGGATTTGGTGCTAAAATCACAATTTAACAACATTGCTTTGATGGATTTTTATAAACTTTATTTGGTGGAAGAAAAAAAAATACCAATTTACGCCACTTTTCAAGAAAAATCATTTGTCTTTTCGGCAGCACATATATGTGTGGTCTTTTTCGAGCATGAAATACAATAAATCAAAAATTCGGACAAAAATAATGGACGAAAACCTCGAAAATGCTATGCGATTATCCTTAAGTAATATTAACGTCAATATTGATGGTCTCGTAGTTCAAGTGCAAGTCAAATCTTCCCATTAAATTGATATGTCGTTCATTATACTATGAAACTTATGTAGAACTTTATACCAAAGCATTACATTATAAATAAATGAAATATGAAGTAGCAACTCATTTTAATTCATTTAATATTAATTTCTTTCATTTAATAATTCGGTTCGGTCCTCGACTCGGAGACAGAATGATAATTTGGCCCCCGAACTAGGAGAGGTTGCCCATGTTTGGTTTAAACTATAATTAATCCAGTATATCGCGTGACCTTTTTCTTTTTTCATGGGAAAAAAGATCATCTATCAGATTATTAACAAGTTTCAATTCTTAATATAAAACAATAAAAAAGTAGTAGTAATTAAATAATTGATGTTTAAATGAGTCAGTGTTTTCCAAGTTCCAGTTTATCTTTGTACACTTAACTTGACATTATTTTACAACTTAAAAAATTGTTGTCTTTCTACTAAAAAAAGTTGAAATTATTCGATAGCGATCGAAGTTGTAAATACATTTATAAGAATATTCAAAAAACTTAGTTTTCGATTACTGGCAAATTGTTTAAACACAATGTAAACAAAACAGTGTGTTGTATGTAAGCGTTCTGTATATTATAATATAATATAGATAGCATGACAAAGTGCTGACCGTTATTTAGTAAATTAAAATCAAGGTTTATTGGTTTTATAATTAAGAAAACAATTATTTCGGACAATCGATGCATTTCGATATTGGCTTGGATATAAAATAAATTAAATATAAATAGAACACATTTCACACGGCGAACATTACATTATTCGGTGTTCAAATTCAATTACGTTGTACAAAACGAGTTGCCGCGGTTGATTTGTACACAAATTGATGACAGTTCATTATAGTTAAATGATTGTTATATTCGGCCATTTATGACAATTCCATTGTGTGAATAAATTTACTTCGCGTGTCACCTGTGGAAAACGAATTGTTTGACTGTTTAATAAAGGAAAAAATGTCAAACAAATCCGCTAAGAACGACTTATTCTCTAAGATAACAATGTAATATTTACTGTAATAAAATACGAAACGACAGGTTATATTATGTAGGAGATATATATATATATATATATACACATGCGGGGGAGGGGGGGACGACCGAGCGTAAGAATATTAATTTTTAAAAAGGCGAAAATGTATGCATGGCTCGGCAATAAAGATTCTAACGCGGAAACAAGATAAGGGAATGACATGGTTCTTATAAAAAAGTAATAGCGTACATTAAGCGTATTCTTTGATAGTGTATACACACAACAATACATATATATATATATATATATATATATATATATATATATATATATATATATATATATATGTGTGTGTGTGTGTGTGTGCGTCTATGTGTGTATACTATGTATGTATAAAATAACTGGAGTAAACAATATTCTTTTGTGTAACGGCGAAAAGAGGCGTGGAGTGAAGAGAGAAAAAATAAAATAAATTATTCGTACGGGCAAAGTATTTTGTCGAGAAACAAAATTGTTATCGAGCTTGAACACAATGTATACCTGATCAAATATTCATCGGATAGAGATGTAGAATGGAACAGTAAAAAATATTTGGGCTTTTTCTCTTTGGTCTCCATTCTTCGAAAGCTTTTTACACGTTTCTGGTTGTTCTCTTTAGGGTGCCGATAGATATAAAGATGAACGCGTAAATGAGGTATCCCATTATACAACTTACATAAATTCATACCTAACACACACACATTTTTATATATATATATACATAATATACATACATACATATATGTATATAATACAGGTTTTGCATACGAGTGAAATTTATTTGTAAATACCGTTTACAATGTGTAATATATATTTATGTAAAATTTAATAATCATATTATTTTTTTTACTGAGTATTCATTGTGGTTTAGTTTTGTTCCAAAAAACGATAACGGAACATCTTTTTCGCTTGAAGAAATGAGTAATTGAGAAGGCGTTTTGTGTCAAAATTAGTAGTGAAATTGATCAGTACTATCTATAAATGGAAAAATTAAAAAAGTATATTTAGTCTGTGTCGTATGATACATACAATATAACTTAATCGCAAACGATAAATTTAAGTAGATGAAAGATCATTGTGTTTTGGACACATCCGTAATTTCAACAGTCAAATTCTTCATCATATTCATATACTTATTATTGTTACAATTTTATAAATTGAAAAGGATAAGCGTGCAGATCGTCCTATGAACAATACGAGTAGTTATATCAAATTTAGTAATAGTATAATTGTAATCTCTGTTTTCAGATTTGTTTAAGTGTTTATAAATCTCTACCTGACTAAGTCACATAGAAGTACATATGCATTTTTTTATTGATTAGTTACTGTACTGGTACTGATACAGCGAATGTTTCTGAATATATTTCGTGAGCAAAGATATAAATTTTTCACGAAGTTAATACGGATGAATGTAGACGATATGTCATTGTATATTGATGAAAATGTAGACGGTCTTGTCCGCGAAAGCATTCAAATATAAGAAAGGTGTGTACATTATTGTACGAAATAATTAACAATATTAGTATTATAATATTCACTTAATCACATAAATACGGATGATATCGAAAAGTTAATGTATTTTCTATTTTCTGATTCAATATCTAGTGGACAATTTGTTTCATAAAAAATTTCTGAATTGGATTTCGACGACAGTGAAAAATAAAAAAAAATATGCTTAACTATAATTTGACATCAATGATAATCACTACAAACTAAGTAGATCAAGAACTCACGACAGCATAATACTAGTAAATCTTCTTATGTATAAAAAATAAATTTGTTAGTGTCACTGAGTTATTAGTGCGAGTGCTACAAAAAAACTTAGAAACTATTGGAGTTATTTTTATATTGTTTACACTATAGAATTTAATATTATCTTTAGAGGAATATAGATTACACCTGTTGGACATCACAAGACGTTACAGAAAATGCAATGTAAACTTATTAACATCCACTTTTTAAAAGTGTTTTTAACTTTCAACAAGATATTATTCGATATGAGTGATGACAAAAATCCATTCAGTAAAATGTGGAAGATATTGTTAGATTTAGAAAAATTAAATTTTTTATATACAGAGCGATTAGATGAGTGTTGAATATTTTTAAAATGGCATTTGTGAAAATGTTAAATATTTATTAAAGAGATTTTCATGGAACGTGTGCAAAAACGTTGACAATGTAAGTTTTAACAAAAATTATGATTCATTATATAGGTGTTTCAGAGGGTTATTTTGAGAAATGTTGAGTATTATATCCAATTATAATAAACGATAAGCAAATACAGTATCTTAGACATAATAAAATCGATTAAGTATTCACTAAATACATTTTATAATAGAAACGATACATGGCACAAAAATATAAATAACACAATGATAATAATAAAAATTGAAAATAAAAAATGTATGAAAATAAAATTTATATATTCAACTAGCAAATAAACACTAATAGGCACGAGTTATTTCATACACTAACCACACTTCATAAAACATATATAAATAACACCAAAAACCAATTTAAAATTAATCTTCAATCAACTTGAGGATGGTACTTAATTTAGTAGTGGAGAACAGACATTTAGTTAATTTAAAAGAACGAAGATCAACTATATAATATACCACCGGGTTCACAGGTATAAAAGTTTAAGATTATAATTAGAAATACAAATAAATTGACTAACTGTAATGGCGTACAAGTAATTATTTTGAATTTAAAGTCACTTTTCAATTCTAAAATGTCTATGAAAATCATCCTAATTTCTGCATATAATGGATGTATGTAAGCATTAAACGTCAAATATCTTATTTACAAATTGTCGTTATATTTTTTAAAGAATATTATAAAAGAAACTCTTATCTATATTTTTGTACAGAATGAAACATCTTTGAAAACGAAGAGTTTCTAAAATTTGTGTCTTCAAATGTTCACTCTATTCGAGGCGAATTAAAGTTAAAAAAGATTATTTTCATCGACAAAAAAATAATTTCAAAATTATGTATAAAAAATTATATATATAAGATTTTAAAAATTCTAAAAAAAATTATAAGTGAGAATTTTAAAGTAAATAGCAATTTTGCAACTTTGTTAGTCATTTATTAACAATTAATATAATCAGACTTTACTTTTGAAAAAAATGTTTCTTTTTTAATCCTTTAATGATAGAAATAATATTTCAAATCGACATATTTATTATTATTATTACAAAGTGAAATAATGAAAGAATAATTTTAAAATTATGAATGTTTACGAAACGATCAAAACAAACTACTATCCATAATTAGAACGAGTAAATAATGTGTTGACAACAAACATATTGAATAAATTAAGAGAAGTATATGATATTGTAGTATAACAATACGAGACATGTTCAAGAATCAAGATACAAAAATATTAATGAATTGTGTGATGGACAGTTTCTTCGTTATTCATTTGTTTCAATAAATAATCACTTATTTCATTCCTTAATAAGCTTTATAGCTGGAAAAATCATCAATCATCAACAATGTGTTATCACTCATTTTATTGTATTAAAAATGTTAGTAACTTTATAAAACACAATCATAAAAGTTTGTTAAAAAATATATAGTAAAATTTAATATATTATATATATATATATATATATATATATACACATATATACACACACATACATACAATCAACCTATGTAACTATTGTGTATTACAAAATTTGAATAATTCGAAACAATTTAATACAAATAATATTGAAAATGTATAGTTAGAATTCGATGAGAATAAAATATGAATAGAAGAAACTGAAAATGATATTAGGTTTTTTTTAAAAAAGAATACCTTAAGCGGATGAACAATTAAAAGAAACAAAAAGAAAAGAAAAAAATTCCCACAGATAAATAAAGATACATAATCTGTAACGATCGCGCGTAATTTTCATAAATAAACACTCAATTTGCATTAATTAAAAGTGAAGAAAATAATAAGCGAACGATCGCTGTGGCGCCTCTTTTGATGGCACACAAACTGGAAAAAAAGGAGGAAAACGCAAGGGGCTCCATTGCTTCGAGAAAGCGTCTCTCTTTGAATTAATAATCGACGATTAATAATTCAAAACGGTGGTTTATTGCAACATGCTTTTTATTTTCAATCTTAAAATACTGGCGGAGAGAGAGGTGCGGTTAGGGCCGCGCGTATATACATAGGGCAAAAATATGACGACTCTTTTTTCTGTTCACCGTATTCTTTGTAATATCCCTGGAGCTAACTTACTCCTCATATAATATTTATATAACTGGCCGTCTGGGACACCAACGAAAGCTTTACCGAACGAAAGAAACTTTCGCTATGTATCTAAGATTTAACAGGAGGAAGGAAACATGCCAGCCGTCAATATGACAATATTACATCTTTTCTTTTTATAATATCTTTTTCCAATTCTTAAGTCATGTGAAGACTTGAATATCAATCACATTTGAGGAAGTCTTGGTCCTAGTTCAACCGACGCTAGTAAAACAGAACACAGTTCGATCATTCGATGTAATTAAGGTTTTAGTAAAAGATTTATTTCTTCTTGGTATTGTTCATTTTATATGTAAAACAATACTTTATTATTAGGCCGGTAGGAAAATAAATGCAGTTTTTGTTTTCAGAATTACAACCTTAATTTTTTTTCAATGAATGTACCATTGCATCATGTTCATGTTAATATCATTTTAAAGTGCAGTTTTCGGTTTGTATTTTAGTAACATCGACTTTGGTTCTATTATTAATTTTGCTTCAAATTGAGCTATTAAATTAAAGACGGAAAAGAAACAAATGAGAGCATTTTTTATGAGACTAAAACGAATGGGAAAGAAACAGAAACTGCGTGTAAACTAAAAGATGCTTTTAGGTGAGGGTACTGTTAAAAATGTACGGTGCAATGGTGGTTTCAAACATTTCGTGCTTGGGACGAGAGCCCTGAAGATGAAGAAGGTCGCGGGCATCCGTTTTCAGTTCATAATGACCAACTGAAGGCGTTAGTTGAATCAGAACCATGTACAATAATTCGAGAGCTTGCACGAAAGTTAGGCGTTAGTCATTCAACAGATCTGGACAACTTAATACCACTTAAATTCAAAAATGTATATGAATTTGAAGGTCGTAAGCCGCAATTGTTTTTCTACCAATCTAATACATACAAATATATATATATATATATATATACAAAAATATTTAAAAAAATCTTATGCACTAGTGATAATCAATAAAAATTGTATTAAAAATATACATATAATATTATTATTATTTTAAATAGTAACATTATAATTAATATTATGTTCGTAGTTAACCACGTTTCGAAATAAACAGAATACGATCTCGACTCGACTTAATAAGTGAATCGTTATTTTATTATGTCGCTTTAAACAGTCGTACATTGGCGGCTCGCTCGCAGTAAAATAATTATAACCCATTAGTGAAAATTATTGTACGTAAACTTTTAAACACTTTTATCGAATTAGAATCAATTTACTGCTAATTACATGTTCTTCCTCGTTTATTCCACAAAACACATATAATTGATGTGAGCGGTAAAACGTTCATCGTTCGAAATTTCGGGAAAATATAATTGGAACAAATGGTGGAACACATCATTACATATGTAGGGAGATTGTATATAAACGTGCTGCACACAGCTGATTGTCATTACATAATTGTGGGTTTTCTCGTTTACGTACGGCACTCATAAATTATACGGTACGGTTTTCTAATATCGAGACCGAACTGTGACGAGATATTATGTGTAACTTCATTATTTATCACCACTGGATATAATAAAATAGCAAGACGGGAGCGTTTCTATTGGCAACAGAACATTTCATCGAAATACACTATAAATGTTAAATTTATTTAAACAAATATACACATTTTATAAAATACGTTATAAATACTGAACAATTTGAAGACATTCAGTGAAAAGAGTTAACGAACTTAAATCAAAATATTATATCGTTGAATTATTTAGACGAAAATAAACTTACTTATGGCTGAATTAATAATGTACCGAACATTTAAATTAAAAATACGACACTAAGTGGATGAAAAATACTGATCTAAATATAAAAGACAAACATTATCAAAACTTTATGGTTATAAATGAAATATAAAAAATTATAACCGTCATATTATTTATTGTTATTATTTTATAGATAACTATAAAAGTGCTTCACACTTTATTTCAACTAATGTATTATTTAAATTATACACGAGCGTACAAAACAAAAGTTAAAAATTATATTTAAGAAATAGCAATAAAAATAAAAGTGATATTTTTGTTTTTCCCACAACTCATTTTGCTACTTAACATTAGATTTGTTTAATAAATGGAATAAATCAAATAGCTACTTATGCCAATTTCATTTTTATTTAAACTTTTGTTTAAGTTAACGAAGATTATTTTTGATTAGTGCTTTCAACTTCTAAACATTGGTCTTCTTTATAGATAGACTTCATTTTTGAGAATTATCTAAATGATACTCATTTATATTTATTTACGATGTTAAACGTTGCATGTACTGCATTATTCATAAGCTAGAGTTCATAAGAAACGAAAAGTTCCAATTACTTTTACATCAATTATCGATTAAATTAGAAAAAATTTGTATATTTTAAATCTAAATTCATGTTTCACAAATAAATTCTTATTTTATCACACTAAACATTAAACTTTTCTCGAGTCAAACATATTTCAAAAATTATACTTTATCATTTTTGATTGTTACTTATGTACATTTCGATGGAAATACTATCATAATAGGTACAGGCGAAAACAGGCGCTGAAAAAAATAATACTTTGGTGATTTTTTTGTATATGCAGATTTTTCTGTATCTTGACGTTTTGAACCTTCTGCCATGCCATAGAAAGATGCATAGGCAACAATTAAAAAAATGGTTAATAATTTAATGACTATTTTTACCCAGAATAAAATTTTGCAGTTGGTAGTCAAAAAAAAATTAATTTATGAAAATGAATTTAAGCACAGTATCAGAATTGTATTTTAGTAAATTCATGTTACTATTGGAACTGAATTCGGTATAAAATAGTGAACATTTCTGATAAACTGCATCTGAGCTGAGATCAAGTGCTGGTTATTTTTCCAATATGCATTTAATATAATTAGTTGCTAGAAAAAGTGAGAATAAAAAACATGCAGTTTTTTTTTGTAAACTGGTCATTCTATACTTCTACGAACTTCTGGCTTACAAAATCAGTTCGATGAATGTCTCACTCAATGAATGTTTCAATTCGTCGATGTGCCGTTTAGGACCGAATAGGAGAGAATAAGAAAAAAACCCATACATGTCACGATTAAATAAATATTCTCACGAGAGTATATGCATTGTCAGGCGTTGAACGCTCAGCATAAAAGCGTATAACCGCTGTAAGTATATGTGCTGCAAACTTCACGACGGAACAATAACTTTATTTTTACTTTAGCTACCCCTTAATAGATAGCGTAGTTGTCGTAGAAACCACCTCCTTTTCATTTCCATCCTCCTGTTCCAAACGAACGAACAGTCAATCTGTGCTAAGCGAAGTGCTACGCACGGTATGTAAATAGTTTTTTTTTCTTTCACACCACCGCCAACCACCGCCATTCCGTTCCGCCGCTGTCGACACTGTGAATATTTTACACTTTTAAGTGTTTTCGCCGAGTTTGTAACACGAATGGCCGACTTGACTCCGTTCTCTCGACGAGCATTTGTTGCTTCCTACCGCTGTTGCTTCTGTACGCCTTCGTTTTCAACGAAATTTGAATATATTTTGAATTCTAACAATTTGTGCAAGTCGTTGTCATACACCCAAAAGACGTTAGCGTAAGTGGCCGTCGTCGACGATAGAAACGCCATGTGCAACACTCGTGCAAGTAGCTCGATTACAGAGACGGATTCCATGTTTCCAACATAACCTAACGTGGATACTCATTTTATGTCTTTAGATAGTTTTATTGAAGTTCATTTAACACTTCTTTTAATTTATTTAAAGGATACCGCTACATTATAAAAGCTAAATACATGTGTAAAATTACATTTATTTAAATGTGTTTTTTTTAAAAAAAAATATTTTACAGACGTATTCAAATTATTAGAGAGAAAAATAACCCCTAAAACAATGAGAAAACTAGTTAATTGGTTATTGGGGTTTTAGAGCGCTTCGACAGCTAGTCATTATTAGCGCCTGATAGAAAAAACTAGTGAATACAGCAACAATAAATCCGAAACTTACATCTAATAAACTAAGCCATCAGCTGAAAGGATTTGGTGTCGAAGTGCCTGTTGTGACAGTGCGGAGGAGGTTGTTTGAATCTGGTTTGAAAGCTTGCCTACCAAGACAAAAACAGAAAATCGTACCAGAAATGAAAATCAAGAGACTTCAGTGGGCCACAAAACTTAAAAAGTGAATGAGCAAAGATTGGGCAAAGGTAGCTACAATTTTAGGAATAGAAAGCAACTGAGCTATAAAACTGTGTTCTTTTACTCTATAATCTGATAATTTATTGACATAACGAACTTCCAATTTGATGTTTAGCATTGTTGAGGTGCTCTACAGGAGTATTCACTTGCTTTCTAATCTAGAATTTTATTTCTATGCTCCAGGTATGTTTCAGTGACAAGTCGATATTCGCAATGATGGACAAAAGCAGTCAGTATATTCGTAGATCAGGAGAAGGTTTCCAAGCTGAATGTGTGTAACAGTGTGTGAAACATTCCAGATATATTTTAGTGTGAAGTGTGATGTCTGTGAAAGGTCTTGGAAAACTGCGCATTGCAGAAGGAACAATGAAGTAAGATCAATACGAAGAAATCCTAGAAAAGAAACTTTTGTCACAAATAAGTGAGAGCTTTCCAAACAGAGACGGCACCTTTATAGATGATAGTGCATTTTGTTGAAGTGTATCTCTAAATATCTGGAAGAAAAATAACTGAAAGTTTTACCTTAACCAAGTAACAGCCGTATTACGTATGTATGTGTGTAAATAAATAAATAAATAAATATACATACATATATACATTATTATATATATATATATATATATATATATATGACAGTGTTATGAATATCTTCCGATACTATTATATAGATGTATTATGAAAATTATTTATGAACAGGATAACAAATATGACGGATTCATATCAACAAAATCAAATTTTACATTTACTGGTATCTCATATACATTTCATTTGCACTATTAACGTTTAATAATTGTTTATTCGCCATACTGAATTAGAGTATAAGGATATTCAATATAGTACAATGAACATTGGTCGAAAATTAATTAGTTTATTTTCTATAATATAAAATTAGATAAACAAAAACACAGTGATTTGAAAACGTGTGCTTCGTGAGTTAAGTGTAAAAACATATTTATTGTAAGCAATTTTAAAAAACTATAAGAATTTTATATCTATTAGAAACTATACGTTGATCAGCCATGCTACAGCGTTTATTAAAGCCAAAAAATATATTCCTTATTAATAATAGAAAGAGACATGAATATTCTCAAGAAATGTATGAAATATGTTTATAATATTACATATTAAAATAATTTTAATATTTATGAAAATTTATATATTTAAAAAAACGTGGTATTAAGATATAAGATAAAAATACAACTGAATATGTATATTTCTCATATTTATATTTTCTTTATAAATGAAGAAAATATTTTAAATTATGAGATATTATTAATTTCTCTCTTCGATATAGATGTATTATATTTTTTATTTCTATTCGTTTCATTACGATAAAGAGAAATATTTTTAATCTATTTTTTTTACTAACACTCAGAATAATTGCCGATATAACATCTTTTCCACCTTGCACAAAATCCTATATCCCTTCATCACTGAATACACGTCTGTGTTATGTACGACGAGCGTTAGTCAATGGATTGGGTAGAATTACTTTATTCACTCTCCGTATTTCTCCCATTGTTCGTAACTCGTGTTTCACTGTGGTCTTACAACAATAATATTTTCTTTAGCACGCGCTCTCTGTGGTCCGTCGTCATCTTGTTTACAGTTGGCGCCTACTGGTGGCTATTATGCGGAATTTTCAAATAACTCTACCCTTATATATATATATATATATATATATATATATATATATATATATATATATATATATGTGTGTGTGCGTGTGTAATATGGCTGTGGATATATAGTAGTGGTTGTCGACGTTGAAAGCATTACGGAATAGAGATTAGTCTATATTTGACGCGGCTTCGTCGTTCGTCGTGGGTCGCTTAGTTATTACGTTCACTCCAAATTAATGAATTAAAGATTAAACGTCTAATTAAATGGATACGAATTAAGTTTTCCCATTATAATAATTATTATTATTATTTGCATTAATTATGATGTTACTGGTTAGCGACTTCACTCTTTTCTAATTTAAAATATACATATATACATACATACATACATTACATATATATATATATATATATATATATATATATATATATATATATATATATATACATATGTATGTATGCATGTGTGTGTGTATTTAAACGTAACAAAATATATTTTTTTACTTAAACAGTAATAAACTTAAACAGTTGTATTTTTTTTATTACTAAACTTAAATAGTTTAGTAATAAAAAATGCATAGATCAATACATACTTTACATACATTGACATACTTCACCGAAATCTACACCTTAGATACACTATCTGTAGGACAAAGCAAAAACCAGCCCGCGTATTCGTTTTGACTGGCAATGATTCAATTCTAGATTTGATAAATATTTTAATTTCAGTATACTAATGACTTTTGCTTAAAACAAAAATGAAAATACAATATTTGCTTGTATTTGTTGATCATGTAAGCATGTTATAATATCGAGAAATTTTGTTACTTTCTAAAATCTAAAATATGGCTTATCAAATTTTTTTTAATAAATCTAATGAAGAAGTACTATTAGATGCGACTCGTCCATCTGTGATACTGTGAAGTTAGAAAAATAGGACTAGAATTTGAAAAACATACTACATCTATCAATATTCTTCATATTTTCAATAGAAAGGTGACAATTTCGAAATTAATTAAATTGCATCCATCAATAAAACATTTATTATTGTATTTTGTAGAAAAAATTAATAAAATAATATAAATCATGTTCGTATAGAGTTACCGCATTTTTTTACAAAAACTGTCAAATGAAAAAATATATGAGTTGACAATCGTTTAACTTAAATTTAAATCTACTCAAATTTAAAAATGGTAGTTAAAAAAAAAGAAATTAATTAACATTAGATGAAAAATGTTCCTGAGTTCAATAAATAATCAAAAATAAGCAATATATGATATAAAAATATTGAGTCCATTTATTAAACAAGAATAACAACTGTTTTTGTATGTTGTTACATTCTAATTTCATTTTGCAATCAGTTATTTTTTATATATAATATTTTTAACTGCATTTTTTTTAAAAAAAAATAAATAATAACTATTAAGAACTATTATAAATGCTGTTTTCATTTTTTTTAAAAAAATTTATTTATGTCCAGTTGATATTTTCTGAAGGGACTACCAAAAATGTTACAATAAATTGACTCTTAACGAAACATTTGTTATCTATTAATTGTTTGTTTAGATACACACTTTTTAACTACACCGCTAATATTTATTCGAATTTAAAACAAAAAATATTTGCAAATATTGTTTGTTTTTGGAAAGATTCTATGTAGAGAATTATTTGGAGTTAAATACAACAAAATATTTGCAAAAAAAATGCCAATTAATTAAAAACCTACTGCTTATTACAACTTCCCATAAAAAAACTATAATTGATCTTCAATATACATGTTTTATAGATAAAACAATCTTAATATATATGTCGAATGAATATAATACACATACACACGAACTTCTGATATAAAAAAAAAATGTTTATGAATTAAAAGTAGAAGAAATGTGTCGTTTGAAATATTTAAATGCAAATTATTTTTTTTTATTTTAGTTAATAAAGATATATATATATATATATATATATATATATATATATATATATATATATATATATATATTATATAAACACACACACACACATTTTTAATATGAACCTTTTTGGTGAAATTGTTTTATTAAGGATATTATTATTCGTATCGCTGATTTAGATGTTACAATAAAATGGTTTGCAATTTATAACCTGTATTTACTATTACTTAAGCATTTTATTTATAAAAAAAGTAATAACATTTCTAAAACTCGATTTCTCAAACTTATTTTTTATTTTTGCATTTCGTACGGGCTTTCTGTTTGATGCCTTTAAATAATGCATTAAATTTTGGTACATGAACTGTAAATTTGTGGTTAATGTTTATTTTTCTTTTTCCTGACCTTCATTTTATTCTTTGCTCTTAATGTTGTTACTTAGAAATTACGTGCACTAGACGTTTTAACCTGCTTTTGCTATATATCGAGATTCTATTTTGATAATATTATATAAGTTCAAATTGACGTTCTGAATATGTCTGTATATATGTATGTATATATATATATATATATATATATATATATATATATATATATATATATATATATATATATTATTTACAGTTCGACACACAGACAATACTGCCTAATAATTCTTAGTACTAGACAACTAATAGGAACGAACTGAGTGACTAATATGAGAATGATCTCTTATAAATATTGAATGGAATATCTGAAAAAATAATGTTTTTTTTAGTCTGTTGACACAGACCAGCGCAGATATTTTTCACTTTGGTTAATTCTCTGTAATCGTAAAATGGAAAAAGCTCCATACGATATTATGCTTGAACATTTCTAAAGAAGTATTGAAATTTTTTTGTTTGAAGCATATAATGACAGTAATACATTTCTGATATTGGAATTAATCCTAAGAAAACACTAGAATAAAATAGTTCTGAATTTTCATAAATGAATTCTTTTTCATTTCACATTTAACACTAAATTTTTCGATCAAAATATTCAATAAACTATTATTTATTATTTTAAATTGTGGTTTATGCGTCTTTCGATGGAAACGTCATCATTCGAAGAGCGCCAAGGTATAGAAAAACAATGTGGAAAAATTTAACTTTCTGTGAAAGTGAAATTAGCTACAGTGTCAGGACTATTATTGTAATAGTTTTGAAGTTTGTTGGAAGTTTCCAGTTAGTGAATGCTAAAGAAAAACCATAACGTTTACTAGTGAACAATGGAAAAATTTTTCACGTACTAAAATAGTTATCTCATGATATCAAAAATGAATGGTTGGTCTTTAAAAGACTGGTATTTAAAAAAAGAAATTAATTCGCTTTTTTATCAAACTTGCAAAGTAAAACTTGGACCATATGTTAGAAATGCATACGACAAGATAGTCAAAAAGTTAAGAACGTAAGGGTATCTAAAAATAAAGTATTATAAATACATGTTACTAAAAATTATATAATTGTAGTGTATAACAATTTTATACTAATATTTAGCACCGCAATGTACGACAACAATTCAGACTTAAGGAGTATTTATCACTAAGAAAGTTGTACTGTAAATGTTTTTACTTCAGAACATTGTCAGGAATCGAAATGATTTAAATCATTTTTAAAAAAATTCGTATATGTTCCCGCATTGACAAATTATATTTGTTGAAAATAACTATCTAGAAAATTAATATAAATGAAGTGTCTAACCAAGATTATAAAATTTAATTAAATAAAATGAAAGTTCACTATATCAACTATCCAACTACTGTTTTAACTCTTTAAACTTTCTAAAAAAGTATAAATTCATACTTAACATATGTGCATATATACAAAAACGATATTAAAAATGAGAACGTATTTTAAAACAGTTTTAGTGATAATTTGTTTCTAAATTTCAATAATTAATCAGGTAGTTAACTGAGATGGTTGGTCGTTTATTTGGAGTTTAAGGGTGCGTCGATAACTAAGGTAATTGGCGCTCGAAGTTAACTAAGTGGTATCGTTTATTGTTAATAGATGTCAATGGTGCATTGAAATTGAAAACGTGAACGATATATAACCAACCACAATTATAATCCCATACAATCGGATAATAAATTTGAAAATGTATACAAATACATCACAACGTTGAGTAATCTTTAAAGAAAATAATCGAAATTTAAACATGAAAATGTATAATACAAAAGTGCGCGTTCATTTTCATTGTAGCACATTACTATGTCGTGGACTGCAGAAAGTTCACGACGGAAAGAGAATAAGAAGAGTAGTTGATGAGGATGAGGAGGTGGGAGAGAAAGCGCCGGCATCAGTAGTAGTCTTTTTATTTTCAAGTTTCAGCTCATTCATAATTCATTTCAATAAAAATCTCAACTCTTCTCTATATACACACACATACGTATATGTGTATTATTTTATTTTATTTTTTGCATGTGTTTGTTTGCCGAATACTCGAACATTTATTCAACTTGTTATAGAAAAGTCGGATTCGGTTTTAAAATAATTTGATGTGCATTTACATTGAGTTGACGGAGACGAGTTTTTCTTTTCTATTAAATTCACGGTGCTCTTTTCTATCTACACTTTTTTCATTCAAAACGAAATGTGCATATTTAACTATTTTTATGTAACATTTTCATGTTATCTACATACAAGTACATGCTTAGATATGCATACATACATACACACACACACACACATATATATATATATATATATATATAAATGTACATACATACGTGTGTCTATAAAGGAGAAGAAACATCAAAAGAATTGGAAACTCAGAAGAGGACGATTATGTGTAGTAAATAAGATAAGTGCATTTTTTAAAAATACATGATAAATTCAAATAACACTTTATTAGAATAATTTTTATTCATGGTAGCAAAATCAGAATTTATATGTAAATATTTCTATTAATATACCCGCCTTAGTTAAGAAGTAGAATTGTTGAAATCTATTTTTATATGAAGAAATTTAAATCGGCATTTTTATGTACAAATAAAAACTTATATTTAATATAGGAATATTTGTTCCATTTCAAATTATTTTTTGTTTCGTTATCTTTTTACTTACTATTTGTAAATTCAAAATAACAGTCGGGATCAAAAATATTGTTAAGTTGCTAACCACATATTCTGCGACAGAATATACATTTTTATGAAGAAATCAATGAATTTTGTTTTTTTTTTTTTTTTTAATGACAGAAGTGACAATGAATGCAAATGAAAACCAATATGGTACTATGAAACAAACGTTTACCTAATATCCAAGCTTGGTTATATGTACAAAGTTACTTTCTTTCTTTTTTTTTTAAAAAAAAGAACATTTCTGAAGGGAAAATTATGTTATTATTTGAACATAATATAAATTATAGAGAAAATCTCAAAAGCATTTCTAAAGGGAACCGTCTATTTAGATAAAGGAAAACGATTTTAAAATTGACAAATTAATACAAATATGATACCACAATTAAGAAATATTGCTTAGTTCATAAAAAAATTTGGAAAAATTACTTAAAAAGATTAGTTTTCTGAAAAGTTACTTAGATGCGTATACAAGAAAAAATGTGTATTACAAATCTGTTTAAATATGCAACACATTATGAAAAATCTCTTACTGAACTTTACAAATGTAATTAATTAATTATATAAAAGTATTAATACTGATTTCACTTACTAATCATGTGATTATCTTTAAAATATATTTACAACTAATTTATAAACACAAAAAATTCCAAAATGATTCTAACATTATTTCCGATTTATTGAAGATCTTGTGAAGAAGCAGCATTGTGATTAAAAAAAGCTATTCAGCTGCTTAGAAACTGTACAGATATATTTAACCATGATTCATTTACAATACTTTGGAACATAGTTGAGCGGGAATGTGTGAAATGACAAATAAAAATATGGGCTCCAATATTGACATCGAAAAATCAACAAATACATTTAAATTTACTTTAAAACATAGAATTATTTTTAACATGTGGCTGCTTTGATTCTAAAGAAGAAAGTTAACAATAATGTACTCTCACGTAATTATTACACTTCTTTGCTAGTTTATAATTCTTTACAGTTGTAAAACAGTAGATATTTTAGTAATATATAAAAAATTAAATAAAATAAACGAATAAGTAGACATTTAAATCGACTTCATTTTTAGAGTGATAAAAAATCTACAGTTGTAGAGTTCATTAAAATAAATTACAAAAAAATTCAAAACTGAACCAATTTTCGGAAACAAAATAACATTGAATGTTTTTGAACAATTGGAATTTCAGAGCATTGTAAAATATGAATTAAATAATTTTAAATTAGAATTTATTACTTATGGCACATGATTGAAAAATAATATAGACACACTTTGAATGAATTCACAACATAACCAAAAAAAGATACTCAATATAGCAGAAGTGCCACAATTAGTTTTGGATGATCGGAGTATGCAGAGGGAAACAATAACAGAATTACAACTAAAGGATTTGCAAAAAAAAAACAAACATACAATAAAAATAACTATAATTAAAATGATCGCTTTTGACATTAACCAATAGGAATTTTACAAAGAAATTAAAAAAATTCGTTCTTTAAGATTTACCTACAGCTATTTAATTGAGATATAGTTATGTTTATAACGATGTGATTTATCACTGTTATCTTTTATTTATTTTTTACTTAATTGAATAATTTGTTAAAGGGTTAGTGATACTGAAAATAAATATCAGAAGTTAATGCTATATAAATATTTTTTTTTTACTTTTTTTAATAAGGCTGATATTACTGTGAATTAGTTTACCTTTAAGAAATTAAAGAAACAAATAATACTGTTTTATTCCATAGTGTGTATGTATTTATTATATTCAATTCAGAAAAATAAAAATATATGTAAAAAATAACATTCATTTAATTTTTTCGGTCTTGATCTACAATTAACCTTGAAAAAATCCTATTAAGACTATCTCCAAATGTGTGAAATTTAGTTTTTTTTTGGAAAAAACCCAAAACATTTGCAAAAAAGAATACTGTAACATTTAACAACATTTTAATTCATGACTGAATATCTTGTTTTAAGAATATAATTATTGAAGTTTACATTGTGTCATAGTTGTAAAATAAACCATTTTATATAACAGTTATATTAAAGAAAAATATAAAGAATAAGTTTAAATTACAATAAAAATCTAACACAACAGCTAAATTCAATTCCATAAATGCATTCTGACTGACTTTTCCCTACTTTCGCGCTCTAAGGATGTTTGTGAAAATATCTTAGTGTTACAATAAATGAGAACTAAGATTTAAATCCGAAAGACAATATGAAAAATTTAAGATATTAATCGTAATTTTTACGATGTATTAGTTTTTCATTCTTCTATTATGTGGTAATAATTATGACAGAGATGTGTTCACGTTTAATGTTTTGATTCAAGCAGTTTAAAAAAAAGTGCAGACGA
>CM068320.1:9210000-9212500 GCA_034766995.1 Acanthacorydalis orientalis | reverse complement strand
AATGTCAATAGAAATAGCGGAAATATTAGGATTACGTTATTCATTAACTTATCGTTATGTATTGAAATAGTCAAAATAATTCAATTTGCATTGATATCAGTTTTAGTGACACAATAAAATAACACTGAAAAAAATACAATTGAACAGGTGTAACTGGTAACATATTTAAGGAAATTGATTATGAAAACTACGAATGAACAATATAAAAAAAGAAAAATTTGCGCAAATGTTTGCTAACTTATAAAACTACATATTTAGTATGGCACTGGTGAAATCAACTTTCAAAAATAAATAAATAAACAAAAACATTTTTTCATGAAAATTTTTAATAATTGCTTATAATTTAATTTGTTTCTGTGAATTTCGTTTGAACATCTCTGGAGAGTATAGAAAATTTGTGGCTGAAATGTGTTTGGCTTATAATTCATTTATGAAAAAATATAATTAAATTAATATTTTTGTCGTTACAGCTTAAGTTGAAGCTTAGTCCTACATTTATTTTATAATATATATACATACATATATATATATATATATATATATATATATATATATATATATATATATATATGTGTGTGTGTGTGTGTGTGTATGTACACTACTACTACTATAATCATAAAAAAACTAATCTATTCTAATTAGACAAAACGAATATGTGTCACATGTAGAAAAGTTCAGAAAAAATATCTATTACGTATATTAGGCATATGACCGCCATACCATGGTTCTCTAACACCAAACTGCATTAATTTATCACCTGCATTCAACAACTGCATTGCGAAATCTTCTAGTTATAGATAACGTCATAATATTAGAAAACTTGTATGATTTCATTACAAGTATAATACATAATTATAACTTTGTGTATATAAAACATATAATTTTCTACTGTTCTATATCACCTTACATCGTATATTTACAAACAAATAAAATAATAATATTATGTATTTAAGTTACTTACAAACTATTTTTTGAAACAAGAATTTGATTATGTGGACACGACTGGTTCAATTCTTACCTGAAACAGAGAAAACAATTTTATAATCTCAAATAAATTATGAAAAGAAACAGATTTTAATTATGATTTCTGAACAATGCATTTTTATTTTTTACTCATATCTGAAAACTGGTGAAAATTTAAGGATTCAAATTCGGCGGTTACAACTCTTTCTTTCTCTTCCTCTCTCTCTCTCTATATATATAAATATATATATATATATATATATATATATATATATATATATATATATATACATAAAATGTTTATTACTTTAATTCCTGGATTGACGGTTCAGCATTGAATTCACGTGAAATTAAATCAAAAGTAAAGCAGCATATAATAGTTCCGATTTTGATAAAATGAAGATCGTATAGCTGTTAGTTTCTGCACAGGAAGCTGACATATATATTGTGTTTCTGTCAGTCGTCATGGAATACCGTGTGAATATTAAGTATTGTTGTAATTTAGGGAAACTCCAACAGAAACTTATGGAATGTTGAAAAATATCTTAACACCTTAAATGGCACTAATATATTTGAAAGGTTTAAACGTTTTAAAAATGAATGTAAGGATGTTTAACTTAAGGCTAGAATCGGGCGTTTGTTGATCTCAAAATGCAGATTACATCGCAAAAAATTGTGAATTTTCATGAAATTGTGGTAAAAGATCTTCGAATGATGGCAGACGACTTGAATATCAGTGAGGAGATGGTTCAACAAGTGTGTGTGTGTGTATATATATATATATATATATATATATATATATATATATATATATATATATATATATATATATATGACATGAAGATGTGTAGAAGAGGAAAATCTGCGCAAAGCTCGTTCAACAAACTCTTACGGATGAGCAAAAACAGAGAAGAGTTGAATGGTGTGCAGAATTAGTTCAGACTTGTCGCGACAATGCAAATTTTCTGAACTTCATTGTCACTAGTAGTGAGTAATGAAACGAAACGAAACGCTGGAGCATTAGTGGATTGGAAATTTATCAGCAAACCCAAAAAAGTTTCATTTGCAAACATCCAGAATGAAAACTATACTGATTGCCTTTTTCGATAAAAAGGGTGTGATGCATAAAGAATTGTGAGTCTAAAGGACAAACAATTATTAGTGCATTATACGTCGAAGTCATCAAGAGACTATTTTTTAACACATTTCTAGAGAGTGGCCACAATTTCTAGAAAAGGGTAATTGATTCTTATTGCATGAAAATGCACCTGCCCATTTTGTACTGACTGTGAAGTCATTTCTCCTGAAACACGGGGTTGTTGAGATCAATCATCTACCCTATTCACATGACTTGGCACCAATAGACTTTTTTTTCTTTCATAAAATGAAAACTGTTCTTAAAGGGGAACGATTTCAGGATGTAAAATATATTAAGAAAAATGGAAGTTCAAAATTGAAAGCAGTTTCTTCGGATGTTTTTCCTGGTTGTTTTCAAAACCTTTCAGAACGTTGCAATAAATGTATTACAGTAAATGGG
>CM068320.1:9157500-9205000 GCA_034766995.1 Acanthacorydalis orientalis | reverse complement strand
TTCTAGCATAAAAATTGAGATGCTAACGTATTTTTTGACCACAAATGAATTTATTTTTGTCACCACAATTTACGAGTAAAAATAATCCATAATAATTTAGTTAATATCTTTGAACAAAAAAAATTGACATCATTTTGTGGGATGAAAGAAGAATTCACTTGTGAAAATTTGACCACAGTTCCAGAATTGTAATTATATTTATTAAAACATTAGTACTACACAGAACTATGACAGTTTTTACATATATCATTTATATCAGTACTACATACAATTAAAATTATGATTATCTACGTTCATAATGATAGAAAATTGAAAATGTAAATCAACTCTACTCCATAATCCTTTTTTGAAAAAATGATAACAATTAAGTTTTAGTCAGATATCATAAAATATAATGTATAGGAGCTTTTGGTAAGTAAATACTAACTATTTTTCATTGCAGAGATAAAGCTAATATAATAAGTACTGTTAAAATAAGTGTCGACTATGTAAGGTGTTAAAATATAAATAAAACAATGCTCATATAGAACTATTCTTATATTACACTTTGATTAATAATTGTTAACATACTACTGATTAAAATAAGATTTAAAAATTTTATAGTGATATATATATATATATATATATATATATATATATATATATATATATATATATCACTATTATTATTAAACACTGTTAATGAAAACTTGTCAATTTTTTTAAATTGAAAACAAATATATCAAAATCTATTAATTTATATAAAGGAGAAAATATACAAATATTCGATCAATAAAATAATATTAATAACATTTACCGGAAAATTTGTTTCATGTATTTAAATCCGGTTTGATTTTCATGTACAGACGTGCCTATAAACAATTATTTATATATTAATTACCAAATTTTTCCATATAATAACTGACCACATTACATAAATTAGCAATTTCTTTAAATGTTTCTCTAAATTAAAAATCAATAACTGAGTCATTAACTACACGAAAAAATATTAGTTATTTTTAATAAGACGGGTTTTATAAATGATTGGGCGAACAAGGCATTTCATGTAGATGCTAATACGGATTTTTTCCGAAATGATTGAATTTTTAATTATATAAAGGAACACGTCAGCGTTTGTTAATTATTACATACATATTAATTTATGAAAATAACAGTTTCTGTAATAGCTGGACATTTTTTTATGTGTATTATGATCGTTTTTAGAATGATTGGAATTATTATTGTATAGAAACAACTTTTAATTATGTATGTATGTATATATGTACATATGTATATATATATATATATATATATATATATATATATACACACACACAAAATTAGCAATTTTTCTGTTCTAAAATGATATCATCTAGAAATACTTTTATGTTTGTATATACGATATGAAAATTAAATTGTCGAAATTGGTATTTTATGTGTAACAAATAAATAAATTTAAAATATTTCGCAGTATTTGGCAGAAAAGTATCTTGGTTAAAGGTCAATAAACGAGTTTTCTGTTATAAATGAAATAAGATGCATAAAATAAAAATGTTTTAAAATAACTGAATGATTGAAAATGAATGAATAGAAAACGAGTATTATTAATTGAATTACTAATTGAATGATGCTAGGTAAAACTGTTGAAGGGGTAAAAAATTATTTATACAAAATTTTACAATTAGTACGTTTAAGTTTTATACATATTTTTCATTTTAGGCACTAAATGCAGGTTATCAACTGGAGTAGTGAATTACCTAACGAGCATATAAATATGATTTTTGATCATTTTTAAACACTCTTTCTGCAATAAGTCGAATTGGTCGAAAATGAAATCAATTAAAATGACTTAGAGACATTATATAGAATGAAATAATATGTAAAAATATTTTTTTCATTTCTTGTGCAAATTCTATAATTAATGGTAAAAAACTATTCAGTCTTATTAGCCAGCATATTTTTTCACATCTGTAAAAAGAACTGAATTAAATGGGTGATGTATATTATTTCTTATCGCATATATATATATATATATATATATATATATATATATATATATATATATATACACGCACACACATATTTAAGTCTCTAAAATAACTTTATCTTGTTTATTTTAGATTTTTTTTGTGAATTATATATGTTCGCAAACAGGTTAGATGATTAAAATTTATTAACAAAATATTATTTTTTTAAATTAATATAAATTAAGAATCTTTCGGTAGGTGAATATTGAGAACTTTCGAATCACGAAACTTGTGAGTCATCGAACAAAGGAAAGATGATCCTGCTGAATACTTGGATGAAGGAAATTATTCATCAAATGATTCTGATGGTAATACATTTTTATCAAAGAACCACACAGCAAATAACACCTTCATATCATTTTGCATACATATTCTAATAGCACTTATCTTTCAAGATTAGAACGGTTCTTAGAATATGCAATCTCCCAAAAAATGCAAGTATTAATAAAAGTATGAACAAATGTAACTATGAAATGTAGATTCTATCTGGCGCTCGTGGTATTTCATAGAATTTAGAGTTATTTGAATGAAAATATGATTATATAGGTGATTAAATTTAGAATTCCACATGAAATTGTAAAAAGAACGCAGAAATTAAAAAAAATCGTGTGTTTTTTATTTAGTATTTCTGTTCATTTCAGTATTAAAATACAATTGAATTATTATATTGCATAGAAAATGATGACTTTTAATTTTTGGGATTTTTTTAATACTTTCATGTGGAAGCCTAAATTGAATCAACCCATATACAAAGTTCATTTTATGGATAATATTCTTAATTATGTAGTATAATTTAATAATATATATATATATATATATATATATATATATATATATATATATATATATATAGTTAAAAATAGGGACTATATTTAAAAAGAATTTAGAAAAGTACGAATGTGCGACGTAAGGCGTCGAAGAAAATCCCTAGCCCGGCAAACGATGACGGCGTCGCTGTAGACACAAATCTGTTTTTCGCTGCAAGCGAATGAACGAACGGGCGCCGTGGCGCACGTTCCTCTCTCGTGTGTAAACTTGCCTGCGCACAGAGTGGTGGATATTAAAAACGGATGAACGTCTTTATTTTCATTTGTTCCGCGCTGGAAAATATCTTTTCACTCGGACGAACGAACAGATGCGAGTAAAAGATTTGATTCTTCGAGCGTGCGAAAATTGGTGCACGTATGTTTAAAGCTGAGGAAGAAAGGAAATTGTTGTGAGAGCTGTAACAATGTTCGTTATATATTTTCAACGTGTTTTCTTTACTGCTGTCGACGCTCGCTCGCTCCTCCAGATGGAAAGTGTGTACTTGCGCGTTTAGATATTTTTCGATGTTTTATTTTCAAATACATATATACGCACATGCAAATATAATACATAGAAGACGACACAAACGAAATCGCACACATACTTAGTTAACAAATTTCCAATATTAAAAAAAACGGTTTATATATTTTTAACTATAAGTTAAAAACCAATTCTGATGTTAATGATATTTTTTATATCAAAATAATAAGATAAGAAATTAAAATGCAAATAATGTAGGTATAGTTAATGAATTATCTTGAAAACTAAGGCGAACTTACTTTTTACATAAAATCAATAGATAACAAGTTATAAATAATGTACGCACTCTGAAAACACAAATATAAAAATTCTATATGAACTGAAATTTATTATATTTGAGTAACAGATCTTGTAGTGAAAACCAGCAAAAAAAAAATATTTTTTACATTAAGGGAAAAATAAATATTATTTTTATATCTATGCGTGCTTACTACAGTAAATAATAAAATAATAATCAGCACACAATAAAGAATCATCAAGTTATTTTTATTTTAGACAAGTTTACAATAATTACAAAACAAAGGGAAACGAAGAGAAATTAATTCATAATTTATAAAGCAATTTTGATATATATATATATATATATATATATATATATATATATATATATATATATATATAAATAAGTTGTAAAAAAGTATTCGGTACCTTTAAATTGAACTAACATAACTGTTAAAAATTAAAATATTTTCTCGTCGTTTGAAATGCTAGTATTAACATTTAAAAACACTATATATCTTTGCCAAGCAGTTGACACAACCTCACAAACCAATAAAACAGTAGCGTTCGAAAAGTAGTATTTAGGTATTACCAACTTTTCGCATTCCAGTGGAAAAATGGTGTCGAAACCGAGTGTATGATTTGTGCAGCTTTTAGAGGAAGTTGTTGTGACACATAAAATATGTAAAAAATGATAAAACAACGGGAGAGGTCCGAAAATGCATTACAACTTCATCGAATTAAAACCGCCATCTTTATTTCGACAGGGGACTCGTCGATTACCCTACAGCGAACCAAAGTTATAAAAAATAATGACGAATACTTTGAGAATTGAAATGTATTCCATTTTTTCGTAAACATTCATTCTCTAAAAATAATAAAGGCAGCGAATTAATTTGTACACCTAATATATATATATATATATATATATATATATATATATATATGTGTGTGTGTGTGTGTGTGTGTGTATATGTTAAAAATGAAAATAACAAACAACGAAAAATAAAAATCAGATAAGAATCTTTCAGATAAGATATATATCGAAAAAATAAATCACACGAGAATACAAATTTATTCATCAGAACACATGAAAATAAAAGTCTGATCGCTTTGCAATTATCTAATTACGAAATGAGTGAAAAATTGAGAAATATGATTAAATGATTTGTTTTATGTTTAAAGATTTGTTGATAACAGATCATTAGCGTCCAAATAGAAAATATGAGCAAATAACATCAGTTTAAATACAAGTTGAAATTATTTTTATTTAAATCTAAATAAATGACGCAAAAACAATTGAATTTTTATAGTTATTGGGTTCGAGTTTATAGTTTCAGATTTTTTCGTTAATATCAAGAAAATCAGAGTATATATGTTACTATACGATTTTTATACATAGTATATATTTTATATTAAAATACGGAATTTCCTATTACTTGCATTGAAAGTTTAGTTTTCTTAACGAATTTCAGGATTCGATCGGCGATGCTGAATGGTCACCAAGAATATAAATGACTTTATAAGATTATTGAACTGGATATTCGACTTCTTCGTAACGAACACATTCCGTTAAAATACGTAACACTGACAGTGCAGCCATTATATGTAACACACCGCTTAGATTTTGTTTCTTAGAACAAAATTACGGCTAAACCTTGCATAGATGATGTCTTACAACCTGTTCTTTTGGGATGAATGTCTTTCAGATCACTACTAATTCATTTTTTAAGCTCCGCGGCTTATTTGTGTCTACCGCCATGCATCTAATTATATAAGATGGGTAATATAAAATGTCCGCTTTATTACACATGAATTGAGAATTGCAGAAAGTTCAGCAATAATACTATTCATAAAAAGCATAGTTCCTTTTTTATCGAGTTTAACTCAAAGGATAAAATAAGAATTGATTGCGGTATTATCAGGTAACTGCAGATATTTATTTTTAAAACCAATGAAAAAAGATCATCTTCAGAGTATTCATTAGGATTCCGAAACTTCAATTAAAGAAAAGAGTTAATACTGCGAAAACAAATAACAATCTTTATAATTCATAGGTTCCGTTATATTTTGAAGAGTATTTGCATTTCGTTTGTTGATATTTCTATTGGATTTTATCATAGCTCAAACACATTAGGATATAAAAGTTTGTTTATATACCGTTTCTGTGAATCATTTTAAATCAATAATATAAAGAATAAATCAATCTACATAAATGGAAAGGAAATATAGTCATTATATAAATATATTATCATAAAATAATATTCCACTAAATTACATTAATAAGCGATTGTAAAAATATCGTACAGATCTTACTTAGGAAAAATAAGTAGCTTTCTGTGTATGTAGAACTACGTACGTACATGTGGATGAGACAGGAAGGAAAGGAGATAAAAAAACTGAGTCCATTTTAAACCGATTACATTGTATCTACAAGAGAATTGTTATAATAGCCGCACTTCTACCGGCTTTAAAGTTGAAAGTTCAAATGTCGAGACATTTATTTTACAGCCGGGTGAATGATGACCCCAATTTAGTCGGATTAAAGCCGCATACAGTGTATACGAGGTTTAAAACCGTTCAGTTACCAACCAGTACGCGGTAACTGATTTTTTTTAATACAAGCACACACAAGGATATATATATATATATATATATATATATATATATATATATATATATATATATATCATATGTATGTGTTTTTATAAATTCAGTTAGTGTAAGTTACATTTGGCCAAATGGGAATTACAACGAACTAAATGGGAATTACAGATATTCTCTATGTATTGAAACGTGGTGGAATGGTTGATTGATGATCATTTCTGTATTCGGACGATCATCAGTTCGAATATTAAAAATGTTGATCAACACGATTCAGACGGTTCTTGCGTCGAAACGGTATAAAATTCATTAACTGGCGGATAGATGTATGGAATTGTGAACACGATTTATTGTTTTCCTATTTGTACGTTTTTCTTATCTTCATTCTCGATTCTCGGCTATTATCGTCGATTTCGTTCAAAACTAATGAATTTTTTGTATGTATACATCTATATCATGTTGGTGTTATGTAGTATGGTGTTATATAGAAATATATATATATATATATATATATATATATATATATATATATATATATATATATATATACCTATTACTTTTAATCACATAATTAAAAACTTGACTTTTAAACAGTGAAACTAATGCTTTAAATTCATTGTTCTAATTTTCATATAAATATTTGCATTGTCCTACAATGCTCATTTTAAATCTTACTGAACTCTAAATAATAAAAAAAATGTGTAAATTCATAAAAAATAATATTTAAATCTAGGTACAAATTTATAAATTTAAATCTCATCTATAAAATATATGAAGTTAATAAACAAAATTTACGAAAATAAAAATTAAAAAATATGTATAGTCATTATTGAATTTTTTCAAGATTTAATATTAAAGATTTGGCTATTTCAAAAATCAAAAATCACAAAAAATATTTTCACTGAGAGACTTTTTAAAATTATTTACTGGTGTTTTACAATTTGTGAGCAATAGGAACTTGGGTCCCAACAGATATTGACTCTCTTGTTTTCAGGGCACGTGACTGAATAAACGTGAAACATTTTTTAATATATTCAGTGAGCATTTGCATGATTAACATGTTCAACCCGGCGCGCTTTTTCATATTCTGAATGATGGGTCAGCGCATGATTAGAAGTTGTTTATTATTCTGGCGGCACTTGTTTGCTTGTTTTTCGTTATCTGTCATTTATCATTTAGTTTATCATAAGCAGTGAATGTGTGTAATATTAACTGCCAGTTCAGTTGAATGAAATTGTTTCAATGTCCATACAATATTCTTTTTATAATTTTTGAAATACATATGAATAAAGTATTCAACTGAACATAATTTTCGGTAAGATATTTTTTTTAAATTTTAAATTTTTTTTGTAGACTTAAAACTAACGTAAAGAAATAGCACGGTTTTTTAAATTACGAGTGGATATTATTATTTAGCCTCCTATAACTTTACATTTAGATGCAGTTTTCTTTAGATTATGCTATTATAAATATAAGTGGAAACATATATGTGATTTACCGGTGTCTCACACGGTTCGAATGTGAAAATTATGTGTAGACTACCGATGGCCACGCCGTCAGACAAAAGTACAGCTTGTGGACCACCGGGTGATCCACGCTGGGTTGAACGTGTTAATGAATGAATTTGTTGTATGCATTGATTTTAGATATTTTCTTATATTTTATTGTCATTTATAATTTTATAACAAATTACCTAATTTATATGCACACAAACAGTTTACACACACATAACATACATACATATACACATATATATATATATATATATATATATATATATAAAACCTGTTAAAAAGTAAAATACCACTCATGGCACGGTACTAGTTCAGTATTACTTATTACTAAATTCATATTATAGCAGTAAGGCATCATTTTTATTTATTTTTAATGGAACATTACGGTTTTTGACTAGAACAACTCAACAACTTCACATCCGAAGGCCTGGTTCACTGGTTTTATTTTACATACTTCCCTGTAAGGCTGAAAACTAGTTAGTACAATTAATATCACAGAACAAATGACACGGCGAAAACTGTTTATACAGTTAGAAATAACAATCTGAAGTAAATATATGTCTCCTCAATAATTATTTACATTTGTTCAAAAATGTAAATTCTCATTGAGTGTAGTGGGAAAGTTCCATGATGTATATAATGATGTAATCAAAGTATAATTATTTATTATAATTGTAATTACCAGGAAAATCCACATTTTTATATACTAAAAGAAATATACTAAAAATAAAAAATTAATTTTGGTTGAAAAATGTTTAAACATTTGACTAATAGCGGAAAAAATAAGAAAACCGTTTAATCATTTATGAAAATATATATAAAAAAACTTTGATATAAAAAAGTTTGGTTGAAAAAGTAACGTTGTAATTGTTTGCTTTTATATAAATGATTCCATTGGTGTATTGCTATGATGATGTTGGTACTTTTGAATCGCTTATAGTAATTATACACAGGAATCTGTTTATATATTTTAACTAGATAAGGTACTTCGGTATCAACAGATATTTTTTTGTATACTCATGGCTTAGATACCTAAAAATGGCTTAAGAGTCGTTACACAAGTAACGACTCGTATATACAAATATAAAATGATAATTGTCTAAAATACTAAACAAGTGATTCAAGGAGATCAAAAGAATCAAAACAATGAAAAACTATCAACAAAGTAACTCTCAGTAGTTATTACTTATTTTTTAAATTTATAATTGGACTTCAAATGTTAGTACACTGTCCAACTCTAGAAAGAAATGTTGATAGTGTGGATTCAGAATTAAGCTACTGAAAAAGGAGTGTTCTCTATATGAAAAACACTTTTTTGGTTATTTTTTTCAAATTCAGAAATTTATTATTATTTTTTTTTGTGCACACAGAAATGTATTTCAAACTGTAAAAATGTTTGCAAGCATTCCTGAAAAAAAACCAATATCATTAAGAAAGAGAATAATTATGTTTTTAGACATGTCAATGCACCACAGACAGATATTGTTATTGCAAAGATGATACCGGAATTATTTAATCGGAAGTTTTTACTGAACCGGGTGAATATACTAAATTTCATATTTTTGACTATTGAAGAGATTTATTACAATACAGTATAATTGAATGGAAATTTGGACCGATTAAAGCAATCGAAGAAACAAAATGATAGGATAAATAATAAGATGACGTTTTCTGATGGGTATTATTTTTCTTGTCACATAAGCGGGTATAATTTCTCTTTTAAATATTCGCTCGCGTGCAGTTTTAAAATAATTCTTTATTTAGATTATAATAAGTGAGTTTTACTGTATGGTATATTCTAGTACAGAAAAATGTAAAAGAATATTATTTAAAAAAAATCAAAGCTCATGTATAATTTTATTTATAACATGTTTTGAAATGTTTTAAAATTTAGAAAGAGCATTGAGCATTATGAAAAGGAGTACTGCTGTTTACTCAAAGCAACTACAACACTACAAAATAACTATATATAAGAATAGATATTAAAAAATATATGTATTATTCTGTCTGCATCTGAAGTAATAAAAGAGCAATATTAATGTCTCAGAAACGTAGTATTTGCTATTTTTAAAAATCAGCAAATCTGAAAACCATTCTTTTTTAAAATGACAATGTAAAAGAATATAGTTACACACAAATAATAAAACAAAAACATAGCATCTTAGGGAATGTTGCACACTCGAAATACTAATAGAAATATGTTTCAAGGGAATTCATATCCAAAATTTATTTTTCGATAAAAAATGGATATAATTTACAGATTAAATGTATAAAATTGAATCTAACTAGGTCTGAAGAGAGAAAACAACTGAATAAATATCTACAAGGAATGAAAAACGAACGAATCCGTGCAATGAGAAACCAAGTTTTATTTTTTTTTCTTTCTTCGCGAAATTCGTTAATTTTACAAAATCTTCGAAAGCGTCTGTACATAAAAACGTTACAAATTCACTCGACATTCCGCACGCCGTTTAATTCAAAATATGAAAATATCCACTGGCAGCTGTATTTGCACAAATACATTTATATGAAATAATTTGATTATTAAACAAATATACACGATTTCATTACTTTCGAACGAATTTTATTTATTTAATAAATGCCAGTTTATTTGCACGAGTATAAATATAAGTATACATTTATATTTCGTGTATATATATATATATATATATATACATTGTGCGTGTGTGTGTGTATTTACTTAAATAAGGTATATTTACATTATAAAAGTATATTAATTCCCGTAAAACACATTTGATATAATTAAAATTCATTTATATTTAAAAATTCGCACATGTATTTACAATGAAAATTTAATATTATAACTGTTATTTTGAAATTACATAAATGTAATTTTAAAAGGTATTAATCATTAATATTTATATATATATATATATATATATATATATATATATATATATATATATATATATAAATACATATATATACATAAACACATTCAAAGATATATAGTGTTTAAAGTAATTAGGAATGAATGTGATAATGCAAAAGGAGTGGTTTGAAAACTTGTTTCGATTTTTTTTAAAAAAAAAATAGAAACTTGCAAAATATATAAAATAAACTGAAGGAACTGTTTTGTATGCTTTTGCATGTATTTTATATCGTTTGGAAATAAGTATAAATGCACTTTTTATCAACTATATGAATGCTCTTCTTAGTTTCTTAAAGAATAGTGTTTCAATTATTGTTATCATATAAAATCACTACATACAGAACGGTTTGTCAAACGCATAGTATGTGAATGAGGTGTTGTACTTATGTGTAATGTATAGTCTTTCCGTATTTAAATATTACCTTTTTAATATTATACGTTAAATATTTTATTTTTTGAAATGAGACTGACGATCATATATTTTCAAGACATAGATATAATCTCAACTCTCAGGAATGTCAGAGCGATATTGCGATTGTGATCAAGGATTGTTTGGAAGCTACTGATGATATTTAGATCATCGGAAGCGGGTGCAGCGGTGGTACTCTTTTGGCCCAGTTAATTAATGACGCTTGATTGTTAACCCAATTCTTCAATCTAGAAATGTTTGTTTTCATTTCAAAATAGAATGAAAATTTATCATTCGTTTCTCAAAACATTGCAAATATATTCATTTATAACATATTATATATAAGTTTCAATGAATAAGGTGTGAAAAATAATTTGGTGCCTTTAAATGGAATCAAAATAATTCGGTTTTAAATTAAAATATTTTCTCGTCGTTTTAGGATTTTGAAGTGCTAACATTAAAATTTAAAAGAACTGTATATCTTGGCTAAGCATTTGGAATAACCTCTCAAAACAGTAGTGAACACGATGTCCGAAAAGCAGTATTTTAGACGTTGAAATACTTTTCGCATTCCAACTGAAAAAATGCTGCAGAAGCCGCAGGAATGATTTGTTCAGTTTTTTGGGGAGGGTGTTGGAATACATAAAATATGAAAAAATGCTAAAACAGTGGAAGAGGTCTGAAAAATGCATCGAGTATTTATCGATTCGAAACCGCCATATATTTTTCGCCTAGGTAGTCGTCACTGACTCGACAGATGGAGCAAAGTTATATAAAATAATAAACCATATTTTCAGGATTGAAATGTATTGAAATTTTCCGTAAACATTCATTTTAAACAAAAAAAGGCACCGAACTAGTTAGTGCATCTAATGTTTGGATATTTAATCAGTTCTGAAGTTTCTTCAGATTCCAAGAACAATGCAAAAGGGAATGAAAACGAAATGTTTTGTAATTTCTTTGACAATTTCAATACTTAAATTTTTACAAGGTTGTAGATTTGTATTATACTTTTTTTATATAGTTAGGTAGTGACTTCTATTACACAATTTTAACACGGCCGAGGTATTTCCGTACTTTTGAATTATTTGAGCATCTTTTTTCATTACTAATTCCGGAACATGTAACATTTTCAGGTGGATTTTAGATTACCAATTCCGTTATATAAAATTTACTTGCTAATGTCACATGTGAGAAAACTTGTAATGGTGAACAGAACCTTAAGTAATTCGATTGGAAAATTTTTCCTTTTAATACTTCAAGTAAATATTATTTTAATTCAATTTTATGCCTATGCTGTCATAACTTGTATTATAGTTTGGTACACGTGTTATTGGTTCACTCTTGTAAGGATAGGTTATATGATACATAGATTAATATCTGATATAACAAACCATATACATCATTTAAAACTTTAAGATACTGCAAAAGAAAATTAAGTGCTTGCCTAAAACATTGTTTTAAAGTAGTTGTTGAATACTACGACGAGTTAAAGAAACCAACGTGCACATAAATATATATATATATATATACATATATATATATATATATATAATATATATATATATATATATATATATATATGTATATATACATATATAAATATAAATATTATATATATATATATATCTGTACATGTATATATATATATATATATATATATATATATATATATATATATACATATATATTGAATCCAGTTATAGTGAGTATGGATGTAAGAAATTCACGTTTACACGGAGAAATGTTTACATGAACTTCGTATCAACATTTACTTTTATAAAGAACTTGTTTAACCGAATCTAATACATTTTTGACAAGAAACTATTGATAAGGGTTCAGTATTTAAAAGTAATTCTATATATTTACAATGAAAACAACTTCACTTAAAAAAAGTAAAGATAAAAAAATTTAATATAATTCATTGACTGTAATCGAACTAATCTATCAAATAAATACAGTATGAATATGAATACACATAATGCAAAAAAAATAAAGACTGTGTAAAGAACACACAATACACAATGCATATATTTAAATTAAGTACAAAACACATTTTAATATAATAGATCATCATCTTTCGTCTACAATACATTATAGTCTCTTATATCCCATGCATCCATAAAGGGATGAAATCTGTCAATCATATTGTAGGTATAAGGGAAGTCTATTGTATTGACAGGTGTATACATTATATATATATATATATATATATATATATATATATATATATATATATATATATTTAGCCTAATAATGGAACAACAAAACAGAGAATCTATTTATCTTATGAAGTGCGGACTTTGAAATATGTTACATATACATAAAAGAAAAAATATATGTTTTTGATATATATGCGTATATGCATATTTATATATATATATATATATATATATATATATATATATATATATATATATAAGATGCATATCGTGTATTTTAACACTAGAATTATTTATAAAAAGTCAACATAACGTCGACGAGTACGCGTATAACGAAATACGAAAACGAAAAAGACAAGACGGAAAGTCATATATTTTGATTGAATGACGTGTCAAATCTCGAGGTATTTTTTCTGTCTGTAGAAATGTTTTGTTAAACGAGCCGTAATAAGTATAATGTCATGTAGAAACGAGATGAGGTAGAGGTGGAGGAAGGATCCGGTACGGCGTTTCGCCGTTCAACGACGTGATGTGTTTTTCATTCCATGTATACTTTTTTTGTGTTTCGCCTTGGACGGTTTAGTAGAGAACACGTCAATCTGTGTGCATTTGATAGTATTTTACAAAGACGAAAACAATTGATCATTTGTGAATGATTTTTCACATTATATTAAATTGTTTAAATGTCTGGAAATTTCTAAATGAAAAGTTTTTATTCGAAATAAAAAAAAATGAATGAAAAGAATCTAAAACAAATAAAATAACTAAAGTTTTTAACACTTGTCTACCTGAATCGGATTGTTACTTAATTTATATATCTTTTTACCTAACATTACAGAAAAGAAGAGTTAATAAATAAACTTTTCTATTATAAATTACATTTTTTTTTAGAGAAATGTACATTACTTTATATAATAATTATAATGTATCAAGTTTTATTATTTTGATATCAATTTCAAAATAAGGATTATTTGTTTAGTTAAATTTTATAAGTTTTTTAAAATCTTATTTAATGATAAATGCTTCACTCCTTAACTATAATATATACTTATAATTAAATGTTATAACAGATATAGACATTATAATTAGATTACATACAATAATTATATATTATTGAAGATTATTAAAGTGTTAACAATATTTTTTTTAAATCTTTGCCCTTGGCTAAGACTACTACTAATGTCTGAACTATAAATTTCCCACAATTTTTACACTACACATACACATTTGTAGCGTTGTTGCCTTGACGAAACTACCAAAGCAAAATATACCTTTATTATATTCTTTTGATACTTCCTTGATAATTTTTTTTTTTATAAATTTGCGTGATCACTGTTAATTTCTCACAATAAGACTGAGAAAACTACGTACAACTGAGAACCATGTGCATCTGATACGTTATTGCAATAATTGCAAAGTATTGCATCGTCTATTTTCACCTATATGAAAGTACCGTATTACTTATAGGTGACCCAAAATATTTAATAATTTCAAGTATTAAAGTGAATTCTGCTGATAAAAATTTTCTATTATTCGATCGCATATAAAGTAGATATTAATAACAGTATATATTTTGACATGTAGTAATTTCTTTAAGAATTTGTATTTTTTTATTATTACTTTAAAATGTACAATGTATATGTCAAATACACCTTTAAATTATTACAAAGGATATAAAATTGAGATGATTCCTCCGTTTTTTTTACAGATCGGTATTCACAGCCATGTGATTTACAAGAAAAGCAAATAGAAGGCACCCATGAATAAAAAGAGATCAATGTAAGTGAAACTGTGGTTTGAATCATTAAAAATGTAATCAGAATTCCAAGCATTTGAAACTGAGAATTGTTCTGAAAATTCTACCAAAAAAAACAGAAATTTTTATTCAGACAAAAAAAAGCAAGATCAATTATCCATAATTTAAATTGCCGAAATTTATACATCTATTTCAATCTGTTTTGATATTACGAGTATAATCAATGATTTGGATATTTTCAATATAATTAATAATAATAAAAAATCAGAATTAAACATCTGTAACTGTGAAGTAGATAAACTTTACACGTCATTATGTTAATCAGTTTCTGTTACGGTAAAGATTTTCTTGTAACTTGACATCACTGAAACAGACGAATAAATCAGGTCATTGTCCTGAACTCTACATCATTAACTATTCATTTATTATACAACAATGCAATTGGGTGAAATTGTCGACCCGCCTCTATATTCTCATACTGTTTTTGTGTTATTCCCTTCGTAACTTCTTCAATGTATATCTCGCTTTCGAGGAAGAAAAAAGTTAGTGTGCTTATTTTATGTTTCATTGTACTGTAACAAAGCTTCCAACGTCTGAAGTACGAATGAGAAAAAAATATGTTATTTTTGGTTACATTAATGTAACGTTTCCGTAATGATGCTAGTTTCAAGTATAAGTTGATGCTAATATGAGAAAAATTTACAAATACGTTTAATAAACTTCTCGCATACTATTTTATCAAAATTCTAACCAAAAACGTACAAGGTTCTAAAAGAAAACATTCACAAATTACTAATTTATCGCTGTATTTCTAGTGCAAGTTTTGTTGATCACCCTCTCTCTCTATTAGAAAAGTAATAACGTATGTCAATATTTTCTTTTTATAGTCTAAAAACTAGCTAATGTCAACCAGAAAAAATTCTATACTGTTATCCGCAGTTTATGATAACATGGGAATAAAGATAACAATAAAAATTTGCAATAAATGGGTTTTGTAATAAAACTAAGAGAGGCAGAAGAGTGAGATGAGATTTTAAATTAAACATCCAACAAAATGAGATATATAGGAACTATATATCTCATATAGGTTTTTTTTTTTTTTTACTGGATACTATGATAAAATTATATGAAATAGAAGAATATTTGTAAAAAGTAAAGTTTATGCGTTATTGTTACAAGGCATACGTGTGAAGAATTTACAATACCACACCTCTTCGTCGCTCTACGTTTCGTGCACAATGAAACAACAGGACAAAATAAACAAAGAAATGAAAAATCAGCAAAAATAAGTCTGGAAACGTACTGGAACTTGTAGTATTATTCACACTTCATTGTAAACAATCTAGTGAGCTTGTATTAGTTTGTTGTCATCGTTTTGCTTTTTACTAGTAGTATGTGGTAACTAGTAGTGAAAGCAACTCTACAACGATCTTTAAGGGCGATAATCTGCGAGACTTTTCATAAAAATCTAGAAATATGTATCAGCATAGCACGAGAAAAAGAATATACCTTGATTTCTTCTAACCTTCGAATAGTGACTCACTTTTATTACAATTTTTGTTATTAAATCATATGCGGTGACTAAATGTTAATATCTGTGTTGAGTGTAAAAATGAAAATGCAATAGTGAAGTACAACTTGTAAATATATTCAAATACGTATACGTATTAGTATTTGGCTGTGATAAAAATGTGAAAGAGGATTTTTTTGGAAAACAAGTTTTTTTATTAGGTAAGCTTACAGAGGAATGCTTACTAACAGCGTTACTGCCAACGAAGATTACTGATCCATGATTAATACGAATCATTATAACTTAATTCGTATAAATTTTGGTGAACACACACTACAATTCGGTCATATTATTAAAAAACGACCACAAACAAAATTTGCATCAAATATAACACATATAATTATGTATGAGTATGTTTATGTGGGTTGGTGCTTTGTGTGATTCTGTAATATTGATATATCGTACATATCAGACCACAAATTGTTGATGCCGCGAACAAGCAAATAACGCGACAAAGAAAATCAAATCAATACAGAAAACATTCGCTTATCGAACGTACAGGTAACAAGAGGACCCCACATCTTATCATTTCACAACGAAATTCAAGGAGAGGAAACGTATATTCGATGACGTTACAGGACGAATATCTTTATATTATATTACATTATATATATATATATATATATATATATATATATATATATATATATATATATATATATATATATATATATATGTGTGTGTGTGTATGTAAGTATAAACGACGAGAGGTACGTTAAAAAAGGGATGAAAATGTGAAGACGAGGGATTATCTACACACAAAGCCCTATATTTCGATATGTTCCAAATATATATATATATATATATATATATATATATATATATATATATTTGTGTGTATGTGGTATCCTTATTGTGGTATCGATGTATGCCGCGAATTTTGATTTAACAGGATTGAAAAATGGAAAATGGGAAAGTCGTCGAGTCTTTTTCTGTATACACACATACACATGTTCGGTTATTCCTATCCATCGATAAATGTGTGTGTCGAAAGAGATAGGTCGGAGGGTTCAGTGAAAAAGAAAAATAAAGAGCGGGCTTGGTAAGATGTGCCGTAGATGGTTAGAGGATCACTCTTTTGTCCGTCTAACATAACGTGTGATCGAAAACCTTCGTTGTAGTCGTCTTACATGATGCATTTCCCGTTGAATAGACCAACCGACAGATGGGAAATGTGGAGCGGATGCTTTCTTACATGATTTTTTTGTCGTCGCGTTCGTTAAAGTTCGGTTCGATTTACACAACATGTTGAGTCGCAGTTCTCGCACGCATTATATGTATGTGTGTGTATATCATTCTGCTATTATGCATTTATACTCACACATTTATACACATATACATACATTCACATACGTAAACGTGTGTTTGCTTATGTGTATAAAAAGACTTTTGTATACTTTTTTACTCTGCTGTCGTCGTCTCTTATTTTTTTATGAGGCTCATGTGTATTTTCAAGAAGAGAGCACTATTTAAACGAAATCAACTAGTTAATTCCGTATTCAACCGGTGTTTTCTATTCCCTTCTCCGTTCTTTTTTCAATTCCCAACGTTTGTCATCTTTTATCACAGATTTATACAAAATCTTTTAAGAAACGTGTACGATGGGAAAATTGTTAGTGTTTAACAGAGAGATAGAAAGAGGAACGTATAATAAAAAGATGATTTCTTGTTTAAATCAGAGTTCTTTTTTATACATTCATTTATACATTTCTTATTAATTATTATTGTAATATATATGTTCATAAACAGATATACTTTTTCAGTTTATTTTTTTATTTGTATTATTATTTCAATGTTTTTTAGTGTATATATATATATATATATATATATATATATATATATATATATATATATATAATATACAGAGCGAGATAATTCAATGTTAAATTATTAGAAATCATGTTGAAAGTTCTATCCTATTTACGACGAACAACTGGTAAGTTGGAGATTCCTCATAATAATGTTTTGGTGTCAAATAGTGACAAAATAATGGGTGAAATAATCAGTGAAAAATGGTACTCTAAATAGTTAAAAAAGTATTGGGACATACACATTTTATTATTTACCAATTTGTAACAACTTATTTAAATAAATAAATTGATAGTTTCCATTCTATTATAATTCATTTTACTCGTATATACATGATTTTTTTATCGTAGGCGTCTAAGGTTTCCCGTAATAAAATTAAAATTGAATAAAACAAACACATAATTAAAATCGTTAACTGCTCTCTCATAATTGCATTTATGTTTTCGTCTGAAGAATTAAAAGTATTAAATACACATTTGTATAAAAATGAATATTACTACACTAATCTAATATAAATAACTGAAAAATATGTAGAATGAATAAAAAGACTGATTCTCCGATTGGGAACAAGAAAATACATTTTTTAAAATCAAATAAAATACAAAATAGTCATAATTTTACTGTTTTATGTTTGTAATAAAATAGTAGATTTAGAATAAAAACAATTTAAAATTTTCAATTTTTAATACCCAATTAGTAAAACAAGTTTTATGTATTTTTTGCCGGAAGTATTATTTTTTTTACAATTATAAAATAAATATTATTAAAACAGGAAGACAGTTTTATGATTACAGTAAATAATATGTTACCTTTACATGCTTTTTATAATAAAAACCGTTTTATAATTTAACACTTGACAATTTTCATGATGAAATACTTTCGACAATGATTACATATACACACACACATACATATATATATATATATATATATATACACACACACATATATATATATATATACATATATATATACACATATACATACATATATGCATGTGTATATATATATACACACATATACATATATGCATGTATGTATATATATACATATGTATATATATATACGTATATATATACATATGTATATATATACGTATATATATACATATGTATATATATACGTATATATATATACATATGTATATATATATACGTATATATATACATATGTATATACACATATATATATATATATATATACATATATATATATATATATATATATATATATATATATACATACATACATACACATATGAAGTACACATAAACGAACGTTTACAAATATAGTTTATAAAAATAATGATCAAATGAAAGCTGATAGTCGAAATGCAAAGAGTTTAAAAAAATGTACGGATAAAAGCTTTACTGACACTCGAAAATCCACCGACTACAGCAGGCACTAAAATAGAAATTCAATTGCTTAATTATACTAAAAATAGTTTTAGAGTGAAGTAATATGTATTTTTGTCAGCATGACTCGCCGAACAATTGTATATTCGGATTTATATATATATATATATATATATATATATATATATATATATATATATATATATATATATATATATATATATATATATATAGGCACATAAACGTATGCTATATGTATATGCATGAATGTGTATAAATACCCAATGTCCATCCATTAGTACAAATTCGTTTTGTTTCGAGCATTTCGACCGAGTCAATTAATGAGTCATTTGCCTATAACCGGATGCTGACTTCCTCCTGCACGTCTCGATATGCCATTCGACACGTTCGATATAAACAAAAATATTATTGGCAAGTAAGTGCACGTTAAATTCATTAACGCGACAAATTTATTGTTCCTATGAAGGACATGGTGTCTAACATAGACACTAGTTACTAACATGTACAATAATCCGTCTTAACTTTCCTTTTGTTGATTGATACGAATATCAATCGGCTATAGAAAGCATCCATTAAACATATCTAGACATATGATGTTAAGAAGAAAAAAATTGAATCTTATACTCATAATTCGATTTATTAGTTTGCAAGGTCGTCAACATCTTAAAACCATTCTGTAGAAACAGGTGTTGTAGCTTTTATACGGATTTATTTTGAAAGATAACTCAATTAGAAAAATGTAACTATGGCCATGAATTATTATACATTGTTTTTAGCTTGATTATAGATGTATGTATGTATACGTGTATGCACGTTTACATGTATCTATGAATGTTTGCATATACATATAATGTCACAAAAGCCCGTTTTATAGTGAATATTCTGTTATTATTATAATAATTACATATTATTTTTAATTAGATAGTATTGAGAATGAGATACTATATATCAAAAAACACGGTACTATTGCTATATTACGTATTGAGAAAGAGAAGGATATGAGTATCCGAAATATTCCACATTTGGTCTTAAATTTTCGGCACTAGATATTTTGTTTAAAGCCAAATTCCTAGACAAAATTTCTAAAATACTTTTGAGGTATCCTCATTTCAAGAGTATTAGCAGATGATTTATGATCTATGTGTGTCTGAGAACAATCATTACATGGCTTGTAAAAACACTACCAGTTGTTTATGAAAGACTTAGTAATTTTCCAATAAATTGCTGATTGGATTTTTGCTATGATTGTTTTTGAGGAACATCGTATACTTCACTTTGACTCGTGGTCAAATATATGCAATAATAGTTCTATTTTCTCTTGTGACACAATCACTAATTTCTTAATAAATGTATGTGTATGTATGTATGTATGTATATATATATATATATATATACACATATAAACACAAACACACATACATGGTGTAGTTCCTTCTACAAAACAACAGAAAAATAAAATCAAAATAAACCACTGTTTTTGAAAACGGCACAAATATTAATTTATTTAAATATCAATGCATTTAGAGACATACCTATAAAAGCAGAACTACTTTCATATACTATATTTTATAAAAAAAATATGAAAATAAAAATGTAATAGTAAAACTCAGTTGAGTTGGTGAAGACATTTTTTGTGAAAAAATATTTTTTATACTGTATACTACTAAAAAGATTCATCAATATATGTAGCAAGATTGACGTGTGTAGTTCATTTAGAAATAACTCAAGACTGAACGAAATAAAGTTTCATACAATACTGGATAAAATGGATGAGCAATTATAAAACGCTAGAACGTAGCAAGTAAATTAAAAGAAAGATCTGAATTTTGTCAAATAATGTCATATAGGCGTGCTTAGAGTTTTAGAATCGTATAATTTGTACAAATGAAATGACTTATCTTTTTAAATTCAACAATAAGTAAAATTGTTTGCGGAAACAATGCACACGGGAATAAAGAATACCTACGTACGAAACAATTAGTGAAATACGAGATTTTATAGACGTTTATTATTTATCCAAATACTATTACCTACTTTTTGTATCTGAAGGTATTTTTATCTACTTATTATTCGAAATAGTTTTATATTTTTTATCCGGTAAATAATATTTTGAAAACATCTTACGTTACAGCACTGCATGTTTTCGAAAAATGAATTGCAAAAATATGTCAACATTATCTCAATATTCACCATTTCCTAATAATGTAATTGCGTGCCTTATCAATCTTATCTACATATCTATATATATTATATATATATATATATATATATATATATATATATATATATATATATATATATATATGTGCATATAACTGATATAAAAATGTTACCGTTTGTAAATAGCTATTCATTTTTATTTTTTATAAGTAGATTTAAGAAGGAAATGTTTTTATACTGACAAAACACGTACATCTTAACACTTCCTGGTATTCAATAAATGTCTATTGTTTTATGAGTCTTTTATCTACAAGAGGAAAGTCTTAAAAACTGCAACGAAATTATGCAACGAAATTATTCGATGAAAAAATAGTACTTATTATTGTTATTTTTAAATAATTAATCGAATATTGTTTAGACTCAGGCATAACAAAAACAATTATCATTGTAATTAACAATAGCACAAAAATTGTCTAAAATTAATCTTGTAACATACGAGTATCAGCTAGCAGTCTATCGTTCATTGATTAGTATTTATATATATATATATATATATATATATATATATATATATATATATATATATATATATATTACTTAAATAATGTACGTTTTATCATTAAAACTTATGTCGTGATGTATATTTCATTATGATATATGAATGTGGTGTTCTGTTTATACAGAATATGAGAAAAATACACATAAAAATAACTCATTAGCTCAATGGAAATTTTAGTGCAATATCATATTCATATAATTATGATTTATAAATAGTAAAAAAATACAGACATTGAATTTTACGGATTTTTGATTATATTTATTGTAAAGGTGCGTTAAATGGGAAATTGTTAACAGAAACTGTCAACAGGTCTGCCAACTATGTCATGTAGTTTAAAGTTAATTTTCATTTTGTAGTTTCATAATAAACACGAGTGCACATACTGTTTGTGTGATACACATTTTGATATTAAAATACCTGTTCAATCAATAGTAAATTTATTTCTGATTAAATATATCAGTACATGTACAATTTTGAAACTATGTTGTCAATTTATTACACGTATACAGATATTTCATGAATATAAAATTACAAAACATAAGATTATAATAGGAGTTTTCAATAATGTGGAACTTGGCCAATTAAATTTATAATTTTCCTATTTAAACATATATTATAGAATATATAATGTGGATTTATAAAGTCGGTACATATATGCACATAAAATCTATCATTTTCTTTTCATCTTGATTCATGTTTCCACAGTTTGCTGAGAATACACAATATTTCATATGAATACCTAACAATTAACAATATTTAGTTCTACAATGTACGAAATATGTAAAATTGATACCATTTTGATATAAACCAATATATATTCTGTGTATAATAATCAATTAGAGGCAAGAATCCATGAATTGAAAACACATATCGATAAGAAGTTATAGATGATGTTATCGAGTAACGGTGATAACATGATAACATCTTACCGGTATAATAAACATTATTATTTTGATAAAAATTACCTGTCAAAACAAGAAAAGCTTGATTAAGAATTACTTCAGTATAAAACTGTTAGAAATTGCATCATTAGAATTTTATCTTTTGGAAGTTTACAAAATTAATTTAATGGAAAACACTTAAACAACATCTATGAAGTAAGCGTTATTTTTGATTTTTCTTTAATTCTAAACTGAAAAAATTAAACAGAAATATGGCAACCCGCGATTTTTTTTATATAGCTTGTCTTTATTTAATCACCTCTCAAATACATAAGTAAAAGGAAGTCTACTATACGAACACACATAGTGTAACATTCTATTTCCAGATTAATTACTTTTACAATGCTTGTCTCTTTTACGATTACAGAAAGTTAAAAAGATGAACCACCTTGTAGAACTGAAATTCTTATAAGTTCATTTTCATAACAATAAAACATATCTTTGATTAAAATTCAAATCGTATTTTTTAACACAACTTATAAATGAGTTTAAAGACTAAGCATATTTATAGAATGATTTGTTAAACTATATCAATTCGCAAACATTATAGATTTTATTCTAAATAAATGTCAAAAATAGATAACTAATACAGAAAATAAATGTTATAATAATCAATGAAATAAATATTTTGATTACCAAAAAAAACTTACCACGATATTGATATTTCTTTGTAAAATTTAAGGCTTGTTATTAATATACAGACACCACTTACTCGTACAGAATAAAATTAAATAAAAAAAAATGATATACAAAAGTATGATAGTATTTAATATAGTATAGAAGAGATGATAAGAAATACATTTGATATACGATATTACATGGTTTATTAAAAATAATATGCATTTAAATGGTAACTGCTTGCATAGATAAGGTATCGTTTGTAAAAATATTGTACAGTGAAACATAAACATTTGTATATTAAATTTATTACATATTTTCATTATACGATTTTGTGGTATCATTTTTTTTAATTGAACTTTCAACTACACAATCATCTACAATTATCAATAGAGCACAATTCTCATAAATAAAAAAAAGTCATAACAATTTTGTTCATCTGATGGATATTAATTGTTTAGTTAATAGATTAATTTTTGCAATTTTGTAGATTTTATTATAAACGTGAATTGAGCAGTACACACAAAGATTTATTTATTAGTTTTCTATGAAAAATTGAATAAACTATAAAACTAAGAGTTGACTTAAATTTTAAAAATATTAATCTCTGTACACATTTATTCCCTATATATATATATATATATATATATATATATATATATATATATATATATATATATATATATGTGTGTGTGTGTGTGTGTGTGTGTATACTTATAAAAAATTAAACAAATCTCAAATTTTTACTACTGTGTCATTACGAACACTAGACAATGAACAAAATATTTGTTTGCGCAGAAAAAAATATTTACGTTATTGCTAATTCCGTACCTATACACTGTATTCGATATTTTTATAATTGTTACTGCTACGAATTTAGTTTACTCTCATCGCGCCCTCGACGCCGTTCTACAAAGAGAAAATTAATTGAGTCGATTAATTAAAAACCGTTTAATTAATTGAATCAATTTATCCACCATTGAATTTCAACAATTTCCATTAAGGTCTCTGTTACCAACCATACGTTTTATAACAAGTGTGCTTATTTCGTTAATAGCTTAATAGGATGAATATTTGTCGCGACACTTGAACTATTTTAATCATATAAACATAGACATCAAATAAATACAAACATATATATGTGTATATATATATATATATATATATATATATATATATATATATATATATATATATATATATACACAATGAATAGCAAATTTCTATATCATAATATGTTATAGCCTTGTAGGTAATTGAACTTACTTTTCATTGACCCTAACACTTTGTTACTAAAAATGTCAGAACTATATATGATTTTATGTAAGATTAATTCCAATATTATAACAATTATTTTGTTACGTTGCTATTAATGTGTCAGATGAAAAACTAAAAACAATGTCATGTTTTATATCTGGATGGATGTCATTCTCAGGCATTTAAATAATTGTTGTTTGGGTTTTTTTCAATGTTCTTTTAATGAACAGAAATATTATTTTTGTATAAAAGGAATGCGCATGTCAATCTATAGATTGCAAATGAGACAACGACTTTCATCCAAGATTTATTTACAAATATGCATATTACACGAATTTTACTAAGATTATAAACGATAGAACTGTGATCGGAAAATTTAGTAGCAGTATTTATGGGACTATACTATCTTCGCAAGTGCTAATGATAATATCGAAATTGTACGTTCAAATGTTTTAACTTTCAGTGATAACCGCTTAGGAAGACTATACTAATTTTGGCATGAGACACCAATAGAATGAAATTACAAATGTTACTGTAACTAGTTTGGATGTTTCATTATTTACCTTAAGAGCATAAAATGATTCATGTACGTATCTGTATACTGAATGAGTTGAAAGTGAAATAAAAGAAGAGTTAACAGAAAACGGTTGAATTTAGTCCATAATACTTATCTACTTTTACAACATGATAATACTTGACAGTACACTGCATCACGAGCCACGGATACATTCACATCGGAGAGCGTTCTGAAGACATTTATTAGAAGAGATTTTGAGTCAAACTAAGGGGAAAAAAGCTCTATTCAGTGAGCGCATATATAGCTTGTTTGTGCACCGTAAAGTATGAGAATATCAATGACTAGAGGTAATTTTTCTTATTATTTAACAAATTCATTTGCGACGGGTTTAATTTTAAAAAGTTTAGAAGACAGTAATAATTTCGTTTAATTGACAAAACCACAAAATTACAAAAAATCAGTTATTTCATACTATAATTTGTTAGATTATATTTTGAAATGATTATTTTGTTTATTGGTCACCGTGATTGTATTTCATATATGGATATTAGTATTATAATTCTTTATTTAAATTACTATTAAATTAAAATGATTATAATCTACGTTTATAAATACATCAACTGTACACATAATATGTGCTAGTTTATTTTAAAGTGGGCGGTTTGAAGAGTAACTTGGTTCGTGTTCAAGCTGAGGAAGAGGGAGACAACTGTATATGTTTTCATACAGTTTCATTCCTTTTAGTAACGCATGAGAGGTTGCAAGTCAATTCGCCATTAATTCTTCGTTTGACAGTTATTTCAACACAAGTGTTTCGTACGAAAGTGCAAATTGGATAAAATCGGAATGCTAGGTGTGACTAAGTTCTATTTTTTTGAAGGGGAAAACAGAGAAGGAAATCTATGAGTGGACATTTCTTATATTGGGTGTACTAGTTCTTTGTATGAAAACGTTCGACTTTGGCCGAATAAATTTAAACGTGGCACAACGATAATAAAAAAAAATGATGCACCACGAACAGGCATCCCGAGAACAGTTGTCATGCCAGAAATCATCGTTCAAGTCCACGATATGGTTTTGTCCAACCGGCGAGTGAAAGTGAGCGAGATAGCAGAGGTCATAAGCAACTTAACTGAGCGAACGCATTTCATTTTGTATAATGAACGAGTTCATACACGAACATCGGAAAACTTCTTGGCATTTTGTGCCTATGGATGAAATTTCGATTCATCATTACACATAAGAATTGAAAACGCAATCAAAACAATGGAGTGAACGCGGTAAAACGGTTCCGAAAAAGGCAAAGACGGTTCACTCGACTGGAAAGGTGGCGGGGTCTATTTTCTGAGATATGATAGGAATTATCTTGATAGACTATCTTCAGAAGGAAAAAACAGATACTGACCAAAACTATGCAGCACTTCTGAAAAAGTCGCAGGCAGCGATCATGGAAATCGTCTAGAATAGTCGAGAAAAACATATTGTTTCACCATATATATACAATAACGGCTCAATCAAGCATTGTCGCTCAGAAAAAATTGGCAGAATTGGAGTTTGGAATCTTTCCGCATCCATCGTACTCGCCTGTATTGGTTCTCTCGGACTTTCATTTGTTCCCGAAACAAAAAATTTTCTTGGCTGGAAAGCGACTTTGATTTAATGAAGAGGCGATAGAGGACCTGGAAGAAACCCACTTTCAGGTAAGAATCGCGAAGCTGGAAAAACGTTGGGGCAAGTGCGTTACCCTTCGAAGGGGTTAGGTCGAAAAATAAAGTATAATTTGAAATTGATGCTGTTGTCTTTAATATAGAGCCAAGTTATTTTCAAATCGCCCACGTATATATATATATATATATATATATATATATATATATATATATATATATATATATAGAGAGAGAGAGAGAGAGAGAGAGAGAAAGAGAGAAATAGAGTAAAAATTCATATATATATATATATATATATATATATTTATATATATATATATATAAAATGAATATGTATGTTGAGATAATATTCTGTCCTAGCCGTCACAACTCTTCCATCGAGAAACATGAAATCGCTATTCTATTTTAAACAGATTTTTCCCGTAGGACGCTAGAAAAACGGCCATTGAATGAATAGTCTAGCTGATTAAAAACTAACTCGTACGCTTTCTACTGTGTTCGTACATTAACGTCGATCTGGGTCTGGATTTTTGACGAATTATATCGAATAATGAGATCTAGATTCATCTTTATAACTAATCAATGCGATGACGTAGAACGAAGAACGAGCTTTCCTTACATAATTTGAAAAGTTCAGGCGCTCATTTTTGAGATGGTGAAAAAAACCTTCCACCTTAGTTATATTATGCACAAGAATATTGTCACGGTAACGTATTACATACAACTGACGTAATTATTGGTTACTATGGTTATCGATAAAAAGTGTAATCAATCAGAGTAGAAATACGAAAATGAAATAAATCATATACGTGATTTAATTACGTTGCAGTATATTATAATCTTAAATGAATTTATATTGTATATACTGCGCGTGTGTATGTGTTTCATGTATGTATATATATATATATATATATATATATATATATATATATATATATATATATATACACAACGTCTACGTTTTGTATGTGTGCAGTTCCTGTTGTGTAAACTTATTTCACGGTCTCTGTAATCAAATGAAAGCAAGTCAGGAATATGTGTTTTGTTGGAATATGTTCACGAATCTGTACTAATCTTCTCGATAATTGTTTGTTGTAATTTTATTATATGTGTATATACAGGCGTACAGTTCACGTCAACATTTGTAGACGAGAATATTAAAAGCGAGTATGTTCCACGTACATTCTGAAATAAATTCACAGCGCACATCTTATTTTATTGCTTTAAATGAATCGTTTTATGCGCTTTACATGTATTGTTATAATGAAAACAAATATAAGTATTAAACACTTTAGTACCTTATCACATTTATTTGTATGATCGTAATGTATAAATCATCTACAGGTATTTAATTTTATAATAATTTAAACTGAAACCTGTTGAATTAAATGAACAATAATTTAAAAACGTACTGGTGATTATTCATTATTTTTCAATGTTTGAATTAATTATTTATTTTCATTTATGTATACAAAGTCTATATTAGTGGCTGTTGTGGGTTTCCCATTTTCTGTTTCATCAAAAAAAAACAAGATGTGTTCAATAATATGGTCAGAGACTGTGCGCATATATATATATATATATATATATATATATATATATATATATATATATATATAAAATAGATAAAATATACATCGTCCATAAAAACAACAACAGATAATTTAATTTAACATGTAAGATGTTACATTTTTTTGACATATATACCCATATATACCCAGGTAAAAAAAATACACATTTTATATTCAGTACTACATATTAAAAGAAAACAGTTAAAAACATAATTATATTTGAACACGAAAGCTCTTAAAACAACCGAATAAATCTTCAGTTCTTCAGAAAAGAGTTTTCAAATAATCTAAGGAAAAACGATCTTAAGAGTAGAACGATAAAGAGTACATGGTGTCACCTCGCAGTGAACTTCAATCAAATTGAACATCCGTCGATCAAATACATAAGAATCTTTATGAAATACAATAATAAAATAAAGCGTACGCCGCTGCGTATCAATTGCTCTTTCTTCCTTCAATTCCCGTCAAAACGCGGTGACAAAAGCAGATCGGGGATTTCTGTCGCTTACTTTACGTTGCTGTCGCTTCAGCGCTACTTGTACTGACAGCGAACGTATTTTGCAAGATTATGGATTTATTTATTATTATTTTCACAGAATGATTCTGAAATATGAAAAGAGTGCGAGTGTGCGGTACAGCAGACATTTTCGTCTTACTGTACATACAAACACACACACACGTGTGTGTGTGTATGTGTATGTGTATGTAGATATATATATATATATATATATATATATAGAGAGAGAGAGAGAGAGAGAGAGATGCATAAGACTGCGTAAATCAGGATTGGAATAAATATCCATTTATTGTTTTAAAAAGTTTTTTTTACGGTATAATGAGTAAAGGGATCGATGTACGTTTCTCTGTTATAAGCAGAAAAAAACTGAATGGTTGCTTTCATTCAATGAACGTTTCTGTTTTCATAATCTGTATTTAAATATTTCTTTTGTTTTTGTTTAATTTTTTATGTGTTTTATGTATGTTAATATATATATATATATATATATATATATATATATATATATATGTATATATATATATATATATATATATATATATATATATATATATATATATATATATATACATATTAACTTATTATTACTAATTTTACACATACGAAATTTGAAATTGATGTTTTTAGATAACTTTTACGGTAGGAGATTAAAAAGCTGTTGTAATTATGAAGATACGATATTAGTGTCTAACGAACTTAATTCGTTTTTTGAGACTTTTTCTGAGAGAACAAATAAAATTATATATCAGTGTTTGTTTTTAAATACACTGATAAATGCATCATCTCTGTGTTTACCCTAGAAATGGACAAAATAAAGAGATGCGTTTCTTAAAATCTGTCCGGCAAGTATTTTAGCAATACTCTAACAAATGTCAACGATACATAGGTCAATTACGTCGGATGTTGACATTACTTACGCAACAAATCATTGTTAGAGATTGATACTAGAGATGATTTCGATGTATGTATGCCGTTGAGTCAAATAAAAAGAAAATATGGGAAATATATCATATGATGGGAATTTTTTTCATCGAGTATTGTAAGGTGTCAAAATTGCATTATTTTCCAATACAGTTTTCATTGCTTACAATGCAAGTCCTTCAGAGATTAACAAATGCCTGGATTTCTTTATAAAGTTCTTTTTTTTATGTATCAGATGTCTGGAACTTTTGGAGCGCTATGAGACCGAAAGTAATGATTTTCAAAGGAAGAATTGTAACTGAAGATGAAATTCGGCTTCAATATCACCAGTAGGAAACTAAGAGAGCGAGAAAAAAATGGCGCTATACTTCTTCGCCAAAACCAAAAAGTTCTGCACGTGACAACCTGCAGGGAAAATTAGACTGACTCTCTTCTAGAACGAATAAAGCCCATTTTTAAATCATTACAAGTCCAGAAGCAACACTTTCACCAATATCATAAATTAAGATCTCAGGATTCATCTCCGATCAGTAATGAAGTCCAAACGACAATGATTCTTGAGCACTGACATCTTGTCGTATAACAGGACAGTGTTTGGCACCATACTGTTTTTGCAGCAGTGGCGACCATTGAGAAACTGCATTTCGAGTGTTTTTATCGGCTGCCGTATTCGTTAGACTTTACTACAAGTAATTACTACGTTTTGGATCACTCAAGAGGCAATATGCGAAATGTTTTACACATTCGATGAAGAAATGTAACAGGTGGTAAATGAGTAGTTAACACACGCGACCAAAATACTTTTTTTCTAGAGCAATTCAGGTATTACTTAAGCAATAGAGGACTTTTATTAAACACAATGGAGACTATGTTAAAAAAAAATAGTAAAATTGTATGACAATTCCTTGCAATACACGACAAAAAAGGAGTAATTAAAGTTTGCGTTCGACTCGCTCTCGCAGGACTGACCTGAATGGGACCTTTATGCGTACCTTAATTTGTTTGTCCTGACAAGACTTAACCCATCGCTACAACCTCGAGAACAAATTATAAAGCATGGAGTAATACTGTCACGGAAGTTAAATATGTATCAAATTTAAAACTCAACTGGATGACGGAAATAATATGGATAACATTTTCTGTTACGCAAAATGATTTCTATTGTCAACTGCTTGTCTCATAAAACCATGGTTAGGAAGATATAACTGATAAGAAGGTTTAGTGTAATTATCGTCAAGAAATCCGGGGTCTGTTAGTTCATGACATCTTAGCTCACAAATTGTTGCTCGACGTGCAGTAAACAAACGAGGATTCTGAAAAATCAATTTCTCTACACTCTCAGATTTATCCTCCAGTGAATTTCTTCTTCCCTAACGGGAAGAAAGTGCAATGATTGGGCAAAAATATGAACTTAAAAAATCTGTTTTGACTTCGAATCCAAACAGAAAGAATGATTCTAAGGTGGAAGAGTAGCATTTAAGATCATCAGTAAAGGTACACTGATTTTGTGGAGACTGTTTTGAAAAATAAACATATAACGTTTTCCTGGTGATTTGCCTCACTGTCATTATGTGAACTTTTTGATCTTCTTGCACATATTTAATTACGATATCGTGAACAATTGTTTCTCGGATTTTAACGGACATTATTTCAACTTCAGTTATAGATGAAACGATCAGGAATACAGTTTCAAATTTAAATGTAATTTCTAAATTTATTCCTTTTCGTAGTATTTCATTTGTTTGCGATTGTTTCATGTTATTCTTTGTGCGAATCCCTTTATGTCGTTTAAAACACTGGATTTTCCAGAAATTCTACAAAACATCTGTAAAGTTATTTCTTCAATACTGAAATAAACTTATGTTGATTATTACAGTAGTTTGCAATGACTATTTCTTATAATCTTACACGTTCATTTTACAACACGGCCTTAAATCATGTCAAACACTGGGCATGGCATGCGCGGGTGAAGCGGACGGACGGACGTACGGATGGATTCGGCCGCTATGGAAAAACACGCTCTATTATCTTTCAAAAACTTAACAGTTATTGTCTTCGTTCCGCTTGTATTACTCGCACAACTTTCCTAATGAGTTTAATAAATGGATAAGTAACGATTCATAACGAAAACACAATGGCCCCTAATACATCACATCTCGCTCACTTGGGAAACTTTATCTTTTTCTTTGTGTTTTTTCCTTCTGTCTATCTGTCCGTCTCGTTCGGTAATCGTATCGTCTGCTCGCTCTGATTCATGTATATATATTACTGTTGGATACCTTTCAGTATGTATTATTATGTTGTTGTATTTTCATGAAATGTCCGTTTACGTGTTTATTAAATCTCGTTTATTAAAACGATTTAAGCGGTTTAAAGTCTCGACGGTCCGTCTATTAACGCTGTGAATATAACGGACTCGTCGATTTTTCATGAGAATCGCTACGATTTCCGTCTCTTTTCCATTTCACCGTTTCATGTTCGTCATTCATTTAATCCACAAAAACAAATAATCAACTATATCATGTTTCGAAATGATTGAAAACACGAGCAACTTTTGAACATTGTGATACAAATACCATACAAATACAACATATGAGTTAACACGTACATTTAAAGATGTATTCTCCATCTAAGAATATTGGATTTTTTTAACATTTTATAACATAATAGTTTATGTATAAAACATATAAATACCAGTAGCGCTGAGCGCTTTTGTGAAAAGTGTCACGCACAGAGCTTATGAATTTTGACTCATGATGGTTACACGTGAGATAACATGTCTTTGTATCTGATGTGAGATATATAAACAAGTGCTATGAAGAGATTGGAGACGAAAGTGTGTAAGTTGCTAAACAACTGAAATTGAAGATTAATTATATTACGTGGAAATTAATTTAATCATATAGGAAATAATTACTGTAAAAATATATTACCGAAGTAGAAGCAGCAAGTGTTACAAGGACATCTCTGTTTGAGGAATCTCAAGAGACCAAAAAAGAACAATGATTTTTTATTACTAAATAAAACAAGCCACATTTTCATGAGATTGCATCAGTAACAGTTGATTCGAAAACATGGATTTCCACTCCTAATCTCACCCGATTTTTGATTCTGTAATAACGGATGTTTGATATGCTAGCCTCTTATGTGAAATTTAATTATTAAACGAAGAGAAGAAAAAAAACAGTTAATCAGTCGTACCTTTATATGTTTGTCAAAAAGATTGATGATCCTGTACCTTTAACTGAGTTACACTTTTCTGCATCGTAAATTCATTTACATATTTTTTTTCCATAAATACAAACTATTCTAGTTATTATATTTAACAATGTACAGTTATTATAACGACTTATGGAAGGAAACATAAGGAATCATAGAATGTATATATGTATATTTGTAATATGTATGTATGTATGTATGTATGTATGTATGTATATATATATATATATATATATATATATATATATATATATATATATGAATATCCGGTTCTAGTGTCATCTTCATCTCACGTTCATCTTTGAAACGTTTAAATCTTCCAAACACACTAATACTACTTAGAGTGTTATTACCGTACACAGTTCTCAACGTTTCATAGGTTTCTGTTGCAGTTTCCTTAATTTACAGCAAAATTTAATGCACTCGTTGCTCCACGATGACTGCCAGAAACACGATGTACGTGTTAGCTTCATGCGCAGAAATTAACAGCTATTCAATCATAGCTTGACCACCCACTAATGATAACACTGCGAAATATATGTTGCTTTAATTTTGGTTTAATTTCATGTGAGTTCGGTGCTGCGGTGTCAATCCGGGAATTAAAATTGCCAAACCTCGTTTATATATATATATATATATATATATATATATATATATATATATATATATATATATATATATATATATATATATATATATATATATATATATATATATATATATATATATATATATGTATATATAGATCAGAATCTTAAAAAAATATGGCTTAGCCAATACTACTAAGCAATTCGTTTATCCATATAAATACACTCACCAAAAGTTCGACATAAACAAAACAAGAAAGCCCTAAACAAGTCAAAAAACGTATACACGTTAAATAATATTCTTATTTCTTTAATAGTATTAATAAAAAAAGATTTGCATCAAAAAAAATACCAATTTAATTCAACAAATTCATTAAAACGCGTTTGTCATTGAATGTACTAACATGTTTTTTAGCAGAAAATTTTGGTAGCTGTTGTGGTATAGTAATACATACATCTTTTTAACACAAAAGTTGGCAGCTGCCATTTCAGTCATAAGCCGTCAGTGTTGACATATTATAACGTAGAATAAACTATGTAAAATGAAGAAATCTAGATATGACGAACTGAGAGTCATTATTGACAATAATGTCTAAAAAGTTTAGGTACTGTAGGTATAGTGTGATTCTTGAGCTAATTTATGGATACATAGATAGGCGAAGAGACTAACGAAGATACTTACAAATTGGACATTTTTATATACTAGAGTAGAGATCTGAAATATTTTGTTTAAAAATTACATATATGATTTTTATTTTCACCTTTGAGCATATTATATAGTTTTTACTTATACCTCTCAGTAATAGACTTAAACGATTAAGTGCGGCTCTTATGTTTCAGTTTCGATCGAAAAAATGGCCACGAAAGTGTTAAAACATGTATGTATTTTATAATTTGATTATCAGAACTTATATCAAACTTATGTGTTCAATTTTGTATAAATGTAAAAAACCAAAAGAACAATGGAAATCATTACAAAATCTTTTTTAACAATTATTAAAGAACTAATTCAACATGCATTTATATCTAATATAAATGTACGTTAAAATTTAGAAATTCAATAATGTCAATTAACATAACCAAATATATATACATACATATATATATATATATATATATATATATATATATATAAAAGAAATAGTCATTGCAAACTATTGTAATAATCAACATAAGTTTATTTCAGTATTGAAGAAATAATTTTACAGATAATAAAAACTTGTAAATAGGAAATAGACAAATAATTAAATAATTCTCGCATTTGCTTATAAAATAATAATTATCGAACTCAATTGAGCGAACTTCTGAAATATTAGTTAAAAAAGCGCATAAAACTTATGAAGTTATTCATATTTTTGTTATTTTTAAAAATAAGATAAATATAATTTTTGTTTATTAGTTCAGATTTTAAAAGAAAAAGTTACTTTAAATAAGGATATTTTGCTAAAAAAAAGTATTCTGAATAGTAAATGTTTTCATACTTTTGAATCAGGTTATAGTCAATAATTAAACAAAGCATTTCATTCAGCGCAATATTCGACAAATACAATCGTAATACACGCTTCCGTACATCTATTGTAGTTAAGTTTAAATATACATTTTTTTAAATAAAAATAAACGTAAACATGCTGGTAGTAAAAAAAGGATGAAAATGAGGTCAGCGCCACTTTATTCGCGAAGGAAACTTCACTCGGATTGAAAATGTTCCACGGCACTTGTTGAACAGTTATAAAAATGCAGACGACGGATTTGTCGAATCTCGGAAAGTTTCCAGTTACTTTTTCCTCATCTTATCGCTGTCGTTCCGTTATACAGTTTAACATAAATACAGATCCATAATCGACTGTTGAAAGCAGCGACAGAGGCCGCGTATATTGTTTTCGGGTTGATTTATTTCACGGATCGCTATGAAACGGCGTAGAGTACGGTATCTATTGTTCGGAGTAGATTTTTATAGTTCATTATTTCCAACAGCGGAACTTATTTTAGAAAAGTTTTTATCGTAAAGTAGTTGTAAATTTTCTGATATAGTTTTCATGTTTACTAGTAACAACCGTATTTGAAGTGAAGTGTATAGAAAGCTACTAATTTCGCTGAGGCAGGATTTTATATTGATAATAAAAAAATATGAAATGGTTTTTAACTCAGTTAGTGCATTTCCCTTTAAATAATAAAAAAAGTAAATACATTTTTTAAATCTAAATTGCTTGAATACAATGACTTAATATTATAGTTTTTTCTTTAAATTACAAATTATATATATACTAGAGGGCTCCGCCCCCTACTCGCATCGCTCGTCAACCGCCAAATTCACTCGATGCGCTCTAAAACCCCAATAACCAACAAATCCAAGCGCACTCTTGCGCTCGCCCATTTGTCAATTATAAGTATTCACATGTAACCGAATGAAACAATAAACATATTTGGATATTATAGAAGCCTCGTTCCAAATAAATCAAGTCAACATCATAGATCTCTTTCACTTTGTGTGGATAATTTTGATTTTATATATAGATGAGAGATAAACATATTAGAATACCATAGAATCTCGTCCCGAATAAATAAGTCGACATCATGGAATTTTTATTACAGTGGATAATTTGAATTATATATATATATATATATATATATATATATATATATATATATATATATATATATATATATATATATATATATTAGAGGGCTTTGACAGAGGTTCGATACGCTCGCCAATTCTCGGGCTAGCTGTGCTCACCCACTTTGACAACTATAAGTATGTCATGTTACCAAATGAAACAATACATATTTTTTTAAATAATTTATGTCTACATGTCTATTCTTGCAAATATATCGTAACCAGTTATAATATATATATATATATATATATATATATATATATATATATATATATAATCATTATCGCAAACAGATTGCAACGTGCTATTTTATATATGAGATAAACATATTTGGGTACCATAGAAACCTCTATGTTCTAAATAAATGAGACGACGCCATGGGATTTTTTGTGAACAATTTTGATTGCATGTGTGTTAGCATTTATTTTATTTTTAAACTGACAAAAAATCCAAAACATGGAGTGAGTGCATATTTAAGAAGATAATGTATCATATCATATGCTTGTAAAATATTTGTATGAATTTCTTGACTTCAATTTCAAAAATCGTTTATGATTCAATTTAGATTTGGAAATATAAAATAAAATCACTTGAACAGAGGAAGAGTGAATCTGGTTTCTCTAAGGATTTAAGTAATACCACAAACGATATTTGATTTATAAAAAATCACGCAGAAAATAGTTTAAGCTGCTGTCTACATTAACGAATATCTAATTAAGTTAAGGATTATTTTTATGAATGTCTCATAAATATTATACGTACATTTTGTCGGAGAAATGTTAAAAAAGGTTGATGATTTTTGCGATATTGGTTGTTGAATAAAATTTCAGTCTACATTGTTGGAATAATTTTATTTATAAATCAATATTTCAGTTATATTGTTTATGAATTAAATTTTATTAAAAATTTTCGATTAATTTTCCTAATGTTTTAAAAAGTGAATAAATACTTTTATGAGAAATTGTACATTTTTTTGAATCCGCTCGTGTTAAATTCCTTTAGATTTTTTTAAATTTACTGTTAACTGATAAAATTAAGAATTTATATAAAAGTATAAGAAAAGCAACTGTTTTCAATTTTTGATAAGTTATACGTAGATAATAATTTCTAACTAATAATCATTAGCATTTTGAGCTTTCTTACTGTTTTATAAAGTATCAATTGAGCTTTCAAAGTTTAATCAATATTTATTTTCTTTTTTATTAATAAACTTTTAGTAAGCAATTAAGGGAACATTATTTTGGAAACTCAAAGAAAGGAAAACAATCAAACTTTTTTTAGAAAATCTGGCAGTGTTTCTATTAATATAAACTTGGTTAAACTGGAAATCGTGTCGTACGATACTGAGAACAAACAGGTTTTTCAAAAATCAGTGAAACAAATAAAAGTTATGCCCATTTTTCGTTATGAGTATTTATAACGATAATTAAAAATAAAATATTCCTTTCTCAATTACAACTCGAAATCTTGTCCCGTTTACCAATGGTTCGATTTCGTGCGGGTAGGTGAAACAAACGGTGCCAATGGTTGGACCAACCCGTATGTATGAATGTCAGCGTTTGTCATACGAGAAATGCTTGAGTTTGATTCCAGTAGTTACAAGCGTGCGGGTGAGCCATAGCACCATTCTGATCTCAAAGTAATTCAATTAGATCCATCCACTGAGAACCACCATGTCACCGTTGATACGTATTTCATCTACCTTTAATCCTCGCACTACCGACAATATCGATCGCCAGTCAGCGCCAGCGGCGTCGATCTTCATGCTTTGGGCCACAACGAACGCGACAACATATGCTATCTCTTTCACGCTTTCCCTTACATACAAACATTTCTTGGTGTGTATGTGAAAGTAAGAGAATGTACATATATGCCAATATTTGCTGGTAGTCTACATACATATATGACTCGTTTCATCCTAACTCGAGACACCATTATTATTAATAGTACTGTTATTACTATTATTATTGTTATTATTATTGGATTTTCCTTTCTATTCTGAGTTCATGAAAGAATATTGAACTAATAATATCGATTCGTACTGAATTGATTTCAATATTAGAAATGATATTTTGTATGAATATTTTCCCAAAAAAGTATTATCTATTATTGCTGTTATTTTCTTCTTGAAAAGATAGGAAAATAAAGAGAAAAGTCCACGAAAAAAACGATGCACAAAAGAATATGTAAAAACATACATCACTAATTTTGAAAACACGTGACATATATTTCCAAGAAAATATTGCAAATTATAAATTAATGGAAACCCCACAGAAGTAATAAATAAAAATACTATTATAATTACATGTTTTACTTCAATGCTCTTGATGTTGACGTGAAACTTTGTCGTAGATTAAAAAAATGGGATTTCTAGATTTTTAAACTGATGTTGTATGAATTAAAGTAAAATATATGATTAGTCGTTTGAATCCCCAAGAATTTAATAAACAACATAATACCATATTAAACCGTTCAATATATATTATTTAAAAACCATTCAAATTATTTTTTTTTTAATTGCATTTTCTTTACATGATTTATTTATTTCTATAGATTTTTTTATCCATTTTATTCTAACTCATTACGAATGTCTTTCTAAGAAGAAAGTTAGTGTTGATATTTAATTTGTAACTTTTCATATACATATAGGATTCAATAGTCATTATCAATATGTAGTAAAACTTATTAGAATATAATATTTATAGATTAACATTCAAAAAATTACTTTATAGATTAATATTCTAAAATTTAATAAAGAAGTTACTAATACACAATACTGTTAAAAAAAAATTTCCCTGCTGCAATATAATAAAGCGTACAATAACTATTAATGTTGTTCGCATGTATAATTTTTTGATTGTAGTAAGGTGAATACGTACTGGAACATATAACTTTTCTTTTGTTGTTATACGCTTTATAACATTTTTTTCTAGACAATGTGACAAATTAATAAATGAGTGTAATCATCAAAAATAACCAAATTTATATTCAGAAACTATGAAAATGAGAGTATTTTCAATTGGGTCTTAACATATGAGCACGTCTCATACAGCACAGCTTGAGTCTTTAAGTGGTCTAGAATTTTCGAAAAATCGATTTTTTTTTCGAAAGTATAGTATCTTAAAAATATACTGTTAAAATTTGATGACGAAATTCAGAGTATTTCAGGATCTACAGCCCATTAGAAGGTCAGGTAGGTAGAAGAATAAGTGGAGCAGTTGAAACTTTAAACGCGTTTATCTCGAAACTACTTTTTTTCGTCTTTCGGGGGCCAGAAAAAAAAAACTACTTGATCGATTTGTCTGAAATTTTAATATGTTATTCTGAATAGTTATATTTATATATATTTATATTTATATATATTATATATCTTATATTTATATTTTTTTTATTAACAAAACATTCAAAAATACTGGTCGTTTTCAAACTTGCACTTTTGACTACGCGCCATTTTGTCAATTTTTTTTTTTTATTCTACTTCCTGCGATAGCTATACTTATACTAATTAAAAATTCGTCAATTGTTTTATTTCAGATCAGAGGGTGAGATAAATCATCATTCACCACGCAATTCCATTTTTTTAGAGAGGGAGACTTCAGCATCATTTTTCTAATTTAAAAAAAATTTTTTTTTTGTCTTTATTTTCATTTTTGTGTAGTTTATTAGTAATAAAATAAGTGTAAAAAAATTTGAAAGCATTATTCATTACCCTCATATAGAAAAAAATTTTTTAAAATAGCTTAAATTTTAGGCCGCTAGACCACCGGGTCCCCTTAACCAAGTAAAGTTTCCATCGCTATATTACATGATCACAGCACATAATACATAGGCTCGAGTATATAAGCCTAGAATCTAGCCATATTTTCAACTTAAATTATGGATTTTATCTTCCGTTAACAATTGTTTATAGTCATGCATTAGTGCTTTACGTTTATTGATCCACATACAGTACAAATAAGTAAGTAAATAAACAAACAAACATATATATATATATATATATATAAAAAAAAAAACATATATTTCTCCGTTTAACCGTAATAAAAAGAATGGCAAAAAATGATTATCAGGAATGTCAAATTATATATGTTAGCTAAGAAAATCTATATAAATCAACGTTACACGTACTATAATAATCTCTCTCTGTAACTTTATAAGCTCTCTTCTATAAGTTACCATATATCTTTATGTAATGGTTTAAAATATTCAAGTTTGTTAATTACAGTTGACAAAATATATTCAGTAGGGTCTATAGATTTCGATAAATACTTTTTAATTGTTATTATTCAATATGATGCAGACGTAGAAAAACATGCCCCATAGATATATATTCAGTATTAATCTAATTGGGTACACTAGTAACGATGGAACTTGTAGACTTAAATTAATTCATTCTGTTATTCATTGTTATTTATGAACATTTGGAAATGTGCCAAAATTTGTAAAATTGGTGGCATGTCAATTATTCAAGAAAAAATTTCGAGGTGAATAAAGATTCGTAAATTGTTGTTCTTCCGTTAAGTTTAAGGAACTTTTTTCAAATGTTATATTTTGTATGTTTATTCAATTGAGCAGAGAAAATCTAGACTACTGAAGAAAAATGTAATTTTAACATTTTGCAACTAGTAAAAATAAATATAGCTGCATATTTAAATATTTTTGTTATACATATATATATATATATACACACACACATATATACATACATACATACACATATATATATATATACACACATACACATATATATATATATATACACATACATATATATATATATATATATACATATATATACATATATACATATATATATATACATATATATATACACATACATATATATATATATATATATATAGAGAGAGAGAGAGAGAGATACATACATAAGGTTTAGAAAATAAATCCGCTATTTTAGGTGTTCTAAAGCTTGATTAAAATCAAAAAAATGGTATATTTTAAATATTTTGAAACACATTCTTTTTTCAATCAACTTCTTTTCCTACGTAGAGATTTGTGTAAAATTATTGATCAATAATAAACAATTATGGATAATTATTAGATTTAAATAAAGAATTAAATACAGTATAGATTCTTTGTAACACATACTTGTTTATATATATATATATATATATATATATATATATATGATGTGTGTATGGTTACACGGGAATAACAGACTTTTAATTCATTTCGATGTTTATTTTACTTTTTGTATAAATTATCAACTTGTTTTTCGTATAAAAGTTAATAACTACCTTTTTACACCAATTTTGTATTTTCAATTAAAAGAAATATTAATACACAAAGTGCACATGCATCACATAACGCTATATGAACTACAAAAAATACAGTAGTTACACAGGATGTAACGAGCATCTGTGAAATGTACTGTGAAGATACAATTAAAGATTTGTTAAATATGGCTCAACAAATTTCTATCAAGATATTTTTGGCTGGATGATTCACCATACACTGGAGAATTTAATATATAAGAAAACTGTGCAATTAATATATATATATATATATATATATATATATATATATATATATATATATATATAATCTAATGGGATATATAGAATATTATTGACTATGAGGCCTCAAAAATCATTAAAATTCATTACTTAAAAATTAAATTAAGTGAATGAATACTAGAAAAAAGGCCATATCTTGTCAAAGAACAGAAGTAGTTTTTTTTTACGATAATGCCTGGATTCTATGGAATTTCTCAATGATACATCAAAAAAATACGAAAACTATAGCGAAGAAAAATCCCCCATAATCCCATCAAATACCCTATACTTGACAACGTGTGATCATTATTTATTTTTCTACTTACAAACATACAAGTAACAAAATATTTGTATAGATCAATGAATATATATTCTAACACAATTTGAACGAAAATGAAAAAAAAAATAGAAATTGATATTTTAAAAGTGAAACAAAGTTAATGTACATTAAATGTTGTAAATATATTCTAATTAATAATCACGACTTTTTGTTTGAAAGTGCAATTTTGTTATATATATGAATATATATATATATATATATATATATATATATATATATATATATATATATATATATATATATATATATATATATATATATATATTGTTGAAAGAGAGAATAGGGAACAGAACAGTCACGTATCCAATTAAAATAGCAGGATATAATTTAACACGTCGCCACCTGCCCATTCGAGAGATGAATTGTCCGAGTGATAAACGGGCGTACGGTCGACCGAATATGGTCCGATAATCGTGTTCAATTGGCGTCAGCGGCGTTGAGGGCGTCGGGTATTCGCGCCGTGGCTGCAAAACATATAACACCTGGACGGACGAGGAGTCGCGCGCCGCGTCGCCCGATTAATCTGACAATGAAAAATCGTCATTATCCAACGATAATGTATCATTGTCGTGCGCGCCCGTTCGCTTCCGCATCATTTTTATCTACATATTCAGGTTAATGTGTATAAGTTGCGATTGATTGTGTGAACGGCGTGATTTCGATTCATTTGTGGCGTTACGGTGAAAGCTTTTTGCGTCATTTGCTTAATGTTACATCGACGCGTTACGTTCAAGTAACAACGGCCAAATGTATTAAAACGGACATGTATATATTTTTGTTATCGGATCGAAACTGATTACCCGTTTTTTGTGAAAACATTTTTTTACACTGTTCTTTTGTGCGCCGAATAAATCCACGTTAATCATCAACGAACAGAGGAACATTTTATTAACAGACATTAGTAGTTACATTTCGTTGAAATGTATGCAGATCATTGTTTGGAGTTCTCTAAATTTGAATTAACGAAGTACTACTTATATACCTTAAAATAATTTTGTACAAAAATATATTACATGGTGGATTGAAATATACAAGACTATGACTTAATTTATTAAAAGTTTGAGTCGATGTACACACAATGCATATTAAGCTTACATTCATGAAGACTTAATACATAAAATAATTCTCAAAAAAGTGAATCAATTAAATACTAGTCTGTTTACGTTTTCGCAATGTTCAAATTTTTAAAAAGATATTAAAGACGGAAGGTTTTTGTAGTTTTACAGTACAGACTATGTTACTGATCATTAAAACATAATGCCGAGTTTATGTATTTATAATTACACATCAAACAATTATAAATTGCAGGCTATCGATTATGAGTGTTTTTAATAAAAAAAAACACATTTTTTTGTAATAAATGTCAAAAAATATTGTGAAAAAATGCTTTTCTTTCTTGTATCTAAAGAAATATTTCATTCATTTGTTAAAAATCTTAGCATTTATAAGTGTTTGCTTTGATAATGTTTTAAACGTGTCCAGAAAAGATTTAGACAAAAATGTTTGTTCATGTTTTAGAATATTCGCATTTTTCTAGATTCTTCTGCAAAACTGTTTCTTAACACTTTTACTTTTCTATTTATATACATATTTTTTTTGGATCATTGTTCAATATATCTGATGCTTATGTGAGATTTAATATATATATATATATATATATATATATATATATATATATATATATATATATACTAAACTGTTTTTGATCATTAGTTATAAAAATATAAATTAATTTCTATAAAACAATTCTCACATTATTAAATGCATTACCGACTCTATAAGAAATATTTGATATAGTTTTAGATAGAAATAGCAATAAATAAAATATTTGGTTATAACAGGAGTTGTTTATCAAAACAGATTACTTTAGTTTGTATAATAAAATGTGAACTGAAAAGCTAACGAAATTAGACAAAGAATTTTTGCAAGAAGCTATCGACGTAAATAAAAACTACTTAAAAAAGTACACAATATTAGGTTGATAGAAAAATACTTGCGGTTTATGACCTTCAAATTCATATACATTTTCTCTTTTTTGATTTTCCTGGCCGTTTCAAGTGGCCCAGAACTGTTAAATGACTGACTAATGCCTGACTTTTGTGTACGCTCTCGAACTGTTATGTGTGGTTTTGATTCAACTAAAGATTTCGGTTGGCCGTTGTGAATTGAAGAAGGGCGCATGCGACCTTTTTCATCTTTAAGGCTCTCGTTTCCAGCAGGAAATTTTTGAAACCATTATTGCACAGTAGGTTTCTTAACAGTACTCACACCAAATGAATCGTTTAGTTTACGAGCAGTCTCTGCTGCTTTACCAGCCGTTTTGAACTAATACAAAAAAAAATGCTCAAATTTGCTGGTTTTCCATCTTTAATTCAATAGCTCAATTTGAAAAAAAAATAAATAATAGAACCAAAGTAGATGTTACTAAAATATAGACCGAAAAATGCACTTTAAAATAATATTCACATGAATACGATGAAATGACACTCGTTGAAAAATATTAAGGCCAGAATTCAAAAACAAAAACCGCAATTATTTTCCTACCTATCTAATAACATTTCTTTGTCCAAGACTTAAAAAAGAAAACAACTGCTAATTAAAATATAATAAATATATATATATATATATATATAGATATATATATAAATATATATATAAATATATAAATAAATATATATATAAATATATATATATAAATATATATATATATATATATATATATATATATATATATATATATAAATATATATATATATATAAATAAATATACATATATATACAATCTTATATAAAAGCATATATATATATATATATATATATATATATATATATATATATATATATATATATATATATATATATATACATTTCACTTAAAAAAATTGGTAAGTTTTTTTTTCACTTACTGTTACAGGAGTTTAACTTTTGTGTTTTGTACAAACCTAAATCCCTTCAAAAAAATAAGAACTTTATTTTAATCGCGTTCACTTCTACAATAGACATCATTCAAGCAGACATCTTAAACCATTCTAAGTTTCTTTAAAACTTAATTTACTCTGTTCAAAAACATTTTAAAAGTTAAAACACATTTTGTTAATGTTTTTAATATCTGCAGACAAATTATATTTAAAAATAGGACCTACTATTCAGTACTTTCTATTATTCATGTCTGTCACATACTTTTTTCAATATTTAATAAAAATCACGCTAATGGATAAAAACAATACCAAATATTCATTTTCAATTATTATAAAATTCTTATAAAACAAGTGAAAATAAATCACCTTACTGACAATAAATAATTTGATAGAATAAAGGAAAGATATGTGAAATCAACAGAAGTACACTACATTGACTTTGTTTAAGCTCTTAATATTACAACTTTATTATAACTTCCTATGGCCCTCAGAAACTTTCCTATTGTTCAATAACCATGTTCAATTGATAAGATCTTAATTTGATAGATTTTTCGTCTAACTTTGCGCTAAACTTCATATATAATTTTCCTACAGTCCATGTTTTAAACAAGAATATAACAATTTGGTAATGCATCAATCAAAGGTTTGATATTTTAATAAAAACTATACATTATCTAATAAGTTAAAAACAAAGATACTTGCATTAGAATTTTAGTTACCCAACAAATTTATTTGTTTTAAATTAACTAATAATTTATAGCCAGTTTTATATTTTTATTTTTACAACATATGTTATCTAGTAAATTTTTAATATGGAATTTGTAGCTTTCTTATCAACATAAATAAAGAATGATGAGTTTATACCGACAAAGTTTTTGAAAGTTTTTTTTTTTGGAAAAAATGATGTGTGATAATCAATATATAGAGAATGATTGAGATGTTGGTAAGATATTATAAAATGTTTTAATTATTTATTCATATAAAATGTAGTTGACGTGCGGTAGGGTAAGTTTATGAGGGTAGAGTGATAAATACCCGTGTTTGAAAAGAGATGGTACCACTGATATCAAACTGCAATATCTTTTAATAGCATTATCTTCCAAACTACTGCTGTCAAAGTTTGACCACAATACGTCAATTCGCTTAGTTTCGACAGTCATTAAAAGTAAACAACTACTGCTCTTTATTAACTATAGAAAAAAATCAGTGATTCGATTTCTGTTTTTGAAACGAAAAACGTGAGGAGAAATTAAAGAAAAGTTACACGCTGACTATGGGGACTCTGCACTTCGACGCTAACCGTCAAATATTGGTACAATGAATTTAAACGTGGTCGTACAAGCGTTTGTGATGAAGAACGTCCACGTCGTCCAATTGAGGTGACTACTGAAGAGATGATTGGAAAAAATTATGAAATTGTTGTAGAATCAAAGTTTTTGAGATTCATCTGAGATCCTTACTAAATTATCTCGGGTGAATGTGTACGGAACACCTTACACGAATATTTGCATATGAAAAAAATATATGCCAGATGTATGCCGCGTTTGTTCACAATCGACCCAAAACTCATTCGAATGAACATTTCAAAGGAATGTTTAATGACATTTAAACGTCATCGATAAGAATTTTTGAGTCGATACATAACCATTGGTGAAACATGGATCTGCCACTGTACACCTGAAACGAAAAAGCAATCAAAATAATGGACTTCTATTGGTGAACGTGCACTAAAGAAGACAAAGGTCATTGCAACAACTGGAAAGGTTATGACGACTGTTTTCTAGGATGCTCATAGAATATTGTTCATCAGCTATCTTGAAAAAGGGAAAACAATAACAGGAGCCTACTGTGCATCATTATTGGACTAGCTGAACGATGAAACCAAGAAAAAACGTCCTTATTTGGCAAAAAA
>CM068320.1:9125000-9152500 GCA_034766995.1 Acanthacorydalis orientalis | reverse complement strand
AATTTTACACAACTTTAAAAATCTATGTTGGAGTAAATAATCAAGTATATTATTTATTGGCCACTGTTTGTAAAGTCTAATTTCATTTTATAAAAAATGTTTACATCACAGAATAAGATATTATTCGATGGAAACATGTCAAACAATATGTCATATTAAATGTGATCAAAGAACATCTTCGTATTTTTTGCAGATTAAATAATAGTAATATAATCGTATATTATTACTTACTTTTTTTCCAATATTCTTGTAAATATGTCGTTTTTTGTAAATAGTTCTCGGCAAATTAATTCTATTAATATTTATTCGCATTAGATGGTAAAGACGAATTTTAAACTATCACATCAGACTACTTTACACTACGTTAATTTCTATCTAGAGTAGGAAACAGATGTAACGAAGTAGTCTTATCTAGAAACTACTTAATTATATAACTGCACAGAAACTTTTTACATGAAATTGTTCGATAATGGTATCAAAAACAATTAGGAAACTAAATAAAGAATTCAAAAGATTTTCTTACTTAAGATAAGAGAATATTTTAGTTTGAAGATGAATGAATTATTTCACTTTGCAAATATTCTGAAATATATATATATATTATAAATATATATATTATAAATATATATATTATAAATTTATACATTATAAATATTCTCTATTATTCCGACAACACTGTTTACACATTAATATATTAAGATAAATACACTTAATTTAGATTAATGAATTTTTTTCCATTGTGCATCTATCATTCTACTATTTCAGTTCTAATATTTTTATGACTTTTAGTTATTTCCCCTACTTCGACTGCTAATATAAAAATAAAATACATTTCTTTTAGTAATAGGTAAATAAACATTTCTCATACAACACATAATGTTCGTTGATGAGTTTCAGTACAAAATATAAACAATAAAATTATTGAAAAATAAAATTACTGGTTTCAATGGCATAAAACGGTCTGTGTACAGAGTTTTTATTTAATTTCCATTTTGTTACCACAGAAAAAAATAAAAATAATTTGGAAACTAGTATTTCTAAAAAAGAGGTTTACTGCGGCGTCTAGATATATTTTATTTTTGTGTTGCATTTTGAATTTTAACATACACTTTTTCACAGTAAACTAGTTTTCATTATCGTTGCGTACACAGAATTTTGTTGTATGTTTACATTCATATTATGCGTATTAGGAAATTGTATGCATGCGTGTATATATATATATATATATATATATATATATATATATATATATATATATATATATATATATATAGTGTTAAAAAAAGAATTAAAAAAATCGTACATTTACTACTCAAGATGACGGATTTTTTTCTGAATTTGTTGGAAATAAATAATTGGAAATTTTGTTCTTACTTCTTGTCAAATCTACATTTGTCAAATAGCCAGGAATTAACAAAAAATTCGGAATAATTAAAGCTGTATGGAAAAAATACAAAGGTGAAAGGTGCATAATTGAATGTTTAAAAAGTACTAAACGAATTCAGTAAAATATCGTTTTGGCACAATAGCAAAAAAAACATTGGAGGCAACTGACACGTTATGTTGATTACGTTGATGGCAGGTATTTTAAGTAATACAAATTGCCGTAGATTACTGCCCAAATTCACATGTTATAATAAGTGTACGAGTTTTATAACGAATTATAAAAATTGCACAAAGTGTAACTGTCAACTCAATTTCTTAAAAAAAAAAAACTATTTCTATGATCAAAGTGTACTTATGTGCGAATATGTGAACGAAAATCTTATGTATGAGAGAGCAAAGAGGCCGTACATTCACGTAGACATCCTGTACAGCGGAACGCGATGACTTATAAAGAACCTTGGCCGTGGCTGAGCGCAATTATACAGTGCAGAGAATATTCGCAAAGCAATAGTAGCAGCAGCAGCGGCGAAGAAGTCTGGGTCGGCGGGCGAACCACTCGGTTCGCTCGTCGGGTAGTCAATGACCTGGGCAAGTCGTGTCGAGGCCAAAGACATTGGCCACAATGCGGAAACGAGCCGGAACGTTGCGTACTTACATAATGCGCGTAGCGCTGTCCTCGTCGGAGAGCGTCCGTGCTGGGACGCGCGCGACGTGAGACGATTCGCTTATATGAACATTGAATAAATTATCATTTTTAAATGTAATATCTTAAGGATATAATAATATTCCCTGTCGATTGTTTAGTTCGTTCGGTCTGAGATATATAAACCGGCATAATGACGGATTAAAAACGAAATTGAAACGCGGCCGTGTTTACTTATTCGTACCATCTGTATTATGATTATTAGTCGAATAATTTATGCGGTCCGGTGCGTTCAAATCGTTCGTTCTTCTCTCTCCTATTCTTTTCTTACGGATTTTTTCGAGTTCGATAAAGCGTTTCGTTAAGGACGAAATTAAAAAATAACAGAAAAAAATGCGCACAAGATGAAGACAAATGGGTCGATGTTGATGGGCTCAGTTTTAATGGCCGCTGTTGACAGATAATTAAGATATAATATACAATGATGATAGTTGTTGATTGGATTAACAATTGAAATTTATGAGAACATTATTCAAAATGATTTATGTGTACAGTAACAAAAAGAATCAAAGGATTAATAACAATACTCGAGTGATATTTCATAAATTACGAGTTGTCTCTTTCTATGAGCAGTAAGTAAAACTTAGCGTTTGTTTACAAGTAGACTGTATCTTCATACTGATATATTGAGAAAGAAGGGAGAGATAGAAAGACATGTACGTTGTTTGTATTAATAAATATTATAAACAAAATATTTAAAATACTAGTTCAGGGTATAAATATATATTAAATATAGTCTAATCATAAAAAATATGTTATCAACTTTACTATGTATATTATAAAGTTTGGAAACGTCACAAATAGATTATAAAGAAATACAAACTGAAGTTACAAAGTTCTTCACTGGAAAATTAAAATATCGTACCTATTTTCTTATAACGTTTAATTCAATGAATTTCTTAATGTAATTTTTTGTACCACTGTTTTTAAAAACATGATATGAAACATTATAGTAAATGAAGAGCACCTGTTCAAAAATTTACATTTCTCTAATTGGAAAGTAAATAAAATAGACGCCAGATTCAACTCGATCTACTTTATTAGAACACTAGATATCATTATAGTGGTTTATTTAGAGATTTTTTTGTAACAGTGAGTCAAAAGAAAAAAAGCGTGTTCTGAGTTAGGAGTTCTTTGTGGTTCTTGTTTGCTTGATAGGATTTGTTCTTTTGTATGTTGCCTTTTGTATAAAATATCTTCAAATGAATCTGTTCCATTACATACTTTATGCCTTGTATCTCGCGCTACCAAAAATAAACTTCGAATCTAATACTAAGAATTGTAATAGTTATTATTTGTATTAATTTAAAGTGTTTTTATCCATGTAACACTGTTCGTGGACGGCCAGTCAGAAAGAAAACTAGAATAAAATCTGAAGATTTACTTGTATAACTAGAAAATAATTTAGAAAAAAAATACATATCAGAGGGGAGTTGATGCACATGCGTCACTGCAGTAGACAATAATACAACAAAAAAATGTGTTATAACTACAGAAACAGCTAATGATTTTCGATTATTCAGATTTTCACTTTGCGACGATTTGTTTATTTATGTTTATTGTTATTATTCGGTTACGATTCAATTTTTGTTTCATTTAAATAAATTAGAAACTGTTCTTGTCAACATAATAACTTTAAATAAAATTTTAAATTTTGAACGAAAAATATTTTTTTCATTCAAAATTTAAACCACCAACTTTTTCTTATTAAAAACGTTTAATAATTGATTACTGGTGTTACTGATTCTTACGTATGTACAATTCGACATGATTCTGTAGTTAAAAAGTCTGAGTCATAGAGCATTGCTATCTAAATACGTAGAAGTAACAACCATTGAACTTTAAAAAACAATTGTGATGTGGGAAAATGACAACAATATTTTTAAAATGAATCATTTTTTATTCCAACGTGCAACAAATAATTGAATGTACACAAAAATCGAGATGATCTAACAAAGTTGATTATTAAAATTATATCGGTGTCGATTTAACTCATACTCGTACAATCAATTTACTCCAAATCTTCATAAATGTATTTAGTTTAACTCTATTAACTTTTATACTAAAACGCAACACCGTCTCAACTATGCCTGTTTAATGATTGATCGAAGTATGGATTTTAGCCCGTCATTTGTATCAGTATTTTATTTATTTTTGATTGATGGAATATATATTATAAACAATTTCCATATTTTTTTTAGAAACGAGTAATTTACAATAACAAGGGGTTCGGGTTTGAGGAAAGTTGTATTTCATTCGAAATCAAATAATACAGAACTGGTGTTACAACAATTTTGTCATTTTTGTACTAGATTGTAAAAAGCTAGTTTTTACAAAATTTAGCGAAAACTGCGTGAAATTCAGAAAAAAATCACCGCAAAGGATTTATTTCATTACATTTAGAAATTATTTAGAATTTTGGAACTTTCTGGAAGTTACAAAGAGAGTGAAACGCCTAAGAGTTTATTAAGGAAAAAATTTCCAACATGTCAGTACGGAGATACTATAGTATGGGATTGTATATCGAACCCAGTGGTGACTTACAGAACAATCATGAAATAATTAACAGATTTGTTTACATCTACAGAAATATATTCTAATATTTGAAAATAGGAAAACATAATAAGGCTATACACACTTTCTTGTACAAGGCAAAGAGCATCAATGTTGTTAAGTAACAAATATGCGAGTTGCCTAGCAACTGTTCAGATATACGGAGAACAACTTTTATGATGATTTATTTTCAAAATTTCAGAGTATAGCCAACAGTCGTATTAAAGTGGTCAGCGGGAACATGCTAAATGACAAATATAAAGATGGCCTTCGATAATGAAAGAGGAATTTGTGTAAACCGACAAATTCAGTTCAATTTGTTTCTAACAATACAATTAGTTCTATTATGTGGTAGCTTTGATTCTAATTAAGAGGAGTTTTATAACAAAACATTTTAATTTAGTTGCTCTAACTATTTGTTAACTTACAAACGTTACACGTTTACTAGAAAAGGAGAAAATCTCTGATCTTCCCAGTAAACAATCTTTAAAATTAAATTGTTATTAACAAAAATATTGAGGCATAAGATCAGATAACATTTTACAAATGACAATTGGTAAATTTTATATCAAATTACTTACAGATTTTATTATTATTAATGGATATTCCATTAAATACCGAAACATTAAATTTTCACTGATAAATTATTGTTCAAAATTAGATCTAGATTTTTTAAGAAGTACTGTAACATGCAAGAAGACATTTATGAATACTAATTTAATGTATAAATTAATTGTAATTATTTTTTAAAATAGATATAAATATTATAATTTCCATTTTTGTCGATTTAATATGTTGTATAAGAAATTTTTTTTGGCTAGAATAAATTTTGAGTATATTACATTTTTAACGATGATCTATTTTTTCAATATTGCGAAAGAGTATGAAGAACTGAGTTGGTTTTATGTGATGTAAAAGTGCTTGTTCATATTATTTAACTACTATATATATATATATATATATATATATATATATATATATATATATATATATACATAACTAGCCCATGTGATAGACTAATTAGTTGTTAAAAACGTGTAAATAAAAAAATGAACAGTCGTCACCTGACAGAAATCAAGCAGTTGGAATTGCTCATGAATCGCGCCAGTTAATTTTTAAGTTCTCTAAACTACGCGAAAAGTGAACTGATTCATTATGAATTCTGAGTGGAATATCCTCAAATGAAAATCCGTCAGTATACTTAACAGATGTTGCTTAATATCTAAGATAGATATTGCCTATCCCCCGCTTATTGCGAGAATTCGACGCAGAAGAAAAAAAAACACCGAATTCCATCGTACATAAAAAGTGGTCGGTGCATTTCAGATATGTTAATTATATATACAAACACACGAGATTATTTTTAGCATAAACTCGACGACGGATTTCATACGTTCGATTGAAATTGTTTATCTTTTTATGATTCGTATTCATAGAAATGTGAAATTTAATAAACAAGTCAGCTGGTTCACTCGTATAAACGAAAACATGTTTGAGACCGAAACAGTATTCGATGCGAAGAAACATCTTAATAGGATCGATTTTACATTATTTAACATATTCTTAAGGTTTATCGGAATATATTAATTTCAATACAAAAAAAAAATAAGTATAGAAAAGTATATATGAATGTGAAATATTCGCATTATATACAACGTGTCCAATAATTCATTATAAAATAATAATTTAAGAGACAAGATATTGTATACAAAGAATTTGTAGGGCTATATATTTATTTAAAGAATGTTTTTCGACGAAATTGAAAAAGTATACTTTTTAACTATATAAAAAGTTATCGATAATTGAAGTTAAAATAGTTCTATTACAAAAAATACAACGTACATAATATATATTTAAATGGCTTTCCATAACATGAAATCACTTTTAATTTTTTTATTCATTTTAAACGATACTTTAAAATACAGTAGCCCCGAGATATGCTGAACGCTTCGAAATATCCGGTTGGTGAATCTGAACACTTTAATATTATTTTCTATTTTATGCAGTAAATTCCAGAATGTCTATATAAACAACAGTAACACGGTAAATTTCTAGAAAAAAAATACTGAAATAAAAAGGGAAATTTTTTTCTGAAATTAAATAAATGTAAAAATCGTTGATCATTTTTTTTGTTTTGATTTCGAAAATACGCTGAAGCAGTGGATTAATACATCATTTTGAAGTAATGACGAACATCAGGATCTACTGACCTTGTCTTACATTTATTGTTGACTGTACGGCAAGTCATAGAAAATACTTTTTTTCAATATACAATAACGATTTTTTTTTAGCAGAATACATTAAATTTTTGTCTTCACAGTCTTTCTCACAGTCTTAAAATAATACAGTAATTTTCAAATCATAGATTTAATTATATATATATATATATATATATATATATATATATATATATATATATATATATATATATATTTGTGATAATCACTTATACTTCAAAAACAACATGAAAATGATACGTTAAAAAGTTTAGAATGATATGTAAAACTTTTAAAATTAATTTTTAGAAAGGTAATACATACCAATGTTACTATGAAAATTCGTGATTAACTTATACACAGCATGTCTGTTTTTTTTTTCAATATTTACATTGATAGTCAGTAGACAATTGCATCGAATCCAATAAATAAAACATGCCTCAGTTTCAACTGAATGCAATTATTGAATTAGTAATAGTTCCACAATTGCATCGAGTTAAAACTGAGATGTATTGCAGCTATTAAATTCGATGCAATGATCGAAAACCTGTCAATGATGGTCGAGTTTTTAATTCTATTTCATATATATATATATATATATATATATATATATATATATATATATATATATATATATATATATACACATATATATTGTATTATAGTATTTTATGAATTTAGGCATTTTTTTATTTACAAATAACCCTGAGAAATAAATTGTGAAAAATTATCAAAAACTGCCTAGGAATAATTTCAATTATTTTATATTTTCTTTCAATTATAAATGTAGACTTCGATTATATTAACAAAACGATTTACAGTACTTTTAAGAATAAAATACCTTTTATTATTATATAATTTTATATTTAGAAACGTTTGCATATACTGCCACTTAGTATTATGCAATACACTACAATGCTGCAATTAAAGATAAAAGGTGTGAAAATGTCATGTTGGAAAACAGCTATTAAATATTGTAATAGTACAGTTATTGTTAATGTACATACAGTTTAAAATCTATATGAAGGTGTTCAGTTTCCAATGAAATATTTTCTATAAGAGAAACAAACAACAGAAACATGTATCTTTTTTGTTGTATTCTTTATTTAACATGTGACTTGATCAAAATAATTGATCTTTTTTAATAATTCTTTCCTAGCATCGATTCTCGTCCGTCTTCGTCGAATATTCGTCAGAGTTCGAGATTAATGCGAGTGCGTGCTGACAGTGTGTGACTTACTAGTGTATAAAAATCATTTTTTGAAGCATATCGTTGAACAAATATAAACATTTTATTTACTAAAATCGGTACAGTAATCTGACAATTAGTGCATTTTATCAGTTTGCGTTTTTGTATCTAGATTTAAAAGTTTTTGTTAGAGCACGTGGTGAATTATTACGTTGTGGACACTTTCAGAAAGATTTTATAGTGTACTGAATACCTGTGCTTGGTTCAGCGTATGGGGCAAGGTAAGTGTATATAATAAGAATATTGATATTCTTGATACATCCAGTTTATACATGCTTATTTTATGCTTTCTTGTACCAATTTCCGCAAACATGTGTTTTTCTTGTGTTTTTCTTAATAAAAAAAATAAATCAAAAAATATTCAGTGTAATACAGATATACAATACGGTATAATAATAGTTTGTTTCAATTTTTTTAAGCAGACCGCTTTCATTTATATAATTAAGAAATATTCTATAGAATAAACTGAAAACCGTGCTGTACCAAAATGAAAATTGGCAAACACTGACACATCCTCGAGTAGTATAGTACTAGCATAAATACCCATTTTTGTTTCAATATTTACTTTACTACAATTATAAAACTTTAACATATACGCCCTTAATTCCAAAATAATCAATCATACCTATAAATACTGTTCCATATTTATTTTCATAACTTTTCTCGAATCGTTTTAATAATATATAGCAATACATTCTATTTTATCTAATTTATTGTTTATATATATATATATATATATATATATATATATATATATATATATATATATATATATATATATATATATATATATATATATATATATACATATATTAATACAATACTGCAAATTTCCAAAATGTATTTTGTAAAATGTTTAGAAGGAAAGTAGTTAAAACTAAGAATGAAATTTATTACTGATACACACATACATACACATTAGGTTAGTAGAAAAATAAATGCGGTTTGTGACTTTCAAACTCATATACATTTTCTAATTTAAGTGGTTTTAAGTGGTTGAGAACTATTGGATGACTAACGCCTAACTTTTCTGCAACTGAATTTTGTAATTTTGTATGCTGTGCGTGGTTCTGATTCAACTAACGCCGCCTTCAGTTGGTCGTTATGAACGGAAGAAAGACTCCCGCGACCTTCTTCATCTTCAAGGCTCTCGTTTACAGCACGACATTTTTGGAACCACTATTGCACCGCACGTTTCTTAGCAGTAACTCATACCAAAGTATTATTTTGTTGGCGAGCAGTTTCTGCTGCTTCACCATTCGTCTTGAACTCATACAAAAAATACTCTGATTTACTTCCATTCCATCTTTAATTCAATAGCCCAATTTGAAAAAAATTAATAATAAAACCAAAGTCGATGTTACCAAAATACCGACCGAAACATTCACTTTAAAATTATATGAACATGAAAACGGTGAAATGACACTTTCGTTGAAAAAATTAAGGTCAGAATTCAAAAAACGCCACGGCAATTATTTTCCTACAAACCTAACATATATTCTAATTGTTTATATTTATGGTGAGCTATTGAAATGTAAAATACTTGCAGTCAGTTATTTTGCACTTAATATTTAAAGATAAAATACATTGGTTGTAAGAAATAGAATTTAAAACACTAATATAAAACTAACTTAAAATATCGTTTAAACTTAGAATTTTATTTTTGTAAATCACTATGCAATAGATATTTCCCACCAGATAGATATATACCGTTATAGAATAAAAAAATCTTTGTTGTTCCTATTTTGAGTTGTTAATATTTTCAATTGTTAAGCTTTAAGAGTATTCCTGCATAAAAAATGTACATAATATACTTAGTTGTTCACTATTCTTTATATTCATATTGCCAAACGTGTACTAAAATATTGTTCTCAAAAAATATTAACCAATTTGCAATAATTCGTTTGAAGTGTTTTTAAATAATATAAATCACTCTTTCATGATAAAAGTATTATCAACTTATTATTCTACCAGTAAATAAAGGATGAAATTTAAGATATTTTCTAGAATGGTTGATTTTGTATCATTTTACAAACATTGAATACTTACAATAGTATAAAATTATACAATTTCGAAAAAAATATGATACGAAACTGCAAAAAAAAAATTGTTTCACAAAGTGTCGTATGATCGAACAATGCCAAGAAAATATTAGGACAATTCGTTCCAAACACTAGACTATTTGTCACGCCATTTTCTATTATACTACGTACGTAACACCGAGTCTTAGAGAAAATATTAAATGGGATCACATCTCGTCACGACACTGCGGCGATGATCTCGAATTCCGCACACAGCCGCCGCACGCCTAATCATCATTCACGTGACATTCACTAATCACCCCATAAATGTCAGGTTTGCACGCGACGGCGTGGTCGACGCCCCTCTCTCCATCGGACTATGCTTGAACATCCAACGCCACAACCCCTGTATAGTTGCAGATACTGCATGATCTCACCTGCGGACCTCCATGGTCTCGACCGACCGACCCACTGTCAGATCGACCCAATCTCTACAACTCGAACTGTCGGTCGAGTGGATGATTGAGCGGCAAGGCACTGACAGTCCTTCGTACATTCCGAGCATCCAAAAGTCCTTACTGCAGGCGACAGCGTTAAAAGCTTTTGTTACATTGACGTACATGTTAATATTAACGTAAATATAACTGTGCCGAATTAAAGGACGGCGTGTGATTCGAATATTAAGTAATATAATGATAGACGATACAAAAAAACGTAGGAAAGTTTAACGATTGAAAAAAAATGATTCCAGTTGTCTACTTCTATTTCACCTTTTATTTATCGGTGCTTCAAAATATTGTCTACTGCTAGAAAAAAAATACTGAAACATATTTAAAATAGTTTTTTTCTAATAGCATGTACTTTTCATTAAACGGGCATCAATTATTTATGTCAACGGACATGAATTTAAAATAATCGAATATTTTTTTAAATTTCCGCATTTTTTTTTGCGATCGTTGGAACTATATTTTCTGTTATGTACCTCAAAATCGTTTTCGATATTAAATTGTGTCAGCTTCTGATAAATGTACTTTTATATTTATCTCGTTTATGCTTAAAATTTAAATTGTTTTTTTTTTTTATTAAAAGCTTACTCTGCAAAACCAGTTGAAACAAAAAGTTTTCCGAAAGCTGATAAGACGTAATCGGTCATACAAGACTTCAAAAAAATTGGATCAAAGAAATGTAAAAACAATGTAAAAAATAATATTTTTGTTACAATTCACCACTGACATACATCTCTAGTTTGGTTACTGTAAAAAATTTCTTCTTACACATTGATGTATGCAACGAGAAAGAAGAAAATGTATATGTATACTTATTATGAAACTCAATTCTAATGTATATGTAAAGTTAATATGTGATATGGTTATAACAAAAAAAAATTCTTTAGAGACGATGACAAAGAACATGAATACAAAAATATTTTTTTTATTTATATTTACGGTTTAAGGTAAAATTAAATCATATAAAATTAAAGAAAGAACAAATTTGGTAATTTCGTTTTTCAATTAAGAAAAAAAATTTAATAAAATTTTTGAAGAAAAATGTACTACGAGTCTACAAAATAAACAACATGCATTACGATTAATTACACAACAGAACAATATTTGGGACCTTGTTGCACAATAAAATACAATTAATGTGAAAACACTTTCTGAAACATCTACAAATATTTTTTTTATTATGTGAAAACGTTGAATCTTCTGCATTCAACTCAAATTATTCAGACATTGACGTTAATGAATTTTGGAATATGATCTCTCGAGTACTGTCACGCAGGTAGTGTACCTTGAATACCGCATAAAATATATAATTACTTGAAGAGAACAGAATTTTTTTAAATAAGGACGGAAAAGTTTAAGACCCAGACTGTGTATGTTTTTAAATGCAGTTCATCAAATAAGTTATAATCAACGGTACTAAATTGAACTTCATAGAAGTCCAGAAGTTTATGGAATATTTGTTTTTCACTAAAAAAAAAAAAAAACTAATGTCTTGATAACCTGACAAGCTTTCATATGAATATTAATCTAATCTAGAATGCCGATCTAAAACAAATATTAAATAAATTATTTATATATAGATGTCGAAGTACGCATTGACAGAATAATTTTGTGCATATATATATATATATATATATACATATATATATATATATATATATATATATATATATATATATATATATATACATATATATAATACATGTTAATACAAATGTACATGCAATGACACGTTCGTTCAGAAAAAAACCACCATATCTAACCGTGGTGGAGAGGGCCGACCACGCTAACGTTCGCACACGTATTCACGTAACCCTGTTGCCCGGAGCCGCCTGTTGCTCCCCAGAGTCGGTCGCACGACCTGTGGACCGTGCGGTGACGATTCTATGCGATACGACGTCAAGCGTCGCGACGCGCGCCCGTCTGCCAAAAGCAGTGTGGAGGCATCGTGTTTCTCGCAATAACACGCAAACGACCGCCACCGTCTCTTTCACTAACACACACGCAAATATACATATACTCTGCATGACGTCATGTCCAACACAAACTGTGGCGGTTTAGCGCGACAAGACAATGGATTTTGACATGGAAATTTCACGTTGTCCCATTTATCTGAATTTATATGAATGTATTGTGTGTGTGCATGCTATATATATATATATATATATATATATATATATATATATATATATATATATATATATATATATATGGCAAAGAGTTTAAACTAGTTATAAAAATAAATAAAAAACAAATACATTTTCAAAAGGATATTTTGTTATGAATATTTTAATGTAAATTCATAAAGAAGTTGTTTGTTGTTTTATTTATGTTTGTATTAATACTATTTTGCTACATTAATTATTTCACTTTTAAGTATTTGATTATACATGAGAGAACTCTTATGAACATGTTTTTAAGATATCAATCTCCAAGTATTTAAATCCATTAAATAGATAAATAAATCATAATTCAAAGACCCATTGGGTTATTATTATAGTAACTGCGTACCAGCTATGAAACAGAATGTAGTAAAAATTAAATACTCCTCTTATGCATGCATTATAACAGTTGTCAGTTACTTTTTATAATATATGAATCTATCAGTATATACGAAGTCATATTTTTTAATTGAAAATCTCAAAAAATAATAGTGCTGAACCGACTACGCTATTTTTGTAATACAATATACAATATTCACATTTTGAAGACGGTATATTTGGATTTGCTTCTTGCAAATTTGTGTCGAGATTTGATGAATTTGTGGAAGATGAAATTTTATCTCAAATACCCTTATTGCGAATACTTAATATATTATGGGTTAAGTAACATTGAAGACGACTATAATTTTGAATATTATGGAAATTTGGAATTAGATTTGAATCATTTATATTTTCTGGTCAAAAAGGAAGAAAGTTGTCTTTCAATATTTATATAAACAATTTTACTGTGTGGGTTTCTTTTAAAAGTCGAATTGTTAAATGAATATGAATATATATATATATATATATATATATATATATATATATATATATGTATATATGTATGCATGTATACATAAGTTAAATATGAAAAAATTTTACTGTGCCAATTTTAGCATAAAGGCCAATACTCACAGAATAGGCTGTTATTGTTTATTAAATAATGTTTTTGTTTAAACAATTAAGAAATCATTTAAATAGTTTTACAAACATTAAAAAAAAACTACATGGCCCTCTTATGATTCTCTTACAAGACCATTAATTTACTCATTTGTTATAAATGTTTCTTTACTATTAAATATTTTTATTGGTAATTTCTTTTTTAATCAAAATAAATGAAAGAATATCAACAAATAAGAACAATAATAGAATAATATCAAAAGATGTAACAGAAAAAAAACCTGGGCAAACAAAAATAATTCTGTTGTATTTAATAATGAGTCGGCTTTTGTTTATAAATTTTTTTTAAATTTATATAAAAATATTGAAATGCAAATAATAGTAAATTTATCTAATAATCATATCTTATATATACACACACACACTATATATATATATATATATATATATATATATATATATATATATATATATATATATACATAATGAAACAAAACAATGCATAAATCAAATCACAGATACGTATTAGAATTGAAATTATAGTTATTATGTATATATATATATATATATATATATATATATATATATATATATATATATATATATATGTATGTATGTATATATAGTTAGACAGACATATAGTTAGAGGTAGCTAAATTAGTACTAATTTAATATATTCAGACAGATTTCAAAAGTACGGTTATATAGTGAAGCAAATAATTTGACATTACTTTGATATTAACAATATTAAATTTTAATATAATTTCAAAGCATGTATTTATAATACTGTACTATAAACAATTACAAATCAACGGAATAATTAAAATCGATATGTTTCTATTTTAAATTACATAAATTTCGACCTTTCAATTTGTAAAATTTCTGTTTATATACTGATAAGTTCGTTTTATGTATACGATTATGATGTACATGTTTTTTAATATTTATTTTCGAAATATTATAGTAATTGCATTAAAAGTACACAATAAGAATCTTTATAAATCATTTCTAAGTGAAATGAATTTTCTTTTTTATTAATAAGCGAATAACTATACAAATATTTTCATTGTTTAATTGAACATCAAAAGAAAAACTTTTAATATTGCGTTCACGTTTAATGAAATATTAAAATGGCTATATAAAATGTAGGTAAGTCTTGTGCATCGCGGATTTATGTATCATTCGTTTACATAATACTAAGCTTGAATGTTTTTATTATATGAAAATATTGTTTGTTTTTCGATGAATGTCACGTTACAATTTTACATTGTGTTAACAGGCAATATAGGTTCTTTTAGTTCACATATTTAATGGAATAAAATGGTTACTTAACGGATATTTTTTATATGTACTAGTTTTAAGTAAACCATTATAGATACGTTTTTAAACAATATCGTCAAAAAGTGAGTGCAATTAAAAAAATATCGTAAAACAGTTTTGAATCTTACTAACAATTTATATGTAAAAATAATAATTAGACAATATAAAAATAGTTGCTGTAGTTTACAATAATTGCAATATGGGGGACTACAAAACCGATGGGTCAATTCATTTTTTTGAAGTATGAGTAGAAAAATATTCTAGAAATACCAAATTTATGTATTCTCTGTGTTGATGGATCCATTTTTTTCTTTATTTTCTCTCTCTATCTCTCTCTTTCATATATCCATACACACAAACACATATACATTTTTATATATTAGGTGTAAAAATAATTCGGTGCCTTTAAACTGAATCAACCATGTTTTAAATTGAAAATTTTCTTGCAGTTTTAGGAATTTCAAGTGCCAACATCAACATTTAAAAACACTATATACCTTGTCCAAGTAGATGGCATAACCACATAAAGCAGAATTAGAAAAGCAGCACATTAGGCATTGCATAGTTTTTGTATTTCAGTTGAAAAAAAGGCGCCGAAGTCGCGGGAATGATTTGTTCAGATTTGAGGGAAGGTGTTGTGATACACAAAACATGAAAAAATGGTAAAAAAGCGGAAAAGATCCGAAATAAATTCATTGACTCAAAGTCGCCATCTTTTTTTCAACAAAGGATGTTTTAGTTACCAGAACGATCGAACAAAGTTATACAAAATAATGGAGGATATTTTGAAAATTGAATTGTATTCCATTTTTCAGAAAAAATACAGTTTCTGTAAAAGAAAACGTCGAATTAATTTGTAGACCTAATATGTCTTAAATAATTAAAGCCCGAACATAGATTAGGGTAATAAAATCCCCGACTGCACATGTAGTTTCGTTTTTTTCTTAGTTAAAACTAAAAAAATGGGCTTTTTCAATCAAATCATTAATTTGCGTGTTTTACAGAAGACAATCTCTGAAATACGTTACTAAGAACCACTAAATAATTAAAATGTTAAAACTAACAGTAAAGCAGTATAATATGAAATCAAAGATGTGTTTGAAACAAAGTAAAGGAAAAATGTATTTTCATTCTGAATTGTTTTGTTAATTATTGAATAACCATTGCCAATATTTTTTTTGTTTCTTTATTGAATAATCATTGGTATTTGTATGTTCAAATGTAAAGTACAATGATTTTTCGATTTTGTTATTATCTTATGAAAAATACAATTGGAACCATCTAAAAAAATACACCCTTTAAATGTTACTGAAGATATAACCTACTTGTAAGGAAGCAATTACTTCGAATTATGGCAGTAAAAACGGCGTACACTTCCTTCGACCATAAAAAATAACTGCGAAAAATTATTTTCAATGTGCAAGAATTTCCTTAAACAATTTTTTAAACTTACCACTCACAAAAATGTTTCGATTAATTTTTTTTCTGTACATTTCCACGCTAAAAAAACATTTCAACGCCGGTATACTTCTCCATTAGAGTACATATAAAATCCAGTACGTGTATTATAAATGCTAATTAAAAAAATGTTTTAATCACGCCATATAAAATAAAGACGAGCCGTTAAAAGTTGAATATGAATCATAAACTGAAACAGGAAAACGATTTTATGTTTAATTCGTCGGTCGACGGAGCCGTACTCGAAAAATGCATTAATGATTTTTCAGCTTCACTTAAAATACTTTTTTTTTAATAGTGAAAACCTAAACCGATGCGTGTGAATCAAAACATTATTGACTTTGACACTTATTTAATGTTGCCACATTACCGTAAAATGGAATCGTCTGACACTAAAACTACCGACTATTGACATCACCTACTTCTACCGGATGGGTCAGAATGAATTGTTTTTGATAAGAACAAGTCATTAAAAAGAGACATGGCATTTTATGTATTATTATATATTTTTGTTTAATTTAAAGAAAATTGAAAATGAACAATAATTTTTAAAATAATTACACGCACAATTCAAACACATTTTTTATAGGTTAAATCAATTTCATTGTGAATGTACCACAGGCACGTTTATTACATGTACCACATATATTTTTTGTTTTACTATTTGTACAATATGTTATTTGTCATCGTTTACGTTTCATCGAAATATGTGTCTGGTTTTTTGATGGCGTACACGAAAGTATTTGTCCCGCTTCTGTTGAGGATCGTCCAGTTAAGATCTTTATAATAATCACTTTCAACTTCTTCAACTAACTGAAATATAGTCTTTTCTTGGCATATTTTCTCCGGTTGTTTCGTTGTATACTATCCAGGCATTTATTTCGGTAAGATCTAAGATATTATAAAATACTTGTAAAGGCCATTTCTTCGGAATCCAGCTTTCACAGTATATTTTCTAGCCATTTGATCTGTCGTATCTACGCCAAATTTGGCATTGTTATAAAATACCAGTTTCGGGAAAACCTTTACCATCATTTTTAAAATTGACCGATTTGTTTTGAACTCAACAACAATACTTTTTTACTTGGTTTACTTTTATATATAGTACGAGCACATTTTTCTGATTTATACAGAATTGTCGAGAAGCGATGCATATTATTCTTCTTTAGTCTTGCAAGTTTAGGTAATTCTCTTTTATTTTGTCTAATGGTGTCAACTAAAGTAGTTCTATTATTTATTAGTTTGGTTGCTAGTAACAAACTTGTGAAGAAATGATCTATTGTTACTGTTCTCCCTCATCCATTATTTTTGAAGTAACCATAAGTTTTAGGACGACAAATTCACCCAAAGGTACTAATGAGTCACTTCATCTTTTCACAACAAAACTTTCCAACAAGCGAGAGATATGAAAAAAGTAAAAGAATAATGCAACAATTGAGCAAATATAACACGTGTATCTTTTTATAATGTTTCACAATGTATATGTACTGAAATATATTTAGTTTGCTAAAAAAGTATTTGAACTATAAGGAAATATTACGAAAAACTTCTGATATCAAAAGTTTACCTACGTTCCGTGAGGGGTCAAAATGAGTCATCTCCGGTATATGTAGGTATATTATATATACACTTTACAGAATAGGGAAAAAAACTAATTTACAGAATTAATCATTTAGATATTTCAATCAGTCAGACAAAATTTTAGAAAATAAGATTTGCTGGAAATGAGTAATGATTATAAGAAATGAGAAAACAAGTCATTTTGACCCCCTTGGTACATCTAGTGTTAATGTGTGCATCATGCTTGTTACAGGTTCTTCTTCATCTCCGATCATTTTTGGTCTATTTTTCCTCTCTCTTCCCTTACTGTACGGCCGCATTTAAAACAGAGATCAAAATCGATCTAACATTTTGTAGTATATCTTTCAATGTGATGAATAAATACTTGCTAACACGTATCTGTTGCGTATATATACATATATAATGAGTTAAATGAATGCTAAACAGAATGAGACAGAGATTATAAAAATAAAGGTACTCTTAGTTAAATTATTGTTTACTGTGCTAACCTTTTATCTCTTGGATTTTTTGTTGTTGTAAGCTTTTGCGAGAATTTAATTTATATTTTTTTAAAGAAACATTGCATACATTTCCACGAGCTTTTAAAAATTATATTTCATCTGATTGTTTTCCTTTTTTGTTTGCTGAAAATCCGATTAATACTTTCAGATGTGTTTACGGACATTTATTTACATGAAGAAAATGAATCATAAAGTAAAAATGTTCTCATTACACGATTACCTTGCACTTTTTATTTTGTCTTATTTTTAGAATTTAAATATCTTTTAAAATATCATGTCTCTGGTTTATTCGAAATAAGAACAACTTAGACACAAAAGACTTTTGCAATAAAAGAACTTTGTGTTAAAATAACGGATGAGAAACCTTTTCAATTACAAAGTTCGAATAAACCTAAATATTATTATTATTTGGAACTTTTGACAGTTAATCTTTATTGTGAAAATAAAATCAATTATTAAATATTCTGAAATTAAAACATTTTCAATTTTTTATAATTTGATAATTTGAAAGTGTTTTAAACCGGATTTTTTAAATGTTAAAAATGTTTGTTTTTACATTTATATTTTCGATTTATTATAATGTTCTTTTTGAATACCGTATATCTCGGTGTATATAACACCACTACGTATAAGACGATACATTATACATAAAACCATTAAATCCAAACGATGATTTTGTTTCGAACTATTAACATTTTAATAGCATTCAAAATAAATAATAATAACAGAAGTATTTGTTTTTGTAAAAAATCTAGACCTAGCAAAAAAATAATGATTACCATCTGTACCAATGTACAATATTATGGTATATTCTAGATTACATCACAAACTACATGTTCGAATATTAATTGTCTGTTAAATGTACCTTTTAAACATTCTGGTTTATTTTTTAAAATATAACAATTCTATTACCGAAATAATTTTGAATAATCCTGATTTATAAATTTATATCATTTATGATAATTGCGGTAAACAGTAATTTTAAATATCATTAATATTTTTGACGACTGCATGTCTCAGCTCACTAAAATTTAAACGAAGTATCATTTTCACTTTTGAAGTTCTAATATTTTTTTATTTATTTCTGATCAATACATGTATGACAAATATTAAACTTATCTATTTAATATTATATATATATATATATATATATATATATATATATATATATATATATATATATATATATAATGTATATTTAGCATATCAATATTGGTTGAAATATAAGTACTTGAAATAAAATCCGTCAAGAGGTTTACTAATATAGACAAGTAGAAAAAAGTTCTGCTCTCATAAAACATCAGTGCATGACATAATCGTCTCCACATTCCGCGCTCTCACCAGTTTTTTCTTCACTCCCCATTCTTATTTAAATGCATCATTCTCGCTCCATTAACAAGAAACGAGCGAGTCAAATATACCAGACGATATGTATATACATACATAACATTTATTTATTTATTCATTTATATATATATATATATATATATATACATACACCAACAAATACCATCATGTTCTCCTAACTATATTAAAATACTTCATTATTTTCTATATTTTATGTCGTTCATTAGCGAATAGTTTCAATAGATTCGTACGTTAATTAATTGGAGCGAATTCAAAAAGTACTTGGTTTTCGAATGCAGGTATGTGAGAATTTAATGTACGTAGAAAGGTAAGGTAATAGTGGTTGATGTCATGTACAAGGATTCAAAAAAAAGTTAACTGGAAAATAGAAATAAATTATGAATAAAAAATCCTGAGCGTTTTACGATTTCGTCGTATGTATATTGCACGTCACTGAAATAATTCTAAGGTCTAGATACGTTTGAGAGTTCAATGAAGTCGATAAAAATGTATATTAATGTTTTAATGCTACTTTGCTCACATGTTTCAAGTATGATAACTGAAATTCTATTCATGAACTACTACTTACTTTACACAATACACATCATATTTCAAAATGTAAAGAATGTATACGTTATAGTTAAAATTGTTTTCAAAATATTTTTTTAAAAAGTATATTAAGATCAGTAAAATTCTTCATTCGATAAAAAAAAGATTTAAGATAAGTACATTTCAAGATATTTAAAAATTAAAATACATATAAAAACTACATTGTAATTTATTACATTAAATGGATATGAAAAGAAACACAATTAAATGATAAAAGAACACAGTTGAAGTAGGATCGATGGTTAATTTAGTGTTACAACATGAATTGATGTAAAATAAATAAAAATGTTCTTATATCAAATTATTCTGTAACTGTGATCTAAATGTTTACTTTGATAGCAATAGCAAAATGCACATACAACGAAATGATACAAAATACCATTCTAGGAACGCGAGAACAGAAAATTTATCTCAGAACGAATCACGAATTGTATAAATCATTTCTATTTCATGTCTTTAATGTATTTCATGCTACTTACTCTTTCTCGCTGTTAACTCTATTAATGAGATTAATTCTAGAATATTTCAAAAGCAATATTTTTACTTCAATAAAAGTATTACTTTTGCTTCGACTAAATTCAGTATTTAATGTAAGTTAAAAAGACGACATCAACAGAGTTCAGGTGCGTTTAACATTCAAAACAAACACAACTTAAGTGTATTTATTTTCTGCCACAATTGATAAGCAGTGTCCGGCCGGCAGCGCGTTACGATACTATAATATGACTCATTTTTAGTTGTCTATCAAACAATGCATTGTTTGAACAATGTAATTATCTATAATTAGTTACAATTATTTGATCTGATTTAAGAACTTCCTGATGAATAATTTCTCTATTGTCTAAAGAATACACAGGCACAATCGTTCTAAACTCATACAGTGTTTAGAACTTATTAGGAGCAATATTAGAGTATTCGATATTTTTCTCATAGAGCATTTATTTTTCATTATCTATTATCAGATACCTTAAAAGGAGATATTGTTTTCACCAATTCGTATGCCATCCATTTTACTCCTAATCAATAGATCGAGCAGGATTTTTGGCCACTTTTTCTTTTTTATTTAATTTTTTTAAAAAGACATATCACCAGTACATAATATCTCTTGAATCTTATATGAAAAAAACTGAAGAGTTAATCGAATTCAACGTGAAAATATGATTTTTTTTGTGTGAAACATTTTAAATTCTATAAATATTAATTTCGTCATTGCCAATATACAGAATTTTTTTCATAATTCTATCTAACATTTTTTTTTTGAAATCTACTGTTTTAAAATTTATATCTTCATCATTGTTTTTTTTTTGGATTGGTATATTTTTTATACTTTTTAGTAAAAATGGTTTTAGAATGTGTCGTATATGGAAGAAAAACAATGAAATATTATAAATAACGGATGCCAAGGACTAAACATAGTAAAAAATAATTGTTTTAAAATTTACCACATTTTGAAAATATTAAATATTCAAATGTTCATTAATGAAATTGAAGAGAACAGTTGTTAGGCATTCAAAAAAGCATCTAAATCTATATGTGGGAGGTTTAAATAGTAACTTGGTTTGTATACTCGATGAGGGAGGGGACAGCTGTATTTGTTATCATATAGTTCCATCTCTTTTCGTAACGCAAGTGAAGTTGCAAGTCATTCCATTGTTAATTTTTCGTTTGATAGTTGTTTCAACACAAGCGGTTCGTGCGAAAGTGCAAAATGGATGAAATCGGAATTCAAGATGTGATTCAGTTCCTTTTTTTGGAAAGGAAAACAGTGAAGGAAATCCACGAGAAAATATTTCCTACACTGAATGAATGTTGTCCTTTCTACGAAACTGTTCGTCTTTGTGGAATGAATTTAAACGTGGCAGAACAAACTTCGAAGATGCACTGCGCTCTGGAGGCCCGAGAACACCTGTTACGGTAAAATTCATCGATCAAGACCACGGTATAGTTTTACTTGACTGGCGAGCGAAAGTGAGCAAGATAGTCGAGGTCATAAGCATCTCAACTGAGCGAATTACGTACGAAAAACCTTTCAGCAAGATGATGGGTGACGTGTTTGCTTACTGCAGAGAAGAAACGAGTTCGTACGCGACCATCAGTCATGAAACTGATTTTTCATTTATCTAAAATCAGGACGACAAAGCTTATAAATCAAATGTGGATTCGTATGAAAAAAACAACAACGTTAATACTAAGAATCAATTTCATTTTTACATTAAATAATGTTAAATACGTGTTTTTCTTGCTTATCTGCAAATGAAATTGTTTTGAAATATTCGATAAAAAATAATTATAAAGCTTTACAAGTGTTTGTATTCTAGGAAAAAAAATTAAATAATATATCTAATGATATATATATATATATTTAATAACGTATTTTCCATTTATTTGCAACACTGTTAAGACTGAAGCTCATTAAACTTATTACTAACGAGACAGACGTTTTCCGATACTTATTTCCAAGTACTTAGTTGTTCTTGAATTAATTATTATCTCGGCCTTTAGTTCGTTATAACTGACTATTCAGCTGATTTTGTGTCTCTTATTTTATTTTTCATGATTATATGTCGAGTTTGATTATTTTTTTATATAAGTTAATTTGCTACACATAAAATATAAGTTTAATAATAAACATTTGTCATTAAAATGAGTGTTTAATTAATGTTAATTGATTAACGATACAAAATTGGTTAATAATTAAGTAGTTATAATATTTTTTTCATTTTTAACTTTTGAATTTTAGTAAAAGTAGCTTTAGTTATACCATAAATTAAAAACTTTGAGATGGTTTGTAACTTCAGTAGACAATAACAAAATGTACTGAATACATATTCGGTTGGTAGAAAAATAATTACGGTTAATAATGACCTTCAGATTCATATACAGCTTCATACAATAGCTGTTTTAAGTGGTCCAGAACCGCTGGATGACTAATTTTTGTGTGCCAGCTCTCGAATTGTCGTGTATGGTTCTGATTCATTTAACGTCTTCAGTTTGGTCGTTATGAACTGAAGAAGGACGCCTGCGACCTTCTTCATTTACATGGCTCTTGCCTTTAGAATGAAATTATTGTAACCATCATTGCACCGTACGTTCCTTAACAGTATTCACACCAAAAGCATTTTAGTTTACTAACAGTTTTTGCTGCTTTACCATCCAATTTGAACTCATACAAAAAAAATGTTCTAATTTGCTTCTTTTCCAGAGTAATCGAATAGCTCTAATTGAAGCAAAATTATTAATAAAACCACAGTTGATGTTACCAAAATACAGACCGAAAAATGCACTTTAAAATAATTTTAACATGAACACGAAGAAATGACAGTTTCATTGAAAAAAATAAAAACGTTAGAATTCAGGAAACAAAAAACGCAATTATTTTCCTACTAACCTAATATTTTGTCATTTTTTAAATTAAAAAATGAATACATTAAAAAAAATCGTAATTACTCGCTATTCATTATAAAAATATTCATAAGTTTGAAGTCAATTTGAATAATTCCTACAATTAGAACCAGAAACGAAAACATATAAGTAATAAAAAATTATTAGATGTATTAACAATAAATGTGTATATGATATAAAGTGAAGTAAAATGGATATAAAACTATAATAGCGGATGGCGTCGATAGACATCGACGGGCGTCAGTTACAATGACGGCGTTACACAATATTTTAATAGATTAACGAACAGATAAAACTGGTGTTGAAAACGTCATAAATCTCGGAAGCTGCGCGGTTACAACGGACGTTAAATAAACGGGAAAAAACACACAGACATAAAACAAAACGTATACGAATTAACGTCAATGCCGAAATACTGTGATACAGTTCTGTCTCTTAAAATGTGTGTTAGTTGTTGTTGAAAATAACGACGACGGAGCAATTATTTTTACGGTGCTGTAAACTGTTACTTTTACTGTCGAATAATGTTCGAGAACAATTAGAAGACTCGCGATTTTTTCATTTTTGTTTTACTGTCTTTTTTTCGTTTCTTTTCTTCGACGGCGTTACTTCCTTTCTCTGTCGATGTTTCATATGAAGACATGTGCAAATGTTTAACTACCACATAAATATTATTCAATATTTTATATGTCGTTACTTTTTAAGGATCCGTTTTATGCGTTCTCTGTTTTTACATCGCCGTGTCCCTTGTTTGTTTCGTCCCAGGAAATTTTACAGAAAACATATTAGTTATTGACAAAATCATTAAAATTGGATTTTTTTATGATGAAAAATATCATTTGAAAACAACTATTTTGAATTATAGAGTAGTTTTGTATTTTAAAATATTTTTTATTAAATTTATAATTTATGATCACTACACATTTTTATTTTATGATTATTTTATTTACAACGCAGACTTTTATTATTATATATTTTTTCATAAAAAATTACGATATCCGATTTATTTTTGTAAGTGGTAACTGGAATTAAATACATTTATTTTTTTATAAAAAAAATTACTTGAAAAAAAGTTCAAACTGAATAAGATTTGACAATTGTTGGATATTAACTAAAAGAAAAGTTTAGTTGGGTACTAATAACCTTGGTTATCAACCCGTCTTCAAACCTCAAATATAATAGTTATCCACAGTTCAGAATTGAAAAAGATAATTCAAAAATATCAAATGAATAACACATAATTTGAATAAAGATTTCGTATGTTAGCTAATAAATGTTATTTTCAATTAAAAGAAAGTGAAGTGGATTGGAAACGAATAAAAAATAATAGAAATCTGGATGAGAATATATTAAGAATTCACTTTTTTTAATATATCACTTTATTATGAAAATAACAGAAAGACAAGTTTTACATTTAGCAATTTTGTTTTACTGTAGAAACAAGTGAAACTATTCTAGGATTGAAATTAATTTGATAATATTTATTATGAAATAAAAAATTAACACTTTATCGACCGGGCGATTTTGCTATGAACCTGTGACCTGACCTGTTACCGGAGGCATTTTTATAAAATGGGAAAAAACATTGATCGTTAAATGCTAGTCCTGGGTTACCTTCAAATGGTTGATTATTTCGGGATGGGTCATCATCGTTCCAGTCGGAATCAACATCGTTTTCCTCTTCAGAATCGCTATAAATTACACTTAGAACACGCGGACGACGCCTTATAGGAAATGAATTATCAGAAGCACTTTCACTTGAAACATCACTTGTGTCATTACGGTCATAATAGTCAGGAATAACTGATACAATATCTGCACAATTTTCTTTTAAAAATATATTTTCGTTTTCGTTATCCATTGTTATCGGTATTCAAATTCAAAATATAAAGCAAACAATAAAATGTCAAACACTATAATTATAATTAGTTGTCATAATTTTTATTATTGAATAAATATTGTAAGTTAAGCGCTTTTAATGATTACACATCGCAATACGATTATTTCATATTGGACGCCAATTGGCGTTCCCGGCAGATAACGCTAACTTTATTTAGGACGCCAATTGGCGTGCCCGGTCGTTAAAGTGTTAAGATACATAAAAGTTGTCTATTCATATTTATTTTAATATGCATAAGAATTAGTATAAATTTGTGCATATGTTGGTCAGATTAAAAAAAAATGTTAAATCCAATTAACACATTGTTGGACTGTTTCGCTTAATATATGTATATTTTATAGTTTTATATTTTTTTTAGACTAGTATAGTTTTTACATAATAATAATAAATACCAATAAACATAAAACTATGAAGCTACATAAAATAAGAGAGAAAAATTTCATTAATAATACCATCACTTCACTAATAACAAACTTAATATATTTACTTTGTTGACATCAATTTTATATAAAAAAAAATATATACAAAAAGTTTCAGGACCACAAAGAGAGATCTTGTAAGGCATCCATGCTGTTAAATAACAAAGGTGTTAATTTATTATCTAGAAACCGTACAATTACAGTTAATAACACTGAGATCATTTTTAATACCCTAAACCATACAAATAAACAGTATTGTTACACTGTTCAGTGGAAATTTGACAAATATTAAGATAACTTCTTTTTAGATTGAAATATTTCTAAACTGACAAACTTAGTTTAACTTGTTTATAATTATTAACTAAGTTGCGGCTGCCTCGATTTTAAAAAAGCAAATTATCGAGACATTCTCCCTTAGTTGAGATACATTTCATTATGTTATGTGTTTGCTACACAATGGAATAGTCCTATACACTTTTAGGGCTGCAAAAAGATTCCTATATAGCCAATCGTCAGCATACTTTCGTCCTATTCAGAGATTCATTAATTAAAAAATGTATACTTCTATTAGCAGTTAGATAGTTCAATTTAACAGTATAGTTTTCTTTTTAAAAAAAAATTGGGAATTAATTGGCTTTTAAAGTCTGAAAAACAAACGAGTAACGGCTGATCATTAGGAAGTCAATTCTTTTGATTTGAAAGGTATTTTTTCGCTTTTTCGGAGCATCTAAATAAAGTAAAATCTAAATTTTAAAAATTCGGATTACTGAAATATGATTTTGTCATTAATTCAAGTTATAATTTGACATTTAAAAGTATGCATTTTATTACAACAGAAATGTTGTATAATAATATTATATATATATATATATATATATATATATATATATATATATATATATATATATATATATATATATATATATATAACTGCATCAGTATTTACGGCAAAAATAATTTTTAGGCAAATCAAAATTTTATTTAGAATTTATTATTTATTCATACTTATTCTTTGATTGAAAAAGTTACAAAATTTCAGTTTTCTAATTTATTGTAAATACGTAGTTATTGGTAAAGTTTCCTAATAATCAAACAATAAGTGAATTTTTCCAGACATTCTATTTTCTTATCCTATTTAATGTAGGTGTCTAAATATTTCACAGCAGTTTAATGTTCTACATGCGTATTATTATTGTTTTCAAGCTTAATTTCCGTTGTTGATACCGAGA
>CM068320.1:9117500-9120000 GCA_034766995.1 Acanthacorydalis orientalis | reverse complement strand
AATGTTGCGAACAGAATATAGTACACACATAATATACACACTATATATGTATATATATATATACACCCACCTGTGCTCTTTTCATAAAACTAGTACGACGGACGTTCCTGTATGAATACACTTTGAAGTTTTACTATTTTCGTTGTGTGTATTTTTTGTGTACTTTCTTTTTTTATTTGTAGGTTCTGTTTTTATTTATTCATAGCGTGTTCTAATATTGAAACAAAGAAAAACGTCGGTAAAAATGCAATCAATAAATAAATATCTTTCCATTTTATTGATCGTATGTGTATATGTGTGTATTTATTTATATATATATATATATATATATATATATATATATATATAATACAATTTTAGAAAATAAATATTTATTTTTTAAAATTAAATTCGTCAATCAAAAAGACATATTTCATTATATTTTTTATGAGAAATACACTAACACAATTTATTCAACTGTAACCATGAAATGATTAACAATTACTTTTTTGATCAATTAGAGTACTTAAATTATTACAAATTCATTTTAACAAATAAATAATAACCAGTGAAGTAAAATACAAAAAAACCTGTCAATTCACACATATTGGTATTCTTTCCAAGATTTAAAAGTAGGGTTTGTGTGGCAACAGACATCTGCATACTGAGAATATTTTTTTTCTCTCTCAGACTGAAACATACAGACATCTTTTTTTGTAAACTATGATTGGACACATCTGACAATTTTTTTTTTCTTTTTAATACTTCAGGTTGTCGTTATGCTGGTTTATGACTACAGAAAGAACATGTAATATTACTGCGCATAAAATGTCCAACAATCAACAGCTGTTCCTGCTTCCAACCTTTGACACTAGAAAGATATTTGATAATATATCGTATAATGTTCAAACATTTAGCATTGACTATTCTTGAAATAATTTTGCTATACATTTTTTTCTTTAAAAAATACCTTAAAAACTTTGTCAAAAGTATTGGATAAATCTATAAATGATTGCATTTAGGGCAACCTAAGTACCTTAGTATTCTGAAAATAACGGTATTGCTATCGAAATGCGAGTAAAAAATTCAAATGATTAAAATAAATTATGAAACACTGTTGATCATAAAAGAGTGTAGTTTGTGAAGTAAAAATTAATTTATGAACTGGCAATGATTATCTGAAACGATTCAATACAAGAAAATACACACATACATACTTCCTGGTGATGTTCATTCTTTTAAATCGCACGAATTTTTATCTTCTAGTAGTTTTGGCACATGTTTCATATTCAGATAGTCATAGATAACGATTGTTGAAAATACAAAATACTTTTTCTGATAAAATACTTATTATTGGTATGTGAGAAAAAATACCATTACTACAAGCTGCAAACAGTTTCTTTATATATTTGACTTGTTACATGTATTTATTATTTATATATATATATATATATATATATATATATATATATATATATATATATATATAAATATAAATATATATACCTTGATGTAGGCCGATATTGTTGCAGATAAAACTTGTGGCAGTCAAGTAACACTACACTTTTAATTTTCTACATACATTTGCGCTCTATTCAAAGACGAAAAATAAACTGGATTGTGAAAGGTGATGTTTCATATTTAATTTTAATTCATTTCGTAATAGTTAGTAACATGAAAAATTACATAAGAGTGCAAAGTATGGTGAAAATAATACGCGTTATTAACCAAACCTACAACAGTATTTACCTATTTACATATGCAGACTTTTTATTACTACAACGGAAATTTGCTGATCCAGAATATAAAATCATTATTTTACTATCAAAATCGTTAACGTTTAACAGAAAATGATTTCATAATTTTTTCCTCGAATATTAGTCTTAGAATCTAAATCTGTTGATAATTGATGTAGACAGTTTATAATATACACAATTTAAACTTATATATTACGTTTATAATATATATAATTTTTAAAACTTACAATTAGAACAAAACGAGTACAGTCTAAGCTTTAAAAATTGATAATCAGTTGATAAGAAGAACATAAATGTAATTATAAATAAATATGTAGTTAATTTAACTCAGGACATTAATAATTTACTATTTTTTAAATCGTTTTTCGTTTTTTTAAAAAAATGAAATGATTATAATAATACTAGATACAGATACAACATATAATAATTTCTTGTGTGCTTTACTCGGAACAAGAACCTTTTTATAAATCAGTGCTTTTCAAAATTTTCAGTTACTTAAGTACTTGGGTATCTTCCAAGATTACCGTACATATATAACGTTAAAAAAAGGTTTTATGATATAATTATTTCTCATTATTAATTTTTTTGATATAATTATTATATCAAATTGAATTAGTATAAGAATTTCTTTTAGACAAATAAAATTTAATGTAAACTCTAAACATATCGCGCAATTTAAGATCGTTAATTTTATTTATTTGTTCTAAAGAATAAAGTCACAATAAATAATTGGAACACTACAGTAAATACTTAAAACATGAAGT
>CM068320.1:9000000-9112500 GCA_034766995.1 Acanthacorydalis orientalis | reverse complement strand
TGAAAATAATGCAGTCTATTGTTCTTAAAAATATTATATTTTTAATGTACATATGATATTTTTAGTTATAATACAATAAAATTATAAAAACGTTTAAAGATAAAAAGATAATCGTTTATTCAACTTTATTATGATAATTTCAAAACAGTATGACAACACCTAAACCAACATCGCAATGAAGACAATGATACCTAAGATTCTTGTCTTTTACCTTAGTACAAATATCAAATTAATAAAACAATTTTTCAATGAATAGAGTATTTAAATAAGATAATAAAGCATACAAATCCCTTTAAAATTAGAAACTGTTCTGATACTTCCATTGACAATGATGCTTTGAAGAGAAATGAAAGCGTGTTACCGTCGAAAGATACGTTTTGTCGATAATCAATTATTTCATGATAATCAACTATCTGAGGCATCCGGTCTTGCCCCATACTCAGTTGACAACTGTATCTTATGTGCGCAATGTGAAATAAAATGTAATATAGTATACATAGTATGGGCGTGTGTGTATGAAAATATATATATACATACATACATACATACATATATATATATATATATATATATATATATATATATGTGTGTGTGTATATATATTTATATGTATGTATATATATATATATATATATATATATATATGTATACATATATATATATAAAATATGTATGTATATATATATATATATATATATATATATATCCACTCTTCGAGAGATAAATTATACTCTCTTCGGAGCGAAAGGGTTAATACTCATTTTGGTTTACCTTACTTTAAGAAAATAAACTGTATTTAAAATATATACTTCGTCAAAAATAACTTTTAGATAAATATTTTGATATATTAATCATATTAATTATTTGAAAAAACACACTATAATTGACATAAAAATCAGTGACTGGCTAAAAAAAACATTCCCATTCCTATGACTGTTTCAGTAAAATATATTAATTTAACACTACAAACAATGTTTCGAAACTAGAATATATTGGTAAAAATGTAGCCTATATTTATTTACTTCTTCAAATGAAGTTTTGGTGATTTTTAAGGATTTTTTATTTTATTCTCTAACAACGGACTTTTGTAGTATAGTCAACATGAAGTTATTAATCATTCATTAAAAAATGTTACTGTATCTGATATGTTTACAACGCATTGAAATGAAAAAATATCTCGTAGTACAAATATATTTGTTATTTCGTTATATATAAATATTTTCACCATGTGGATTGACATTATTTTACTAATTGGGATACTTTTATACATAAATGTTAAAAATAACAGAAATTTTCTGAGCACTAAAGAATTAAGTTCATAGTATAAGTATATAAAAATATTATATTGTAGTATAATGGCTAATACCTTTCAGTTTGATAGCTTCTTTAAAACTGTTACATCGTATTAATCAAGTTAAAATATTTGCACTGAGCTCATATTTTAATTATTATGTTACATAACTAACATTAAAATAAGAAAGAACTGGGTACGTAATCAGACCACATTATTATTTATAGACGAAAAAAGTATATACCTTTTATTATTATTACAATATTTTTATAAATATGATTCATCCAATTTATTGAAAAGTAGATTAATTCATTTTACAAACATTACTAATATTTATGTGCGAACTCCTTAATATCTTATTATAAATCGTTCATATGTAAATATTGCCTATTATTTAAAATTGAATATGAATGCGATTTGCGACATCGTTAAAGAATATTCATATAAATCAACAAGTAGATACTTTTACCCAGAGAAAATATATAAAGCAATTATTTAATATTCTGAAATTATTGTCTTAATTAAAATACGTTTTTCGTTAAAATTTATAAATAGCGATATAATTTAAACAGTGTTTCGTTTGAAGTTTTGAATAATTAAAGCTGTTGTAAGTAAGGTATTTTTTTATAATAAAAAAAAAGTAAAATGAGATAATTAATACGATAATTAAATTATTGAAAAGTTGTGTACAATTTAAGATATGAAATCAAATTGTTAGTAAAAATTTTTCATGGAACATTGAAGATTTTTTCCTAAAAAATATTATTTTAAAGAAATTTATAAAATCGTTTTCACTTTTTATACTAAAAAATATAATGTTTTTTTTATAACAATATAATGCATGTTTAGAATAAATCAAACTCGATGACAGCAGTTCTTTTCAGAATAACATTTACCAAAACTTTTCTATTATTAACGGTTTTATTTTTTTTTACTGTACCCATTGTTTGTCATATAAGAAAAGGTAAATATTTTTTAATAATAGACATCACTTTAAAAACTTAAAAGACAAACTAGTTTTTCATGTGACCGTCTATTTAAAGAAACCAATCCAAACCAAATCGTGTAAAATTTCACTAAACTTATCGAGTGAATAGTATTTATTTAAAAATGAAACAAGCAACTTTTTCATATACTTGTTTCATATCCTAATTTTATAGATATTGTTTGAATTCCATACACTATAACAATACTTTTGTAAGCTACTTAAAGATCCTTATTATTGTATAATCTGTATTAATTTGTATAATCTGTACTAACAATTTTTTTACATACATGACACTACCAAAATAAAAATGAATTTAATGTTTCATATTTAGTACTCCGACATAGTGTGATGAATTACAAAGTTATTTTCATTTGGATAGTTTATTATTTACTCATTACACAGTCAAAATCAAAATTTAAAAATCGAGAGAATTTCTTTTAAGTTACTGTACATTTTTCTTTATTAAAGTCTTCTTTTTTATGGAAAGAATGTAATACATACAATTAAAAGGATATATTTTATCTCTTTCCGACAAGATAGAATATCTGATATAATCTACAGATCAATAGAAAATATATATATATATATATATATATATATATGTACACATATACATATATATACATATATATATATATATATGTACATATATACATATATGTACATATATATATTTATATATATATATATATATATATATATATATATATATATATGTACATATATATATATATATATACATATATATGTATATATATATATATATACATATATATATTATATACATATATATATATATATATATATACATATATATAATATATATATATATACATATATATAATATATATATATATATATATATATATACATATACATATATATATATATATATGTACATATATATATACATATATATATATATGTACATATATATATATATATATATATATATATATACATATATATATATATTCATTTATATATATATATATATATATATGTACATATATATATATATATATATATATATATATATATATATGTACATATATATATATATGTACATTTATATATGTATATATATATATATATGTACATATACATACTATTACTACAATATTAAAATATAATCCAATAATTACTGTACTGAAACTTATCATTAAATCATGTGTAAAATGATTATGCATATAGAAATTTTTTTTAAAAAAAACGTGCATGATGAAATAAAATGAAATAATTTCAGTGACTAATGGAGTAGCGAATCGTAGAAAAATGTAGTGACAACTAATTAAATAATGCAAAATGAAATGTTTTTGTTAAAACCCCATACGAAAAATGTAATTCTTGACTAATATGTTGTCTGCTTTAATTGCATACTCTTCGAGAACAGGAATGAGATGTACATCGATATTAAAATAAATATTGTGTGATTTTTTTTATCATACTTGAATACTATTATAAAATTTTTTTTTAGATCTTATTTTCATTTTTATTCAATACAATATATTCTAATATAAGATAATCATATTACATAATTTTATACGTGAGTAATCAATTTAATACTAGATTTATAATTTATATGATGAATTATTAATCCCCTTATAAAAAAATTCAACATAGATACAAGTAAAAAATGACTTTGTTTTTTTACAGTATCAGTAACAAAAATATACCACCTTTTTTAATATTTACCGACACTACTTACTACAGAATAACATTTCTGCCAAACTCATTATTGTTCTTAAACTCATTATTTAATAAACGATACATTTTTTTGTGTTATTGGCGTTTTTTTCGATGAAGTAATTCTTGAATAGTAGATGAAAAAATATTTATTAGATAGAAACGAGAAATTAATGTAAAGTTGATACAAAGACGAATTGATTTGATTCAAAGAATAAAAGCTATGTCTCTCAGTTTCTACGTTATAGAGTTGTCTGTAATATTATTTAACAAGCAATATGTCTTCAATTTTGTGTATTTCTTTCATAAGAATCACATGTGTTGTATGTGTTTGTAATTAATTACAGTAAGCAGACAGAATGGCAATCGAAAGTGTGAAACAGGTTTATGAGCACTGGAAATAACTTATCGTTATTTATAAATATAAAAAAATATAAAAAAATATATTTACACACGTTTATATATAAGTATTTTTGTTATTTCTTTAAATAAATTGATTTTTTGAAAGAAATATTATTCGATCCAATGACCGGTTTCATAATTCAATTCAAAAGAAATCTCTTTATTGCAAAATGCGCGTTTTGTACAAGAATAATGTATAATATTTTAGATGAAATTAGAATGTGCGAAATACATGACACTACGGACGGTGTACAAAAGAGACTGATATCAGTTCAAATATGCAAGACTCACCATATCTCCAACAAACTGAAGATGCTTCGCTGTCGGATTGCCTTCCGGCAGATTGTTGTCGAAGCAGTTGATTTCGGTGAAACGGTTGACGATGATCGTGCTCGGTAACGCAAACGGACCGACAGAGGCCGCTGCCGCGCCGGCAACAGTTGCCGCGTTATTGACGGGCGACGGGTTAACAGCAGTGGCGGCGGCGGCGTACGCCACTGGCTGCGAAGCGCATTGGGTACACGTGCACGTATCACCGACGAGTGCGAAACCACCAGGTGGGTTGGCAGCAGCGGCGGCGGTTGTGTGATGGACGGGCGGGAAAGTTGTTGTCGCTGTTAGGTTATTAGTACTTGTCTGCGGCACCGGATGATGGTAACTTGTGTAGGGTAATATGTGATAGGGGTAGTATGAGGTGCTGTATTGAAAATACGTCGTGAACGGGTGTGACAACAGTTTCGGATTCTAATATCTGTGTTTCTCGGCACGACTGCACGACTGGTATTGTAGATTTGACGTTGTTTCTTTTTTTTTAAAAAAAAAACCGTTCGGATATCAGTCGAATACACGATCAGAAATCAAAACAAAAAGATCTTAATTCGTATCAATGCGCCTTGAATTCAACAAATCCTCTCCACACGACACAAACAGCTAAACAGTTTACAGGGCTGACGACTGTATTATGGTGCAAACATAAGCTCAACTTTTCAATATAAATATTTATATTGAAAATTTTTAGGTCTCTCCTCGATTATATGAAGAATAAGAATGTTAGGCCCGAGAGAATCTACCGTTATGAAATGAAACGATCCGATTTCTTTAATTATTTTTTGGCAAAAAATATCACCTGATACTGATCTACATTAGATCCGAATACCTCAGTTTTTTTTTCCTTAGAGTACACTATATATTTATTTTACAAGAGAACTTGCTTTTTTAATATATAATTCTTTAAAAAATCGTAACTAGGCCGTTTCTTTTTTTAAAAAAAGTTTCGTTTTCTCTACGATTTCTCAATTACGCTTAGAAAAAGGTTTTTGGCAAATTGACGTTCGTTTTTCTCTACCGATTAATTTATTTTATTATAAACTCGTTTAACGATTATTTTTTTCCACGCGCTAAAAATATATAGATTTTTAATTTAATGGTTTTGGAAAAATAATTGATTCGTGTAGGAAGATATGATTGAAAAACCTTGATTGATTGTTCTGAATTGATTGTCTTAAAAAATTGATTTAATTTAATTTTAAAAAACACATTAATGCTTCCTCGAAAAATTCTCTTTGATTTATTAAGTTTAGTATATTATTTAAATTCTTTTATTTACATACTATTTTTTCAATTAAATCTAATTATTTTTAAGTACAGTTAATAAATATTGACTTCTCTGTTATATTAATAATAATTAATTATATTAATTAATATATATGTATTGTTACCGAGTGATATGTAAAGGTATTTTTACATCAGTTTATATATATATTTAGTTATCAACTAATTACTTACTCTAGATAGTACTTTATTAATTAATAATTATATTTAATATATTGCACAACTCCCCCCCTTTTATGTATATTTATAGCTTTTAAATATATTTATTCATTTATGTATATTTTTTTAATATATTTCTTTACGTAAATCACCTTAGTATAAATTATGCGCTTTAAGTTGTCTGATTTCAAAAATATCGTTCATTTCTTCCGATTTTACTTATTTCAAAACAAAAGAAATTGAAGTGAAATCTTTTTCTTTTAAATATATAATATTTTTTTATTATTTATTTTATCAAATTTTTGGATCACTAGGACGGTGTACTGTTGGCGATTGGTGATTCGATAGGACTCAGGAATGTTGATTTTACTTTTTATTATGAATATGCTTTTAAATATATTATCTTAAAAAAAATTCACAAACCAATTCGATCTTCCGTTAGTCCAGACAGTTTACAAGAATATACACGAGTTGGAGGAAACCGTAGAATAAGACAGGAGAAGCGGCGATATAGGCGCTCGGGAGAGTCAATAGAAGTTATATAAGTCGATATATATGTTTTTAGAGTATTTTTTTTCAATTTTTTCTTTTAATATACTAGAGCCACAAGGAGATTGTCAGAGTAGAGAGATTTTAAACACAACACCGTGTCAATCACTGGCATGTGCTTTTTATTGAAAAGACTGATTATCTTCCGCAAAACTTGTTTAAAAATTGTTTATTTAATTATTAATTATCGCTATGTTTAAAAACCTACACTAGTTTCAAAAACGTTGCCGAACAAAAAACTTATCAGTACTAAACAATGAACATCCGATATGTGAAACAGCCACGTTTACATAATCCACAAATATATCTAGCTTTTTTATGACGTACGAAAAAAAGTGAAATACTACAGTTATTTTATATACGAAAGAGTTCGAAATATCTAATGAAGTGTTCTTTTTTTTAAAAAAAAAATGTAAAGAAATGAATGTGCACTAATAACTACACTTTGATTTCTTCGACTTTTTTTTAATAGTATCAACTTGCTAATAGAGTAAACGTTACAGGATTACTAATTAGTTTATTTTTATGTATTTTTCTCCTATATATAAAGATACAAAGAGTGATTTTTTAAATGTAATAAAAAACGTGATTGTCTAAATATTTAGAAAGTGTTGTCTCATACAATAATTTATACTATTATATTAAGATAAATGATTGTTTAAAAACTTTTTTTATTGGATATATGATTATATTGTAAAAATGTCAACCAATATTGTACACAGGTTTTTTTTACGTTATAATATCTACAAAGGTTTATTATATTGAGGGATTCTATTATTATTATTATTATGCTTCTAAATCTAACTTTTATAGATTTACGGTAAAGTATTTGAGTAAGAGAATTCGCAGAGATTGAAAGTAAAAGATCGAATTGAGTTTTGAAGAATCTTCGAAAACCGAACACCGCTTCAGACAATTTTGAATAACGTATTCTATTTTGAATAATACAATCGTTTTCAAAAATTGAACTTTCGTGTTCGACTATATGTCTACTATATTTTCCTTAAATAGAAACGAATCGTTTTTTAGCGATACAAAACAATATCGAATCGAAAAAACAGGAACAGTTTTTAGGACCCGATGGTTTTCAAGAAAAAACGAATCGTATTTCGTTTATAAAAAATAATGTCGAATCGTTTTTCTAAACAATATCAGATTGAATTTTATTTACTAAAACGATTTCAGTTCTACGATAAAATGTATATTTTTTTTACCTCACTTTCAGTTTTCACTTTGCGATCCAACCGATGAAACTTTTTTAAACGACGATTGAAACACTTTTTTTTCTATTTTTAAATATTTAAAAAACTCTGATTAAATAAACAACTTCTGATATCCGAACGAATTGACGCCAATCGAAAACACAACAATATTCTTCTATTTATATAATTATGTATATATTTTTTTGTAATTAAAATATTTTATCTAAATCTTCTATTCGATTAAGTTTATTCTCTTGTCAAGAAATATTTAATTTATTCAAGAACGAAACAATGGTTTAATTATTGAAACGTACAAACACCCGTTTTCTTTTTTAAGAAAAGTGTCAAAGTTTTCAGAAAGGGTTTCGTAGGAGAATTGATGAGAAAATGTGTCGTTTTAAACGGTTTGTAGAGTGAGAAACTTTAGAGGATCTACATGTATGTGAATTGTTATATATTTTCGAGTTTTTTTTTAAAAAAAATTTATAACAAAAATTAACGTGTGTAAAATTGTTTTGGTTAGAAGAGAGATTGCTTTAAAATATTATTGGGAAAACCGGTAGTGGATTTTATTGTATAATTAATTAAAACAGAGAGTGTGTAACGTGTGTGTGTAATGTGTGGTGATTAAAATTTGTTTTGATTGTTAAAAAATGGTAGTTAACGGATAGCGATAGATTGAATAGTTAACAGGAATACAAGAGGACAAGCACTGCACTGAACCACAGCCTGGCCCGGACTGAGCTGAACGGGAAGAACGACCCGAAGACTACGGGACGCACCGGCCGGCTAACGAAAAAGATGACGCGCGTGCGAGACAGAGATGACGCGATTCGAAACGATACCCGCCAACCTGCTGTAGCAACAATTGGGCGAACGCGGTGGGGATAGACGATTTCGACGATGTGGAACGTGAGGAGAACGTGGCGAACACGACCGATTCGTGCGCGGGATACGAACGACGAATGCGAGGGGGGGGGACACACGTCGTCGTAACGCGCGCGGTATATATGTAGACGCTGGAGGCAGATTCGACGAAGTACAATACACGGATGGAGCACATCCACGCGCGCACACAAACACACATGTAGATAGGAATTGTATACAGATAGAGAGACGTATACGCGCGTGCTTGTGTAGTAAAACAGGTACAAGATACGCGGACAGGTGGGTATATGAAGAGACGACGCGTCCGCTACGGTCGAGACGAGACGTGCGGGACGGCGGTTCGAGTTCGTTGTCCCACTCGCGCGGCCGTAACCGTGATAGATCTCTCGCGTCGGCCATGCGGTGAGAATTATTTAAATGAATTCAAAACAATAAGGACCATCGCGCTTCGGAGGCGAGCGGTGTTAATGAATATTGGGAATATATCTTTAGCTCATTGTGTGTTTGTTGCGTTGTTGTTCGTGTTGGTAGTGTATGCGAGAAATGTGAATAAGTACAACGACGTATAAATGTGTATGAAACCATGTGTATGTGTGTGTGTGTCGTGAGGCGATGGAATGTTGTGTGAGTTGAGTATCGGATAAAATTTTTAATGGTTTTTGTTGTCTCAATTGTGGCTGTGTAGTATCTCTTTTTATTACAAACATATATATATATATATATATATATATATATATATATATATATAAAATATATATATATATATATATATATATATATATATATATACATATATAAATACATATAAATACATATTAAGTGTTGATAAGTTAGACATTAAAGAACGAAAGCATTAAAAACACTAATCCTAATCTACTTTTACAACGAATAAACGTTACATTTATACATACACAATTTGGATGCAAAAGATATTTATTCGTACTTCAAACTTCAATAAATGTTTTAAATGCTTTCATTTGTAATATTAAAACACTGACTGAGATTTTTTTCGTAATATATATATATTTATATATATATATATATATATATATATATATATATATATATATATATTTATATATATATATATATTTATATATATATATATATATATATATATATATATATATTTATATATATATATATATTTATATATATATATATATATATATATATATATATATAAACATGTATATACACACACATATGATTATAGTAACATTAAGTAACTTAACCTGTTATATTTCATGAGCATTGTTAAATCAAAAAGAAGAAAGAAGAAGATTCAAATTGAAGTGAAAACAAATCTAACTGTTTTACGTAAAATTTTATTTATTTTTTAATTAGATACACGTACAAGTCTTTGTACGAAAACGAATATGTACATTTATATTTTACATATACTTTATTTATTTAAAGCAAACTATTCGTTTTTTTCTAATAATTCGTTTTTAGTTTGTTTTTTTTTTTAGAAAAAAAAAAATACAGTTTTAGATGCTTTTTTTATAAAGTTTCAATGTGTAGAAAGCCAAAATAACAAGTACTTATATACACAAGATATTTATACAGAAACAAAAAGAAACAGTACTGATAACTTCTGTTTTATTTTTGTCGAGTGCAGAATACATCTTAGATACGATTTATGGCATTGTTTAATTAGTTTCTTGTCAAATTGTTGGATGTAGTTTTACAATTACCGCGGGGAAAAGGAAATTAATGTCGTGTCAAAAAGTAAAGGCATGTACAATCAAAAATGTTTAATAATTAATTACTGATCATTTCTGATCGTTGCTTATGTGTGTTTCAAAAGTGATTCCATCATGTTCAAAGCACTAATGTAAAGAATAAAATTAATTCGAAGTTTTGATCACAGACCAAATTTTTTTATCAAAATTGTCTGTTCATTAATACTTAGGAGACTGAGTCTACTGAAATCCGTATAAGAAATTGGCATTACCAATAGTTAATTATTGATCAGTTTTGTATAGATTTTTTGTGGATTTTGGAAGAGCGGAAAATTTATTCGTACAGACGGTTTCAGTTACAGTGCGAAAAATTATATTCTGAATGAAAGTTATTATTATTAAGTAAATTATTATCAAAGAATGAAAAAACGTACTAATCGTTATTTATGGTAAAACATAACTTTATATATATATATACACTTGGGAAAATTATTATTATTAGTTATTTTAGATCGAATATTTGTTAATTTAATTTATTAATATGCATATTACCCGGTATTATTATTCCAACAAGTTGGCAATTAACAAAAAAATCATGAAATAATCATAATAGTTCATATTCAATACATATTTAATTATCATTTTAAAAATCCGCTATTTTTTTCGAAAAAAAAATAAATAAAAGAAAAATGTTTGACAACACATTAATGTGCAAATCAATTTAACGAGAATTATAAAGAAAAAGTAAGAGCGCAGATAATTTGTTCAGCTGGCGATTCACATGTTAGGATCTAATTAATCTTCATTTGTTATTAATTAATCTCCACACATAAGTGACATACATAAAATATGGACAGTTTATCGAGAATACACCGGTTTCAATAACAAACTTACAAATCAATCATGAAAATTTTTTTAAAGAAAACGATAAGACGATTATTGAATTAATTTGATTCTTAATCAAATTACAAATTCGACAAAACTACTTTTATTTTTTTTAAACTGTAGTTCACTGAACACTACTGATGCGCAAAATACCACATAAAATATTCATGAAACAATTATATTTGATTCAACAACGTTTTAATGTACTAAATTTATGAAACACTTTTCCAATTATTATTTAATTCGTTTTAACAACATTCTCATACAAATTTTTTAATGCATTTCATATCCAACGCACAATTGCATATCAATTTCAGACAGGAAACGTCGTCATATACTGTATTTTTATCGTGTCGAATACAATTTCTTCTGACTGTGATTTTATTATTATCGTGTAGAATATCTGTCTGTCGGCATGCATGCATCAAACTGTACTGATCCATTGTTAGACGAAACATCTTCTCATGTAACGCGAATTCCACATACAATAATAATATGGAGAGATTTAATCCGTAAGGTTAAATAACAAACAGACAACGAACGCTAAATAAGAGGTGGAAAAGTCACACACAAACTGTTAGGAAACCGAATATATTTATTTATCAGAATGAACATTTATCATTTATGGTTAGAGTTTAAACAATAATAAGTGTATGTGTGTTTGTGTATTAAGGTAAATCAAAGAGTAAAATAATTAATGGGAAGATGAAACGATTATTAGGATATATTTTAAAGTTCATTGTACTTACTAGATAAACAAATCTGAACATATGTTTTTAGACGTTGGAGTACAGTACTATACAATGAAAGAATAAACAAGTTAACTTCCTTTTCGGACTGCAATATTAAAGAATACGTTTCTGTACATCATGTTTTTATGACTGAAACAGTTTTATAACATAATGCTGGTAAAACATTCAAAAAATAAGACGGTTGTAATTAGCAGATATAAAATTGATAACTAATTCTCTATAGTTCATCGGGCGCTAATGACCTTAATTGTATACCCGTCCTTAAACCTCAATTAATCGTCAATCAATCTAGTTAAGTTCACATTCGAAGTTGAAACATATCATTTTTTAAAGGAAAATTATCCCAAAGGCTCCATGAGTTTTCAAAACTTCGAATATGAAAATTACGATTATTCGAATTATACGAATATTCTGAAATAATCTAACTGCAATAATTTTTTTACAGACATACTAACATATATATATATATATATATATATATATATATATATATATATATATTTGTATATATATATATATATATATATATATATATATATATATATATATATATATATATATATATATATATATATTTGTATATATATATATATATATATATATATATATATATATATATATATATATATATATATATATAAATCCATGACCTAAATTTACTTATTTGAGACGTGGCTTCTATGATACCCAAATATGTTTATTATTTCATTCGGTTACATGTACAGGCTTATAATTGACAAGTGGGCGAGCGTAGCGAAAAAGGGGCGAAGCCTCCCAGTAATTTAAAAAAGAGGCCATAAACAATATCTCCATAAAAACAATACACACAATATTTATCTTTAACTGCTAGTTTCATTAATCATAAGTAAATACAATTTGAGAATGAATAAACATGTCATATTTTTATAAATATCAAAATGTCCAGTACTGTATACGGAAATACATAAAAAAAAATATTATAAAATTCGTAACAGACCGTTCATGTCAGCACAACAGTTCTTCAAAGAACATTAACAAACAGTAAAGAAAAGCTCTTAAGAGTTTTTAAATGAAGTACAATCAAAAATTTAATTAAAACTATTTTCTAATGTTTAAAATTATGTTTTTTTTTAATAAATAAATTTGATGGAATGAGAAATATAAAGATCATCTTTATAACAGAAAGTAATTAAACTATTATCAACTGATCTAATATTTTGATTATAATGGAGGAGAAAGAATATTACTAATAAAAACGGAAACCTGACACCAACAAACAGTTAACAACCACTCGTTGTCGCATCGAACGATTGACTTGGAATGTCACACCGTCATTTCGATCAACTCTCGAATGCGCACCCCCTCTCACTCAAACCTTAAAATGAGTTTCGTTGTTGCCACACGAACCAACCGTTCACTTGTGCTGCATTACTCTATAGGCATGGTTCACCAACCGATGAAATCGTTCTCTCTGATCATCACTTGGTGCGTGCGAACACTTTGTAATCCAATACATTGACTCCACGCGTCAAAGAACACACGTACGTTGTTGCACCTTCACGATGATGACGTACGCTCTTCCGTTTCAATATCAAAACACTGAACTTTTTACTTAAGTTCTGAATGTTAAAAAACATTGTCAGATTGAAAGTGTATAAACGATTGAGATAAAACAAATTTTGTATGTATTATATTTGTATATTATTATATTTATTATTTGTAAATATTAATGTACAAGAAATAAAATGATTTTTCTGTACTTTGTCAGATTTTCCTGTGCTTTGGCACTCTGAAAAAGAGATGTTATCGCCACTGAAAGGCGTATAAACAATAATCCAATTTGATTAAAAATGATGAAAAAGAATTAATTTGTAAAAAAAACATACAAAATGACTTTCAATCTTTATAGGGTTGTTAAATAATTTATCCAATTGTTTATTACTATTAACAAAAATTCAAAAAAAATTTTCACGTTTTTTCATACACTAAGGTATGTCATATACAATATTAACGACTCAAATACACTTTTTAGAGTAACAAATAATAAAAAAGATCGAAAATTGTAATATTCGTACATAAACATACAAATATATTATCTGACTATAATGAAAAAAAGAGAAATATACAACAATAAATGAAATGATTTTTTTCGAACTACTATAAACGATGATTCAAGAATGCAAAAATGACCCGAACACAACGACAACAGTGCAAATTGTTATACACACCCCGGTTAATTGTTATACAATATATTGTTATACGGGAAGTTTCGTACGTGGTAGCTGCATAGATATATGCAACGGGAAGAGGGAGGGTGACCTTCAGTCGTAGAGACAGGTCAACTAGGTTTTTTGAAAATTTTCCTAGCGAGAACGTCAAGATATGACACAGTTCAATAGCAAGATTGCTAAAAATTCAAGTTAAAGTCTAGATAATACGGATTTAATCCCAAGGCTCGACAACTCGCGTCAAGAATACCGAGAAAATTAACAATATCAGGCAAAAACTGTCAAAAAAAATGTCGAAATGGAGGAATTAAAGAACAAAGGTCACTTCAAAAAATAAATGCGATCTATTATGAATTTATACAAAAAAAAATAAAACGTATAAAGGTTTATTCTTTTGATTGGAAAATAATTTTTTTAAGATCATTTATAAAGTTGTCAGTTGAGAAGTTAATCTATCGTCAGTTTTTATTAAAATAAAACTACATATCGGAGAGATTATAAAACAAAAATACATGTACGTACTTAAATACATTTCTAATTATTGGTATGAAACTGTTGAATTTCAAATATATCAAGTTAGATCAAAAGCAATCCTAATAGTTTTGTTGAGATAGTTGATCTGTCGTGGTTATTTTGTCCCTACGTACGTGTATATATAACAGGTGGGCTGAAAAATTCGTAGGCTGACACATAAATGGCGCTACTAGTATCAAATCCATATGATTTTTAGTTAGCCCTAACCTTCAAAAGACGCGTGTATAAATTTGACAGCTTTTGCACTATTAGTATCTGAGTTATAGCATTTTTAGTGAAAGAACTTTTGTTACCTTGAAAAAATGGATAAAAAGGAATTTCGTGTGTTAATAAAGCATTGCTTTTTGGCGAAAAAAAATACTGTTGAAACCAAGGCTTGGCTTAATAAACATTATTCGGACTCTGCACCAGGAAAATCAACCGTAGAGAAGTGGTTTTCTAAATTTAAACGAGGCGAAATGAGCACCGAGGACGATGCACGCAGTGGACGCCCCAAAGAGGCTGTTACCGACGAAAACATCAAAAAAGTCCACAAAATAATTTTTGATAACCGTAAAGTGAAGTTGATTGAGATAGCTGAGACCCTAAAGATATCAAAGGAACGTGTTGGTCATATCGTGCATGAATATTTGGATATGCGAAAGCTCTGTTCAAAGTGGGTGCCGCGCGAGCTCACAATCGACCAAAAACAACAACGAATCGATGATTCCAAGGAGTGTTTGGAGCTGTTCAATCGTAATAAATCCGAATTTTTGCGTCGATATGTGACGATGGATGAAACATGGCTCCATCATTTCACACCGGAGTCCAATCGACAGTCAGCCGAGTGGACTGCACGTGATGAACCGACTCCAAAGCGTGGAAAGACGCAAAAGTCGGCTGGCAAGGTTCTGGCATCAGTATTCTGGGATACTCATGGTATAATATTCATTGACTATCTTAAAAAGGGAAAAACCATAAACAGCGACTATTACGTAGCGTTATTGGAGCGTTTAAAAGACGAAATCGCGAAAAAGCGGCCTCATTTGAAGAAGAAGAAAGTGCTGTTTCATCAAGACAATGCACCGTGTCACAAATCAATGAAATCGATGGCGAAATTGCAAGAATTGGGCTTCGAATTGCTTCCGCATCCACCGTACTCTCCAGATCTGGCCCCCAGCGACTTTTTTCTGTTCTCAGACCTCAAGAGGATGCTCGCTGGACGGAAATTTTGCTCCGATGAAGAGGTAATCGCCGAAACTGAAGCCTAACTAAAGTTCTTTCACTAAAAATGCTATAACTCAGATACTAATAGTGCAAAAGCTGTCAAATTTATACACACGTCTTTTGAAGGTTAAGGCTAACTAAAAATCATATGGATTTGATACTAGTAGCGCCATTTATGTGTCAGCCTACGAACTTTTCAGCCCACCTGTTATATATATATATATATTCAGCATGAGCTGTTCTATATTCCACTAACCAGTTTACTAATATATTTGATGGGACGACGACGAAGAAGTCATGCACGCCGCCGTCTGGCGTCCCTGTGACTGATACCATTGACGCGAGACTTGATTTCACAAAGGCTCTTCTCAAGCGGAAGTGTGCCACCTGAAACTTGGACTTCGTTCGTGTTACGATGGTTGGGATGCTGTTATTGCTCTTATACATGTCATACCTTGAGTGGTTTTCGTCAAATACACATACGCATGCACATGAACTTCGTGTGTGGTATATTAAAAGTTAAATTTTGTAATTTAATAAAAAGCTCTGTACACATACATATATATTAATATATACATATGTGATGTGTAACACACACACACACACACACACACACACATATATATATATATATATATATATATATATATATATATATATATATATATATGCAACTGCGTTATCTGTATTAATAATTTATGATTTTATTACTCTCTAAACTTATTTATGATCCTATTCAATGCACTGACAACACAGATTGTTTTAAATTTAACCGTTTTTTTTATTAGAAAACATACTGTATACTAAGTTGGTAGAAAAATAATTACGGTTTATGACTTTCACATTGATATACATTTTTTAATTTAAGTGGTCCAGAACTATTGGATAACTAAAGGCCAACTTTTGTGTAAGCTCTCGAATTGTTATGCGTAGTCCTGATTCAACTAATGCATTCAATTGGTCATTTTGAATACCAGAAGAACACCTGCGACCTTTTTCATCTTCAACGCCCTCGTCCCCAGTACAAAATTTCGAAAACCACCATTGCATCGTACGTTCCTTAACAGAACCTACACCAAAAGAATCGTTTAGTTTACGAGCAGTTTCTGCTGCTTTACCGCGCGTTTTACAACTCATACTAAAAAAATCTCTTATCTGCTTCTTTACCATACTTAATTCGATAGCCCACTTTAAAGCAAAATTATTAATAAAAGCAAACTCGAGTTACCAAAATATAGACAAAAAAATGTACTTTAACACACTGGGGACGGATCACAAGAATTCTCGTGTTTTCTGTTCTAGAGCTTGTGACCAATCACGAGAATTCTCGTATTTGCGTTGTTGTCATTTAGAGTGGAGCAGTGTAACGGAAAACGCATTCGCTGAGGTTATAAGTTCCATATGGAATTAAAAGTGATTAGTCTCTAGCATCTGCGCTTAAAAGAGGTGAAATAGTCTTCCGAAGAAAAGGTGACATCCTATTATTGGTTTGGCGGGATAAAAGAGAAGTTCGAATGATTTCAACTATTCATGATGCCTCCTCTTGTGCAACAGGAAAGACAAATTGGCAAACTGGAGAGGAAATAAAAAATCCAGTACCCATTGTGCAGTGTAATAATTATATGAAAGGTGTTGATATTGCCGAGCAATATCTTTAAACATGTAGTATCCTTAGAAAAACAATAAAATGGACAAAGAAAATAGTGCTTTACTTGATTAATTGTGGACTATTTAATTCAATCAGGATTTATCAAGCGCCAAACCCACAAAGCCAAATAAGACATAAGGATTTTCTTTTCACTGTAGCAACAGAGTGGATCTCATCCAAATTAGATAAATCAGCAGATCCAAAATTCAGCAATCCTCGTCCATCAAATGTTAGAAGTACGAGAGCTCCACAGAAAGATCATCCACAAAGATTGTCAGACAACATGAAGCAGCACGTCCCTGTGCTAATTCCATCTTCAGACAAAAAGAAATATCCTACTAAATGTTTGCAAAGTAAATCAAAGTAACGGTAAGAGAAGAGAAACACGTTACATTTGCCAGCTTTGTTTAGTTCCACTTCATATTACAGAGTGTTTTACAAAGTATCACACTTCAAAAATATATTAGTTTGTAAGAATATGTAATAAATAACTTCAAAATGTAATGGATATTTAATTTTAAAGCATGGCTTTAAAATTTATGTAAAAACTTTCTTGTATTCATTAACCAAAAACATAGCTGGCCACTGGGTAAAGCTAGCAATAAAATTACTGATCCGCAATGTGTTAAAATGATATTAACATGAACACGATGAAATGACGCTTTCATTGAAAAAAATAAGGTTAGAATTCAGAAAACAAAAACCGCAATTAATTTCCTACCAACTTAATAATAAGAATGTTGTTATAAATTGCATATAAAGTTGTATAAATATATACCACTCGTGTTTGTCTACTTGTTGTTTGTTGTCTAGGCAACAAAGTAAATTGTGTTCCGTATAGGAAAAAAATATTTTTCTTCCAAAATTAAACAATAAACGAATAGATAATTGGAAATAATATTTAAAAGTAATTTATAAACATTAATGGCATCAATAAACTGTTTCTTTATTATCCATTAAATCTCTTATTACACTCTGCCGTTCGGCATTTTCTATGCTTTATTTTATTATCGAGTGAATTTTTAATTAAATATTAATTCACATACGAATTACTCAAAATTTTGAAGAACTACAGAAAGTAAAATGAAAGTTAGTGAGTAGTTTTTCAAAAACAGCTACATTTTGTTATTTCATAAATTTATAAAAAAATATATATTACAATTGTTTTTCGTGATTTAGTTTTTTAATAATAACGTTTCTATTACATTATATATATATATATATATATATATATATATATATATATATATATATATATATGTATATATAATCCATCGCATAAATTTATAAAAATTTATTAGCACACATGAAACAATAGTTATTATTAAATTTAAGCCATTTGAATAAGTTCCCAACATTTTCGCAGGTAATATTAATTGATCATAAAGATGAACGATACATATATATATATATATATATATATATATATATATATATATATATATATATATATATATATATATATATATATATATATATATATATATATATATAGACACACACACACATATGGCTCAGAGTGATTTGAGACACTTCAAACACAATTTTTTAATCGCAAAATCATTGATGTACTGATACTGGGATTAAAAAATAATACTGTTTTTATTTAGGTTATTTAATGTGTTTTCTAATTATAAGAAATAAAAATATAATTAGTTCATAATAATAAAAGAAATAATCTTTAACAAAATGAAAGACAAAAATTAATGTCACAATGAAAATGGGACACTTCAGTTTCATTAAAATAATTAATACATAAATATGTGCTTTTTTTAAATTAAATATTTAGTATGTAGTCTCTTATTTTTTTGGATCATATTGAATCTCGAATGAATGCTTTCCACTACCTTTTTGCACTACGTTGGATTAATATTATTATATTCTTCTATTAATGCATCTTTACGTCACTCTTCTTAGAAAGTGAGTGATTTCAGATTTTTTTTAAGATAACTACTAATTTTCGATTATATTCAGGTCGTGATGGAACTTTTATTATGTGGGAACAATTGTAAATGAGCCACATTCGCAGTTCATGAGCTTTGTGCTTTCAACCATTGCCCTGATAAAGAAAATAATCATTTATTATGCCCAATTTTTCAATGTTAAGAGGCAAATTTTGTTCAAAAATATCTAAATACATATTTTGGTCCATACTTCCGTCTATAAAATGAAAAATATCCCTGACCATTAGTCGACATTGAACCCCAAACTATGACAGATCCACCGCCATCTTTCACTGTTGGACAAAGATTTTTCACACAGAGTTGTTCATCGACTTTCTTCATACATAGGATCTTTCTCCAGATTCACAAATATTATATTTATTCTCGTCAGTAAATAGTTGTTTAAAAAAGTCAAAATTCTTATTTCGATGCAAAATCCCAAAATCTAGTCGTTTAATTTGATTTTGTTTGCTAATAAATGTTTTTGTTTCTTACGACTCTACCATGCAACTCATGTTTTCGCATGATTATTCAGATCGTTTCTGCATATGTTTTAAGTTCCAAATGTTTTTCGACCATTTCATTTAACTTTAGTGCACTTGGAAGCGGATGTTTCCTAACTTGTTAAACTTTATAGTGCTCGTCTGCTACCTTAAAGTTTTCTTGAATTCTCCCTTTTTTATTTTCCAATTATTTTGTAATTTTATACCTTTTTATAATATTATGTACTGTCGAACGGCTTTTGACCACTATTTTCGATGTTTCTCGAATAGATTTACTATCTTGAAAATGTGTAATTATAAGTTTTCGCATATCAATCGACGTTTGACCAGTTCGACTTCTCTTGTTTCCAAATAATTCGACTTACTTCAATACTCGCACAATACAAAATGTCAGAAAAGAATGAAAATGATAAAAAAGAGAGTCCAGTGATTTTTCAGTCATTATTCAAAGCACCATGAAGTTAGTTTTGTCAAAAATTGACATTTACAAATGTCCCACTGTCATGATGGAACTGACATTTGATTTTCATTTTGTTTAAGATTATTTCTTTTATTATTATGAACAAATTGTTTTTTTATTCCTTCTAATCAAAACATAAATAAGGTAACTATAAATAACATACTTTTTTGCATCCCAGTTTCATTACATAAATTATTTGTTAATTAATTTTTTTGTTTGAAATGTCCCAATTTCACTGTGAGCCACTAAATAAATAAATAAATATATATATATATATATATATATATATATATATATATATATATATATATATATATATAGATAGATAGATAGATATATACATATTCTACCAAAAATTGCATTGTAAACAAAATTTTTTATTATCGTGCTACATTAACTTTTTCCCTGAAATAAAAGATCTATGTTTTAAGCAAATGAACACAAATACTCTAGCTTGCCCATACTTGAATAGCGTTTACAAAACTAATATGCCAAAAAAAGAACCTTAAGAATACAAAGAGCCCGTTTCAATTGCACTCCAAATCACATTCTAGTGGTTCTGAATTCAAATCCGAGTCGACACGTTATTGCTACCTTGATTTATTGTAACTTGGTGGATTCTTCGAGCGCTACAGTACATAGATGCGTTCTCGTTTAAACGGTTCTACGTTATTAATTGTGATCGGCGACAGAGATTCGAGCGGGCGAATGCAGCGCGGATTCATAACAGATCAAATTGAATAATAAATCACGGCATGTCTACCTATCGCGCATACATAAATCATTCGGTTTCATTGTTTCAAGTGAACTTTATCGGAATGTTTTTTCAACTACAAATAGAGTTAGACTTTTAAGTTTAATATAAGGGGTACAAAACTTATAAATAAGTTTGTACCCCTCTGTTTGTACCTCTGTAGGTGAATATAGAAAACATTTTATCATTTCTTGATGAGTAGTTAATTATGCGTGAGTAGCATTTAAAAAATAAATCCAAAGTGAAAGATTACACGCTTAAAATTATATTAAAATTTTTATTTTAAATAACGTATGAAAAAATAAATTAAAAAAAATAAATACTTAACTTCTCATATTGATACAAATAAATTTCGAGTTATATTTCTGAAAACTGAACAAGTTTTAATTTTTTAAGAGCACATGTTGTTATAAAATGGATTTTTAAAATATTTCTTTAACGTTCATCAATTTGTTTTAAAAATCTAAGTTTTGAAAACAAAGAAAATTTTACTTTTTATTTTATACAAATGATGAAGATCTCTAGTACAGGCTAAAAAAGCAATTCAAATCATGGCATCTGGATAATTTAAACAAAGCCTTGAAATAATTTAAAAAAAATAATCTATATCCATAATCAAGGAAAACATTTCAAGGGTTAGAAGTGTGCTCAATTTTAATCAATTTTGTTAATTAAATTCATTCTCTATTCTTGAAAGAACAAAAATACTGATGAGTGATAATCAAATATGAATGTTTTTGTTTGCTAAAAAAAAAACTATCCAATATTTGGCGTAAATATAAGGCTTGTTTGGTCTGGGGTACTGAAACCCGAGTAAATAATAATATGAAAAATATAGAAGATTGAACACTGGCTTGATATTTGAAAATTAATTAAAAACTTACCGATTACGAAATATAAATGAACGGAAAGTCAGAATAGGAAAAATCTGCATTCACCTACCTGTAAAAAACAAAATTCATTAAAATATGACTTTGATTTTAAACTTATCAATAAATTAATTGGAAATTTAAACTATTATTGCAATAATTAATCTTCTCGAAAAAATAAAGATGAACTATATATTATTATATATATAATGATATTTTTTAAATGAATTTACGACTTAAGGGAAGAAATTGTGAGGATAAATTTAGCTCGTTTAGATTTTTGAAACTTTTTTTAGAGAGGTCATTTTGTAAAGTATAAAAAAGACGATAACCTATATGCGCAAGATCTGATATAGTAAATGAGTTAAAGCTTTCCAATTCTACTCGGATTGTTTTTTTTTTTTTTTTTGTATTACCCGCCTTATACGGCCAGGAATTGTTATATGTATCATAGCGCTACTTCTTAATTACGGTCATTTTTCACTTCCTTTTTCGATCAGAAACTTTCTACCGACGAATATATCTTCAATGTTCTCACGTGTTGTTTATCGTTGAATACTCTAATCATTCTTTTTATTTTTTTTATCGTCGAAATCAATAGAACTAATTTTTTCATTTAAATCCAAACTTCATTACGGAACTTGTTAAACCAGTGAACACATGTTTTTACATTCACTATATTATCATAGTACGATGAATATCTTCTGGTTTAGTTTTTTATTTATGTACGTGCCCTTACAAAAGCAAAAAAGAATGAAGTGGTCAATACATATTGTTTAAAAATAAATATTTGCTAACAGTTTGGAGTTAAAGGTCTTTTAAGTAAAACTAAGGAATTTTCCTCACATTTCTTTTTATATCACAAAATAATTTTGGTATTGTAACTACATTCAATTTTTGCAAATGAATGTTTAATTCATTCTACAAAACTATTCAAAAAAAGGATCAAAAATGTTCAATAATCGATAATTTTTGATTGTTGATTAGGTGTATTTCAATGGCGCTGCCGACATTCCAAAGCACTAAAGTAAAAAAAAATATTACTTTAGTACTTAAAAATATTATAAGCACTGCGAGGTAATAGTTCAGTTTAAGGGCCGTTGCTAAAATACACTTTAAATAATCTATTTTTTTGCTAAATTGGTTAATTCCAATGTAAAAAGTGATTTTAAGCCAGGAGAGCAAGGATTTTGCAATAAACAATATAAAAAAAAACAATTATCCTATGTGAATCAAAATGAACATCATCGTCAACTAAATTCTCATACGCTATAATCAAAAAATGATCACTAAATTAATTAACATTTTTGATCAGAAAAAAATATATGTATGGGGTAGGTAAAAAATTCATTTATGTAATATTTTTTTTACATTATAGACGAATTTGAAATTCTGAAACACTATATAAAACATAATAAGTATACATTAAATATTATCATGCAGAGAAAAAGTTATATAAAAGCCACAAACAATAACATAATACTTTTAGAGGTATGTATTTAATCTTGTTTGTGTTCTTACTTCAGTAGACATATTCGTTTATTGTAACCTATAAATGAGCATAATACTTTAGACATTACTAATAAAATGATTGTATTCAAAAATAGCAATTTTTCTTTTCAAAAAAGTCCGATGCGTGATTTCTAATTCATTTTCTAATTCTAATTTCTGATTTCAAATACATCTCTATTTCAAATGTTTGTGAAGAAATACAATTCTTTGAAACACGATAAAACACTAAAGTATTAAGAAAAATAATTGTTTCATTTATATTAAATTTCTGTCTAATCTTTTACTTTTGTAAGTTTTCAAATATATCATATTAAGTGAAAAATTTATTTACAAATTATCTTCCTCTCATATTATATATATATATATATATATATATATATATATATATATATATATCAGTGAAATATTTACAAGAATACACGATACGACAGACATATTGACAGATCAAAACGGTTTAGGCAGCTTGGGAACTCTACACAAACGTCAAACATGTCACTCAAAAATGTCAGAAATTGAAAAACAATAACGTATGACACATTACAAAGAAACGTCACATAGGCGGCAAATATACAAAAGTATGTGTGTGTGTGTATTATATATATATATATATATATATATATATATATATATATATATATCCGTTATATTTCATTTGGGAATTATAATATTTCAGTGAGATGCGGTCAAGTGAAATGTTTGTTTCGTGTTGAAAATACATTATATATATATATATATATATATATATATATATATATATATATATATATATATGTCACACAGTTGATGGAACGACCAGAAAAAAATAAGTATTATATTTAATTATTCAATTTTTTGACTGTGTACCATATGATGCTGTTTTTTGTTCGGAAAATTGATATTAATTTTATTGCTACGCAATACTAATTTGTTTAAAATATAAAAAAATGGAATTAATCACATTACTTGTAATATTGTATCTTCACTCTTTTATGAGAGATGTCAATCTTTTATTTTGTCTGAATTGAGATATTTTTATTATAAATATGAAAATATTATGAATAACATTTTGTATCGAATTCACACACGCTGATCACATGCATAAATAGTACTTTTCGTCAATTAGGGCATTTTTAACCCAATCGGACTCTGTGGTCGTAATTATGGTTACTTATTTTGAAGTTTCATAATATCTGAATTTATTATTTTACACCAATTCACCATCAGTATTCTTAAAGACAAACTGATTAATAGTACGATCGAATTGATCATATGCCTCATCTCGACCAAAACAAAGAGGATAAATGTTGCAAAAATACCCAGTGCAATCAAAAAACACATTTTTACTGCGAAAAATGTAATGTTTATATCTATGCATAAAAAAGAAAAGAAATTGTTTTGTGGCATATCATCGGAAAAATGAAAAAATACGAATTTTTGGGCATAATATTCGTAAAAAAATGTCATAATGTTAAGTTCTTAGGTTAAATTAGATTAATTCAAATATTTATAAGATAATTTTATATAAAACATATGATTGTTTTGTATTCATTTTTATGTAGTTTATATTGTGCCCAATTAGGGCCATGCTGGAAAACTAAGAAAAATACAATAAAAAAATACATAAAAAATACATTTTCATCTTAGTTAAATCCCTATCACATACAATCAACGGAAAAATATTTTTTCCTGACAGTATTAATTCAGGTATGAATGGGTTAAGGTAATAAAAATAAAAAATAATTGACATCTTGTATTTTTTACGGTACCAATCATACTAGACTCTGGACAGATTGTATGTATGTATACATGTATATATGTATGTATGTATGTGTATATATATATATATATATATATATATATAAAGAATAGCATTAGCGGAACTCTGATGGAATAAGACAGATGCGATTTAATGGAGAAACGAATATTATTTAAATGTTTCAGTAAAAAAAAATCAGTAGATGCTTAAAAATCTACTGATTTTTTTTTACTGAAACATTTAAATAATATTCGTTTCTCCATTAAATCGCATCTGTCTTATTCCATCAGAGTTCCGCTAATGCTATTCTTTATATATATATATATATATATATATATATATATATATATATATATATATATAAAGAATAGCATTAGCGGAACTCTGATGGAATAAGACAGATGCGATTTAATGGAGAAACGAATATTATTTAAATGTTTCAGTAAAAAAAATCAGTAGATGCTTAAAATTGAGTAATAAATGATTCAGATTTAGAAAAAAATGAATGAAGATTCTTAGAAGCTATGTGTTTTTTCAATCAAGTTAACAATTAAATATACTGCTTTCAATAAAAAAAATATGCGACTAAATGTAAACCTTGTTCATACGAAAGTACATTCCAAGTTGCAAGTTTTCTTTTAATATGAAACAGTGAAACGTATGTTTCATTCGAAGTTAAAATTTTCGATATGAAAGCTCAGAATTGATTATTTTATTCTATGGAATTTAAAATTACACCGAACCCTCGATTTACACGGTACTTAAATTGTATGATTTCGGATTAATATGGTTGAAGGAATGTGGAAAATTTTGCATTTATACAGCACTATTTCAGTTTAGCACGGTCACAGATTTGCAAAAGAAAAATATTTTAAAACACTTTCGAAAACATTTAAAAAAGTTCTCCATTTACACTGTTGTGCAAACTAATAAGCACACACACGCTACTGTACGGAGTTTTCTATGCTTCCCATTGGAACCAGTTTCTACAATTACTGCAAATACTATAGATAAAGAAATTGTACTGGCTAAAGAACTAGAAGAGTTCTTCATTGAGAATGATCTAAACATGGAAAGAAGTTCAAAATTTGGAAATTTTCAAAATTGTTTAACTCAATATCAGGAACATTATAAACAGTTGAGTAAAGATTTGAACAATCTTTGATAATGGATTTTATTAGAACAGTTCGCGACATGCCTCTGGAAAATGAATTAGAGAAGTGAAAATGTGAATAGAAGTGAAGAGAAAATTAATAAGTGCAGATGATATAGAATGAATACCTTTTTGATTTTAATGTTTTCTGAATTAATGTGTAAAATATATTCTCTAGTTTTATTAAAAATAAATAATATTGTTTCCTTGCGGATTTTCAAAACCTATACCTTACTTTTAATATGAGATATGGACTCGAATTGTACGATTTCGATTTACAAGGTACTTTTGGGGAACCAATCTACGTGTAAATCGAGAATAAAAAGAGCATTCACCCCTTTCTAAAATTCACTCTCTGATTCTAATATCTAGAACAAAAAAAATATTCATATAGAAAGAATTACAAGACATAGATTACAAGCTCTTTAAACTAAAAATATTACAAATTAAAATAATTGCAATGATTTCAATAATCGCTACATGCAATTAATATTTAAAAACTTAAGAAATTTTTAGTAGTAATAACCACATGAAAACGACATTTTAATGAATACATTCAATTTTAATAGAAAAATGTTTTATTTTGGGTTATTTACGCATTGTTTTCAGTAATTAACGCTAGTTTCATGCAACTAAATAATTAACAATACTTTAATTATTACTAAAATAAACACACCTCATTTGAATAAATTAAAAAAGGCAAACCCTAAATTTCAAATTTAAGTTCAGTGCATTATTTGTGAAAATTTAATAAATTTGTTTGGTTAGTAAGTGCAGAGGTACCTAAAAACACACTCATTGTATATATCTACCGTTATTAGTTTTTCTCATGACCGGATACGAAGCAAACTCTCATGGGATCTGTAAGAGCAGAAAATACGAACTGAAAAAATCCTCCCAACGAATGAAACGAACAAGAATTCCAGAGTCAAGAGAACCGTCAGGAAAGCTGGTATCGGTGAGAAACGGATACCAGCGAAAGCCCTCCCCACACACGTGCACAGGTAGAAGTCCCTTTCTGCGAGTCGTGAATCGTAAACTTCGCACAAATTATTATCACGATTTCGTCGGTGGTCAAGTGCACGGAAATAAGTCAGAGGGTCGGTTGCAGAAGAGACGGAAGGTTCGCATTTCCCGAAGCGACGTGCCATTACGGCTGTGGCCCGTGTGAAACGGACGAGAACCGAAAACGATTATGATAAGTCTCGTCGTTCGTTTTCTACTCACACTGTACACAAAACGGACCTATTCGTTCGGATACAACGACAAGCGGATATCTTTTCAGAATGTAACTTTACTTTTACTGTTTCTTCCATTACAATTTTCTCGAAAGAACAGCGTCATTTTCATTACTAAATATCTACCACAGAACAACCCAAGAATGACTAAATTCTGGTTTTCAGAAAAAGAAATAAACTATATTAACTAAAATATCACCGGATCTCCACAGTTAACATATTTAATAAAATATTTATCTTTTTTATATGCGCATACACAGTACACAATTCGAATAAAAAATAAATTTGTAAGCCCCCTCCTCTTAATTAAACATTTCTCTGATTGAAATAACAGAATTGTATTTAATTTTTATGTGCACAAGAGATATACACATGTCCGTTGCTCAACAATTTGTAGTCCACTGATAGAAGATGAAACCACACATTCATTTTTTTAATATAGATCTAAAAGTAATATGAAATATTTATTTTTTTTATTAAATTATTTACAAATATAATCATTTATATTAATAATCTTAAATATTAATTTATAAAATTTTCTCATTATTATGAATGGAAAAGAAGATAGATATAATTCGATCACTTTTTTACAACAAAATTAATTTTAAGCTTTTTGTAACATTTTCAGTTTATAAATCTTCAATGAAATACTGGTTATAGGTTATCGGTGTTTATTATCCATAATAATTCCCTACAGTAAATGTTCGTAATGTACGAGGGCGGTTCAAAGAGTAACTTAGTTCATATACTCGCCGAGGGAGAACGAGACAGCTGTACATGTTTTCATATGGTTCCATTTCTTTTAGTAACGCATGCGCAGTTGCAAGTCATTTTGAAATTAATTCTTCGTTTAACAGTTGTTTCAACACAAACGTTTCGTGCAAAAGTGCAAAATGGATAAAATCGAAACTCGAGACGGGAGTGAATTCTTTTTTTGGAAAGGAAAACTGCGAAGGAAATCCATGCGAAGAATCATCACAATGATCACAATCGAACGTCACGGTGTCTAAAAAGGTTTTCTATGATTTGAGAGCCGCTGTTAAGTAGCCACAGACTTTTTGTGGCTTTTATACATAATAAAATATGTTTTATACAATTTGTATAATCTATAAATCGTTTTCTAATTTTCTTAATTACTAAATTTATATCAAATGAGATTGGAAATTTTTCTAGTAGATATACAAGGTTTGGGAAATATGTTTTTTTTTTAAAAAAAGTTAAAAGGAATTATAAAGTATATATATATATATATATATATATATATATATATATATATATATATATATGTATATATATATATATATATACATATACAAAATTATAAACCGTGGACTATAAGTAACAACATTTCTAAAGTTATAAATAGATAATTAACCTATTATACTATATACTTACAGCTTATAATTAAGATCTGTAATTTATGAAATAAAGAAAATATTATTTATTTAGTATTTTCAACTATTAAAATTATATTTATTAATAAGTAGTAGTATACTTTTTTGTTCATTATTAATTTTAGAAACGATAAACTAAAATATTAACATATCACACTTGATTTCATATCAGGTTTATTATACTTTTTTGTACAAAAAATATTGCGTACGTATGCGTGCTTGTATGTATATATATATATATATATATATATATATATATATATATATGTATATGTATATATATATATATATATATATATATATGCATGCGTGCATACGATTACATAAGGCCGCTAAACCAATCACGATCTTTACCTGCATACCATTCTTCATCACTTAATACACAACACCGACATTTTCCCATGCATATACACACACTTAAAAATAATTACATATAAGTACAATCGTATCGACATTTTAGTTTTGATCGACTAGGAAGTGCATCTCATGCGCCCTATTATTAAATAACAGAATCGAAACTAACACTCTAAATATTTCTGACATTAAATTGTAGAAAAGTCGATGTATATACATGTGTGTATTATGTGTCTGTGTGTATATATATATATATATATATATATATATATATATATATATATAATATATACACACACACACACATATATATATATATATATATACATACACATACTATACACACACACAGATGTTTTTGTGTACCTGTGTACAAGGTGAAACAATATAATAGTCAAGGTGCTTTAGAGCCTGATAAGTTATTCTAAATGTATCTTATAAAATCCTTTTTAATTTGTTATTTCTGTTGTGGTGGTAAACAGTCAAATTCTTTGCGAAATAATTGTATTTACAGTAAGGTAATATTCTGTTTTATTTTACGAGGGATTTTTTATGTAAAACGTCAAATTATATTGAGTTTTACATAAAATTCAACAATGTTGAAAAAGAAACTGAAAATAATTCATGGTCGGTTTATGACGATCAGTGATGAAGAAGTGTTTTTGTGTGACATAGATAACTAAAAGAAGATTGGAGACTAAAAAAGATCATGAAAGAAGTGATGATTGACTTCTCTGATTTCAAATGATCATTTTTAGTTCCTTCATTGACATTAAATTGCAATTCACACAAACGTTATGACTTCATACAAACGTTAAAAAACATAATACTTATTCATGGAAAAATTCAAAATTTATACTCTAGCATATTGATTTCGAATATTTTTACCAATTAATAGTATGAATCCTTAAATTTGTGTTATTTATGGGTACCTGCAATGTTTTCTGCATAAATAAATGAAATGTTTAACTTTTATGAATCTGGATTTGTAACTTATCTTTGAATCAGAAAAATGTTCTGAATAAAATGTTTAATGAATTTAAATTTTCATGTAAAAAATAATTTAACTGATATATAAATAACAATGTAGTTTTTACTATCCATTTTATAAAAATTATGTTTAATATATTAAATAATAGCGTTATATAATTCAACTGTAGATTTTACTTGCAGGTTAACTTCTAACGGCAGTGGTGTTAAAACGCGTTTTTGCAGTCATTAATGCTTTCCAAATATTAAATGCAAAAATATCACGATTAGGCCTTCTATTTTTTTTCAGATGAAATATTTTTTGCTATTTGACACAATGGGTTAACAGTTAACGGGTTAATTAGTGTCATCTTCAATTTCAAATATCTGAAGTCGTACTAGTGCCGAGACTAGTTGTGTTAATTAGTAAAATGTATCTTTGAGCAAACGTGAATACAAATATAATTGTAATTCGAAGATCTTATGTGCTCAACTTGTCACAAATAATTTACAAATATTTTATTCATGCATATTTTTGGGCTAGTGATAGTTTTTTTCTATTCTACATGTTTTTAGAATGAATAAAAAATCAATATGGTTTATTAAAACAATTTATTAAAACAAGTGATTCAAAAACATTTTAGCAAATCTACAGAAAAAAATTATTAAAATTACTTATTTGACAGTCTCGTAAATACCCGTAATACCCCTGCGTTATTTTTTTATGAATTTGTATAGATTTTAACTCCAATTCTTGTCTCTGACTATTTTTGGGTATTGCATATATTAGTATCGGTAGCGACGGATACCAATTTATGTAGTTTGTACGAGGTCAGACAATTAAGTAATGCGACCGATTTTTTTTCTCGGCCTGTGGTAACACTGCGAACCTGTAACTCCGCCACCGTAATAGCAGATCCCTACTCTCTCGATTGAGACCTTGACCACCATCGTACGATCATTTCTTCGCCAGCTGTTTAGTGTTTTGTAACAACGCGCGAGTAGTGCATGTCACGAAAATGGAACAGAGATATTTAGAGCAACGGTGCGCGATAAAATTTTGTGCAAAACTCGGCGAAAAAACTGTGCAAAAATTCGTCAAAGGTCGACATTTTGACTCCGTTGAAGATATCCAAGAATCTGTGACGAGGGTACTCGGAGAGGTCCCACAAGAAGTGTTCCAGAATTGTTACGAAAACTGGAAAACTCGCTGGAATAAGTGTATAGATGCGGGAGGGGACTACTTTGAAGGGGATCGCAGCGATGTACCTTAATTTTTAAATATACTCGATTTTTGAATTTTGTCGCATTACTTAATTGTCTGACCTCGTATATTACACACACTCATTTCTACATAACCGTGAAAAATACTGTTTACACGCAAACGCCAATTAGAAACAACAACTGAAGTACAAACTAGACAAGTGTATAATAATATAAATACTATATATAGTACTATGGTATTGGATAAAAGTATGTAAATCGTAAATTATACTACCGTATGTGTTAATCTGATGATTACCGTTAATATTTAAAAATTGTTTAAATAAAAGATAAAAAAATATATAAAATTTATTCTTAAAAAATATCATTAACTATGCAAATATCGAAAAAGTTGGAAAATGATAAATGTTATTATAACGGAATATGAGTACACAAATAGGAATTTCTTCTGAAATATTTTGGTAACTTTAATACTTCAACTCAAATATACACATTGAGTCTTGTGTATGGTCGTTCCATACAAACCCTCTTTTCGAACATTTGTACGCTGACACCTGTATCATTCAACTGTTCGTTCGCATTCAATTTAGTTACCGATTTCCTTCGGTTGGGCGTGAATCCTGTTTCAAATGTGTGCCATACACGGACGGGAAACCGAGATCGATGGATGTGGAATATACAATATTCTCAGTGACGAAGAATCTAAATCTTCAATATTGTTATAATTTGTATTGTTAGATGTTTTCAAAAGATTGAAATGTAGAATAGAATGACGTGAAGGCACAAAGTCACGTCAAACATCGTTAGATTCTTAAAATACTCTTTTTACTTTTATTACGTTTAGTTGTTCATATTTGAATATTTCAAAAATAAGTCAAAACGTTTATAAATCATACTTTTATAAACACGTTTATAAATGAATAATGTTTTGTTTTTATTCGAGTATTATTTTAAATAAAACTTAAATGAACTTCAAATAAATAAAAAACAAATTAATTTTTTATTCTTTTCAATTACTTTTTACAATATTCATGTACGAATAGAAAAATAATCAAAAATACACATTTAAAACAATATATATATATATATATATACCCGTCCCTCAATTTACGCGGGACTTTTTTTACACGGCAAATTATACCTCAATTTACAGTGCACTTTTTATACGCGGTATTGATTTACGCGGTCAGTTAGATTTCATTTTATATAATTTTTCATTGCATTTATTATATATCAAATTGACCCAAATTCTTAATTGAACTTTGATCCAACCTTTAGATCAAGGCATAATTTCTACCTTCAAAATTAATTACATTAAATGGACTTTCAATGATATTTTTAATAAACTTGAAAATGATGAATCTCTTACGATTTCAGAAGCTTTAAAACAATATAATATTTTAAATTGTGTTAAGAATATTGCTTTGGCTTTAAGTGATATAAAACACTTAACTTTAAGTGCGTGCTGGAAAGCAATATGGCGGCCACAAGTACACAAGTAGTTGCACCAGGCAAAACTGTTCCGACAACTAAACAAGGAATATCCATTATTATTACTTTATCACAAAAGTTTGAAAAAGAAGGCATTAGCAATTTAAATGAGTGTGACTTTAATGAATTACTAGTAGATCGTGAATTAACTGATATTGACTTAATTCATATAATATCTGAAACCCAATCTAATGATGAATGTGGCAGTGACTACGAAGGAACAAATTCAGTCATTGCAAAAAATCGTTGTAAAGCTCTTGAATTAGCAAAAAAATTAGAATGTGCCATCATAAACAATGATCCAAACATTCAACGAGCCTTAAAATTTACACAAGATTTAATGAAATGTTGCAGTGAACATCAGCAAATTTATGAAAACTTAGTAAAAGAACAGGTAGAGAACAAATCATCAGAAAAAATTAACATTAACAATAAAAACGATGTCGAACTTACAAGTATTTCAAGCGATGCAGATGATAAGTTTGTGCCAATTAAAAGAAAAGGGTCGATTGTTTTGAATTACAGTAGCGACAGTGACACCGAATAAAATTTATCTACTTTTGTGTTCTAAAACGTCATTATTTTTTTTTAATATATGTGAAATAAATATGTGTTTCTACAACTTTACTAGCTTTTATTTCCAATATTTTTCCTATTGTACTGATAGACTCAATTTACGCGATTTTCATTCGCGTAAAACGAATCCACAAGGAACGGATACTCCGCGTAAATTGAGGGACGGATAAATATATATATATATATATATATATATATATATATATATATATATATATATATATATATATATATATATATATATATACATATATATATATATATATATATATATATATATATATATATGTATATATATATATATATATATATATATATATATATATATATATATATATATATATATATATATATATATATACATGTAGATAGATAAATTTGATCTATTCTACAGTCGAATCCATTTTAACTGGATAACTGTCGTTTACATTTTATACTATTACATCAAAACATGAATGGCGTCTTTCATATTATTCGTAAAAAGAACGATTTCGTCCTTTGATCTAACAACATGTCGAGAAAGATTTTACGTAAACCTTTATTTTGCTACGCATAAATAGATTTATTTCTCTTCCTGGATGTCTGTAACGTAATACGAAAAAAATAGTAATCTCTTTTAAAATGGAGCATTTTTTTGTTATGAAAATAAATGTTGTTTTTTTTAAAAAAAAAAAAAACGAATACAAAGAATATTATATTAATGTTCGGAATATTTTAGTCATACTTCAATTTATGCAATTTTCAATATTATCATTAATGTGAACTAATATTTTATAGTGGAAAATAAGTCATGAGTATTTTTTTTCTACAGTCAAAAAGTAATGACTGTCTAATTATTTTTTAATTCGATACATTTTACCGAACTACTTTTGGAAAAATGGGTGTTTTTTTTTGTGAATTTGAAAATAATTAACATATTTTTTATATTTCATAGAACGTATATATATATATATATATATACACACAACAGTACCATGCATAGAATGTTTTTTTTATTTGTTCCTCTAATCAGTGTCTATACCAAATTACCATACATGTTTAAATCCTGTAATCTCATATTAAAAATTATTGTACTGCGAAGACTATAATTATATTTTTTTCAGTTTCTATTCAGGAACCAATGCGAGCTATTAAGTTGGTAGAAAAATAAATGCGGTTTACAACATTCAAATTCATATACATTTTTTTAATTTAAGTGATCCAGAACTGTAGGACGACTAACGCCAAACTTCTGTGCAAGCTGTCGAATTGTTCTGTGTGGTTCTGATACAACTAACGCATTCAGTTGGTCGTTAAGAACTGAAGAAGGACGCCCGCTATCTTCTTTATCTTTAAGGTTCTCGTCTCCCGGCATGAAATGTTAGGAACCACCATTGCACCGTACGTTCCTTAACAGTGTCCACACCAAAAGCATCATTTAGTTTAAGAGCAGTTTCTACTGTTTAACCATCCGTTTTAAACTTATACAAAAAATTGCACTTATTTGCTTCTTTTCCATCTTTAATTCAATAGCACAACTTGAAGCAAAATTATTAATAAAACCAAAGTTGATGTTACCAAAATACAGACCGAAAAATACGCTTTACAATGTTTACATGAATACAGGTTAGTTTTGGAATGCAATGTAACTCTCAGCAGACTGGCCTTCCAGAACGAGGTTCACCTTCTGTGGGTACCGGGTCATACGGACATACGGGGGAACGAAATAGCGGACAGACTAGCATCATTAGGAACCAGGTCCGCAGTGGAGGGGCCAGAGCCCTTCGTAGGGCTAGCGAGATGCTGGGCCAAGGGCGCCATTCGGGAGTGGGTCGAGTCAGAACACTCAGAATGGTGGCTAAAGATTGACGGTTGTCGTCAATCCAGGGTGCTTTTAGGCCAGGCCCTAAATAAGGACTGGACGAAGAGAATCTATACAAGTGGCAGATTCTTCTCCCGGCTCCTGGTGCGAACTGTCACAGGACACGGGAGATTAAGCTACCACGAACATCTATACAAGGCCGAAGGACGGACGGGAAGTGTAGATGGTCTGGGGGAGGGGGAGCCAACGAGACCCCCATTCACCTCCTCGCGGAATGTCCGGCATGGGTCAATTTAAGGCGACGATGGTTTGGCGAGTTTTTTCTCACCGCGGACGAACTAGGGTCTATAAACTCGGGCAGGGTGATAGGCTTCTGGAAGGAAGCGAGACTTCCCGAGTAGTTTTGATCAAGTCGAGGGAAGGCATAATGGACCTCAAGTCTAAGTGCCAGGAGGCAAGATAGCTTCCTCCCCCCTCAAACATAACCATAACATGAACACGAGAGAGTTTCACTGAAAAAATTAAGGTCAGAATTCAGAAAACATGTACCGCAATTACTTTTCTACCAACGGATTAGTTCTAGTACATAAATAATATTTTATAAATCAAAGAAAAAAGATTAAAAAAATGAAGTATTCCATTATTATAGCTTGTTTCTTAGATAACGCTACGGATATAAATTCAAAAAGAACAGTTCTAACTGATCAATTTCGAAGATAAATATGGTTTCATTGTAGGCACTACTTTTCATTTGATATGTGTAAGCATAATACAGCGTTCTTAAGCTTAATAAATTTAATGTTACATCAGATTTACGATACGTATGTTTTACGAATATTTCGATAAACAAATTTTATTCTATTGTTTACTGTATATGAAACATTATTATATGAAAATCTATTAAAATGTTCATCAGTTTGTAATGAAAATTGAGTGCTATATAATTATTTTATATGTTAAAAAATGGTTGACATTTCGAGAAAAGCTGAACGCTGAAAACAGCATATGTTTGATGAGATGTGCAGGGAAAATTTATTAGAAATTGCAACACTTTATGAGTAAGCCTATCTTAAGTATTTAGACATATTATATCGAATCATTCAAGAATATCCAAGTCTATCTAATTCAGAAAACACTATTTATATATTATTAAAATCGACACGCATACATACATACATACATATATACATATATACATATATATATATATATATATATATATATATATATATATATATATATATTGATAAAAATGTTATATAAAACACTGATATTCAATAGCATGAGGTTTAAATAAAAAGTCCGAGTTGATATCATGAAATTTAATGATAAAAAAATAATATACTTTGAACTCTTTGCCGAATACGGTAATTTTTAAAGAAGGCAAGATGATGGGAATCTTTAAACGGAAATATAATTAGTTTGAGAAAAGGTGTACATATTCCGAAACATTTATATATACTTCTTCGCCATTGAGACATCTAGTGTTTACAACACGAACATAATACACCTGAATGTTCATCCGAACTCGAATGAAATTTGTCGAAAAACGACATTTCTACAAATCATCAAGCGGAAGAATCGCCAACAAACGACGAACGTATTAAAACAATTGCCACGTCGACGTTAAACGGCGCTGCCGCGGATTTCGTTCGTCGAACAACAAAACGGCGTGCAAAACGTGAGAAATAAGTAAACAAGCGCCGTTTCCAGAACGTAATCCAAAACCAGTGGCATACGAAATGTGCGACGACGGTTATTCGAAACCCCTAACAGCGCCGCCGTTAAAATCAAATGTACGCAGATTGTATTAAGTTACCTGTTGACTGCGTTAAATGGTCCGAGTTAATACGCTTAATGATAATCGTTAACTCGGATATGTCAACAAGTGAATTTACTTACTTGCTAAGTTCGTACAAGTAAAGATACATATATACATGTACGCATACGCGCTGTCTCTCTTTCGCCCACGTCGAAAAGATACGTGTGCGTGTGTCGTGGCGGCGACACCGACGCCGTCCTCTCTCGTACAGACACCCTGTACATACACAAACACGTTTCGACGCTCGGTTCTCTCGGCGCGTCACACGTACGAGTGTATGTGTAATACGATCATTTTGTTACACGCTTCATTGTGTACGAACCGACAGGATAACATAAACCCAGTCCTTTGATTGCTTACCTGTAACAGAAATAAAATGTCACAATGTATACATACATATATACCCATGTAACGTATTTTACATTAAATCAATTACTATTATACGATTAGAAGTGAGTTCGATTGAAAGTGGATTTAACATAATATAATGAAAAGTTGGAAAAGTAAAATGAAGTTTATTTTTTTTCCATTTAAACACAATTAACTTAATAGTCTTTCCAGCATGTATGCTTTTTTATATTGTACTTTTCTTATATTTTTTAGACCTAGAATAGATTGTTTGAACAGATATTAATTCATATATATGTATATATATATATATATATATATATATATATATATATATATATATATATCACATGCGCTTGTTTGGAGCAATCTTTTTTAAATACTCAGTACTGCTGCTATTAAGTTATATATGGAAAAACTAACATTTCCGTACATTTTATTTTATTATGTTCATTATATCAGTTTACTAGTTTTTCTAAGTATCACGTATCAAAAAAAAGTTGAGATTTTTTTAAAATATGAATTGAATGAAACTATAAACAGACCCACTTTTAAAATTTAATGTGTGTAATAAAAACATTTCTTTGCAATATTATTAAGATTCTGATACATTTTCTAATTGCTATAATAATAACGATTTTTTAATAGTAATTAAAATTTAAAATATGAATTTGTGCTCAGTTAGTTTTCATAAATTTAAAAAGATCTAAATGTGATTTGTTCAAAAAAATTGTATCTCTTTTAGTGACAGTTTACTTAGTACTAAAATGAACGAACTACTTGCAGATTTGATAACTAAATACTCATCGAAGTGCGTTTATTCGCTAAATTTTAATCACTAAAAATATACTTGACATTTAAAAATATACTTGACTTTACATTTAATCTTTGAAATAGGTCCGAAAGTTACAAGAAGAAAAAAATACCAGAGTAATATATGAAATAGTGATACACTGCTTGAATTTTACTACTTTTTTGGTAAAATATAGATTTATTAATTTTATAATTTCTTTTTGTTCAGCTGACTAACCTATCACTCTCAAGATCTTAAGATCCAAAGTGAGGACTAAATTTCGGCTCAATAACAGAAGAGTGATTTTTGCTTTACCTTGAAATTGTGAGAAAGAAGATATTCTTTTTTATAAAGAAACATAAACACGTGTTCATAGTGCCCGTTCTGAAGAAAATATTGACTAGGTTCGTGAAAGTATATCGAAAGAGGCAGGAATGTCAATTCCATGACGTTCGCAACAATTATGTCTTTCACAGACGACCACATGGCATACTTTGCATAAAAAATATTATCAAAGGTTTACAAGGTTCATTAACACAAGAATTGAAGCCAGTAGACCATTCACTGCGTCGGAGATTTGTTAACTGGATATTGGAACAACGACACGGCTTTTCTGCAAGTCATTTTTAACAATGAGGGTCACTTCGAACTCTCTGGCTACGTTAACAAGCAAAACTGTTGAATCTGGGATGAAGAAAATCTGAAGATGATCATTAAGAAGCCACTGCATACAGAAAGAGTGAATGTTTGGTGCGCACTTTGATCCGATGGAGTCAGTAATTCCTTACTTTTCTTGAAAATCAGGCTAGTAAAGCAATTCCTGCGACTAGAAAAAGATATCGATACATGATAACTAATTTTTTTTGAACAAAATTGGACGATATTGATCTGGAGGTCTTGTGGTTTCGGTAAGATGGCGCAACAAGCCATGTAGCTGGTGAAAAAAATTATTTATTGAGGAGAAAATTTCCTGGTCGCGTTATTTCCAGAAATGGAGACATTTATTGGCCAACGAGGTCCTACGATTTAACACCGATGGACTACTTTCTTTGGTGCCACGTTAAAGAACAAGTGTACGCCAATAATCCTAAAACAATTTCCGACCAAAAAGACGAAATCCAAAAAATAATTAGTGGGATAGAGCACCAGTTGTGTAGGGGTGTTATAAAAATTTTTAACAAAAGAATGGTTTCTTGCAAGAAAATACGCGGCGGTCATTTACACGATATTATTTTTCATTTACGTTTGGAATATCCCCCAACTATTATTTACAATAAAGAAACTTGAAATTTCAGTACACATTCCGTTTTATGTCAAATTAAAAAAATTGGTCTTTTGTGAAACCTTGTGTGTGTGTGTGTATATATATATATATATATATATATATATATATATATATATATATATATATATATATATATATATAATCTAAAAAGATCATACTTAAAAGTGTCAATGTTTAAAGTCATTCAACTTTGAAAAGAGATGCGACGAAAGAAAAATATATACGGACGCGCACGTATCTATCCAGTTGAGGCTTTATTTCAATAAATGGCTACTTTGTAGACGACGTAATGGCCATACCGACAGACTGTATTGCCATTAAAAAATCTCATAAAAACAGGTAATATCATGACAGCGACACGATGGATGCCCGGATTATTCCAACATCTGTGCTGTATGACAAACCATGCATCATTCTGTTACCTCTTCTAAAAACGTTACAACGGCAGCAGTGAGGAGATACACTTGCGCGGAATTTAGTTGTCGCAAGATTCCGCTAACGGAATTCATACATACACACACGTACAAAACTTGTAAGTAATGGGTTCGGATATTGGATTATGAAGCGTGGTCGAGTGAAAAAAGAGATGACTAGTTCAAGTTATCAACCTTGTATAACACTTCTTACACAACCGTAAATATGATGAGAGATACGAACGTTGAACATTCTATGCATATTTTTTATTATCGAATATTTTCCGTTTTTATTGCGGATTTTTCATGTATCTACATACAGGATATAAAAACTCGCGAATTTAATTATGAATATTATGTAAATTTTAATTATAAACAATGATGGTTTATTGTTTTTGTTCAAGTCTCTTTAACATGATTGATGTGATTCTAAACATCATTGTATGAGGCAAAATTGGATAAAGCTAACTGCAACTCATATAATTTTTACAATCGCACAATAAGATTGAATATTAAAATAGAAATAATAACAGTTTTTTTTTTTACATTAAATGAGTGCATTTAATTTAATTATTCGGCAAATTCAAGATTTTTATCAACACGGAAGACCATTAAACCGGAATGAACACATTTAAAAAATATAACAGATATTAATTAAAATTTGTTTGGAATTATTAGAAATGTAAATCAGATACTTGTCTATTATAACTCTAATATTGATTAGTTTACTATATACCTATGACTACAATATATTTCATTGGGTGTTTCAACGTTCATTGACAACTTATTTCTTAAAACAGTTCTAACACTAGACTAAATACACATTCACAAATAAATTCTTTTCTTTCCCCTCAAAACATAATTTTTTTCTAAACAAAAATATTTAATAAATTGTAATTGATTATTTTTGATTGTTGCTTATGCATATTTCTATGGTAATGCCATATGCAGAGAGCCGAGGTACGAAAAGATTTTTCAGTAACTTGGTGCCCCGAGGATGATGTGGTTCTCACAGAAATGTGCATGAACGAGAATCAAAAATAATTATAATTTACTGAATATTTTCGATTGGAAAAAATATGTTTTGTGGAACAAAGAAAGAATTAATTTGTGAAACTCATTGCTCGTACTCACATGCACAGAACTTAGTGTCAGTTTCAACTAAATAACTGTTCAATATCTGATTTGATATTCAATTTATTTCGGGAACCCGTACATTTATTGTTGCGGTTTTTACATTCACATATTAATAAGTTTGTGATCGTGTCATCTCATACGAATTTTTCGTAGCTCACTTTTATTATCACTAAAAAATAATAAAAAATTCAAAAATATTACGAAAATAATTAGTTATCTAAAACTAAAGAAAAAAAACGCTTCTGAATTATTAATTTTTTTACATTTATCATGCCTAAGAATAATTGCTATGTTGTAATCGATGAATTGAAGGTAAAATTGTTACAATAGCTCGAACAGAGGGCAGCTCAGCTAAGCCATACTGTATCCACACTATCATTCACTTCTTTTACTAAGAATGCCAAGCGCTCAGTTGAATGAATACAGATTTTGTGTTTAACCTTTTCAATACGGCTATGTTTTTCGCTACTATGCTTCCGCTGTTCGGGTACTCGAATCGCGAATACGGCCGTTACTGTACGGGCCTGTTACGATACGAACGTTCACTTAAACTACACACATAAAGAAGAAAAAATAATGAAATGATATCATAAGAAATAACAGTATATACCGTCAGATACTTTACTGAAATAAAATCTTATGTTATCTGTAATGCAGTGTCGAAACGTTACTTTAGCGCTGATCCTCATATTGTTATGTTCAGAGTAGCCGTGACAGAAAATAAAATAATTACAAAACAAACAAAATCGATTGCGATGGAGATAACAAGAAGCTATGCTCTGTTTGACTGAACTTGTGAATCAATGCAAAATTTCGACGCGTGACAAGTTATCGGTAGGGTACAGCAAACGTGCGATGATGGGTGATTATAGTCGCCGGTAATATCGAAAGGGTTAAATATTATATACAAAGATAGAAAAAAGTAAAACGAGAATCTTATTAATTCAATAAAAACTCAAGAATGTACAATAAATGAATAAAATATGCCAAACACACATATACAAAAATATAATAATATACATATAAGTCCTATTTTAAATATCAGTCTTATAATTTATGAACAAGAGATTAAGAGTGTTATTATTTTATGATAAGTGCTTTATTTATGAATTCTGTCGAAATTATTATTGTTACTTTATCTGCAGTCTTTTCAAGTGATGCATATATTTATTTTATCTTCACGTATACATTCGTGTATTATTTAAATCTCGCAGTTACTTATGATCTAATGCGTGTGTTATTATTTAACATAAGTTACAATTATACTATTAAGACTTGTACAGAAAAAACAATACCAAGGTTCAATTTATATAAGATTAACATAACGAGTAGAGGTTATAATGAGGAAATATTGTCGGTTCCGCATGCTCGCTATAAACGAGTTCGTCCGTACATTAAAAAAAGGAAGATTAAGAAATAATGGCAAAAAATTTAAATAATATTTTGTATTAATAATATAAATCTTGATATGTTTAATGAATATTAATATAAATAATATAATTATTATTTAATGAATATTATTAATTATATTCTTCGTTCACATAAAATAGCATGTACTTTCTGTTTTATACTTTACTTTCCGCTATGATGACCACTTATGATGGAACAATGCTAATAGTAAGGTACATACATAAACGTCGTTTGGTTTTTATAATTCTTTAACGTCACACAGCTCAGGACAAAGATATAGTATATGCACATACCGATATGATGAATACGGGGTTCCTTCCTTTCAATATGCACGTACACATTTATATGTAGTCATCTATACATACCTTCAAAGACACACTTACATATATATATATATATATATATATATATATATATATATATATATATATATATATATAAACAAGTGTATGTTTAAAGTGAATGTATTATGGAGCCTATATATTAATTGTGTATGTGTGATGTAATATCGTCCATCTACGTACGGTAATTGCATCCATTCTTTGTGCATCGTGACTCGGAAACGGAAAAGCGTGTGGTTGAGTGGCTCGACCGATCATTGGCGTATTATGTGCATGAAAAACAATGTGCACACGGCCACCTGCCATCGTATAATGACATCGGTCGTCGACGACAGAGACTTCGGGCGTCACGTGAGTGATACTCTCGAGTGGTAACTGTTTCGTCCGGAGTAAAAGCTCGTCTAGAAAATCGTATAATTTCTCGCGCCCGCCGCGCTGTTCTATACATGTTGACGTTCTTTTTTTCTTTTAGACATTTTATGACGCCGTCGCCGCTAACACTGTCACCACGTAATGGGGTCAACATGGCGGGTTAATTACAGAGAGCGAGATTATTTCGCATTACTTTTGCAATGTACACGTATTCGTTTAGACAATATGTAATATACATATATATATATATATATATATATATATATATATATATATATATACACATATATATATATATATATATATATATATATATATATATATGTATATTGTATACCTCGGCGTATAAGGCGAACAACGTATAAGACGACGTCGAAACTTTAAGACAAAATGTATACATTTATCATTAATCGGTGACCGTAACACGATCCTAAATTAAACACCTCTTTCGCATGTTATAATATAATTTTATGTCCAAAATCGAAATCAGGGAAATTATATTTTTCGATTTAAAATTTAAAAAATGAAATATCACCTTGTTTTGACACACTGTACTAAAGCATCGTGCACGGCTTGTATCTAGAAGGCGATGGCTATGTTTTTTTATTTTTATATTTTTTTAAATTTAAAATGAATAATTTAATGAGTTCATGTTATATACTAAAAATTTTCTTTTTTTAAGACAAGGAATTTAATTTCTATATAAGCACAACAAATTCTTCGTGTTATTTTGAAGGTTCTGTTTTTGTATTGGGCGTATAAGACAAACCCCTATTTTTTGAAGAATTGTTTGGATTTAAAAGGTTAACTTATACGCCGAGAATATGATATATATATATATATATATATATATATATATATATATATATATATATGTATATATATATATATAATATATATATACATATATATATATATATATATATATATATATATATATATATATATATATATATACATGTGTGTGTGTGTGTGTAAAAGTAAAGTTAGAAAAAGTGAACGTAAAATCTAAAATAAATACTCTTTATTCATAAAATAGCCACTTTATCTATAAGGGGAAGAACATTCATATCGAATACAATTTGTGGTTTTATTTTTTAGGTTTTAGAGAGAAAATTCTTGGCTTTCTATTGAAAAATTTTACCAAGGAAGGTAATTTTCACATCTGTATGTAATTACACAGGATAACTAGAATATCACTTATTACTGCTGAGATATTTTTTTAAATTATTAATTTTTTCATTAAAAATTTGTTTTGTATGATTATACATGCTCATTTTTTTATTTCATTAACGGAGACAAGGATCCCAATATCAGACAGGTTTTATTTTTAAATTTTTATAAGAAGTTATTTGCTAAAGAGTAATTCATGGGACTGTGGATAATTTATGATTATCGTAAATTTGTATTTATTTATTTTCAATAAGTTTCAAAATAATTAAATATCAAATTAATTAATAAATATTGACAGATCGAGTATTCTTTTAGTTTAACTTATATTAAAAAATGACGCATCTACTTTATATACATTAGCATTTTTACAGATTTTTGAAATGTTTGTCAATTGTCATTGATATTATATTTAATGTTTCTGTGATATAATTTGTTGGAAAATTTCTTGTCGAGGATCATTGTCTTGATATTATTCATACTCATTTCATGAGAATAGTGCTTTTTAATGAACATAAGACTTCATTATTTTTTTAAATCAACTTTCTTATACAATCATCGAAACATTTTTCTTTTTTATATTTTTAACGAATGTATCAATTCTTAAATATTTATATTTAATTCAGGGTTTTACATAATTTAAGTCATTATTACATTTTACAAAATAATACTAATCATTTCTAGTATACACTTAAACGACATGCGAGAGAAAAATGAACTAATGAACTAGCTTGGAAAATAACCATTAACTGTACTTTATCACCAATATACTAGAAATCTAATAATTGAAAAAATATTTTTAAAAAATAGAAGATTCTTAGCTTTACAGAATAAATATGTTTATACATATATATATATATATATATATATATATATATATATATATATATATATACACACACATACACACACACAACTGATTGTAGACCGTTTGCATTCTTTGCCTAATTAACGATGAATTCACTTTTAGAACAGGTAGAAGATAATTGATTTTGGTATCTCATAAATATACTAGAATTAATTATTTTAATTACATTGTTTTAATTAAATCATAAAATGCGTTTCTATGCTATATAAAACGATGAATACGTTAGTATTGTTTTAAAGTACTTACACAAGTTTTATTTAAATTTTGCATTTATTATTTTAAATAAGCGTAACTATCTTACATAATACACTATTAAATTATTGGGATATATATATATATATATATATATATATATATATATATAGAGAGAGAGAGAGAGAGAGAGAGAGAGAGAGATTAAAATTTGACGCTAATATAAGAAATAATGGTTTTAACGACGAAAGATAGTCGGTCTCGCAGTGCTCTCTATTACAGAGAGGAGTTCGACTATTGACTATTCTGGATAGACGTTCTTAACAGAAATGATGTGGTTATTTTGTAAGAATCCATTTGAAAAAATCAATGGAATCATTTTTTATTTATTTATTTTTTCATTATACCGTGGAGGTCACATTTCTATTTAAACAATCTATTTAAATGATATTAAGTGTAAGCATCTTTTGAAACGAGAGTAACGAGTCAGTAGAGCGAGCGTGCACTAGAATTCTCGCTAGTAGTTTCAAGCAATATTCAGTCGCATTGAATGAAATGTATTTACAAATATACATATGAGGAAATACTATGTTAAACATTACACACTTCTGCTAATTAGAAATATTAACAGAATAAACTCAAAAAAATATCTAAATACGATTGAAAATCAAAAACACATATTTAAATTTATAACGAAAAGTGTATAAAAAAGTGTATAAGTATATAAAAATTTGTGAAAATACGATACAAAATATTAGTTTACCGTTAGAGAATTTTAAAGAGCGGTGAAAATTCTTGAAAATGTATGTTTTTTTTAAAAAAATGCATTGTAAGTTATTAACTTACTAAAAGAAATTCATACAAAAAAATGGAAAAAATTGGGTTGTAATTTATCAAAGCTGAATAATGATCTTTTTCAATACTTTTAACAGCTAAATTATTTATAAATTGAAAAATACGAAAATTTGTAAAAGGATTAAAATTATTTCAATTTTTGTACACTAACTGTCAATATAAATTACATAGAAAATAAGATACCATTCTTAGCAAATATATAAAAATAAATTAAATCATTTTCATTATGTCTGCTGTAGGTTAATATTATAATAAAAATTAGGAAAATTCAATTATTTAGACCAAATTAATGATGTTCATATACACATAACATAAAAAGTATAAAGAGGATTTCAGAAATTGAAAAATATTTTAATTTTAGCCTTACATTACATGTATATATCTTTCAAGGGTAATGAAAGGGCTAATCTTATTAACTATTCCAAGTTAGTATTTTTAGATGAAAGAGCCTATATTTAATTTTAAGATACTCTCATGTTCTCTACCAAAATGTATACTGTCTATTCCGATATTTTTTTTATTTTTTAAAAGATAAATAAGCATCTTGATCGTCTGATAAGACATTTGAAAGAAAATAACACAATATGTGGATAAATACTTTAATTTGATTTCGTTATAGATCGTTTAATATTGAATAAAGTATTGGTGAAAACTAATTGTTTAAGTTTTATATACATACGTACATAATTATATATATATATATATATATATATATATATATATATATATGCGTGTGTGGGTAAAATTATACTTACAAGAAAAAAATATTGCATAAAATATAAATGCAAATATAAATATTAATGAGGTTTTTTCCATAAAAAAAATAAGTAATAAATCTTTAACTCGGTTAAAGTACCATAGCACTAAAATATCTGATTGTATATCAAATTAATTCAGTTCAATTAACGTTATGCAATAATTAAATAATAAAATAATGAAGAGAGCAACGAATAAGGCAAGAATATGTACACTTTTATTATTTTTCTTATTATACAACGTGCCACAGTGTATGATTTGCAATGGTCTACTGACTACGCTAATTCATTAAAAAAGAATCCGTCCGGGTATGAAAAAAATCGTATAATTCTGTAACGGTACCCTTCGAATAACACATAATCCTTAAAAATCAACTTGGCGACTTGCACGCGCAAAAGAGAACACAAAGCGAACTTTTCTTTTTGTTCTTGTAATTTAAAAAGTTATATTTTGCGTCCCATTCCCGATAGAACTTTGAAAATCAGTTTGCGTGATATAATTAATGTTGTTATATTTTTTAAAAAAGAAGGAACAGAACTGATCCAGGTTCAATATTTTTTAGTTGATTTTTTAATATACTTTCTTCCGTGACTGAAATTACTTACTCATATCGCGCTGTGTACTTTTAAATGGATTTCGTGATTAAAATTTAAACGATTTATATCGGTATTTAAGAATGTCTCGGAATTTGTATATTTTCGTTTCGAAATAATTTTCAAACACGAATTGTATCTTCGCATGGCGAGGAATTTATTAATTTTTCGGTTAATTGAATATAACGAACATAAGTGATAACTGAACATGGGTAAGATGTTATTTTTTTTAAAAAAAATATCGAATTTTATATAATTTAAAAAAAATACTTTACATAGTACAATCTTACAGTATTCGTTCATATTATGAAAAAGATTATAAATATATACAATTTTAATAAAAAAATATAATCACATTACGAAATTAATACATATAGATCACTTTTTTGAATTAATTTCTAATATGATAATATTATTAAGAAGTTACCTTTGATAAAAATTGAATTCTTTTGTCAAAGAACTATTTCTTTATTAGTGGAGCTAATACGATTAGGTATTTCATAGGTGGTATTTTACAAAAACAAAAACATCAAAGGTTTAGAAAAACCAAAAGTTCACTAAAATTACAAATGTTATTTTTCATAATAATATTGTTTGATTTATAAAAGTATAACTAAATTAAAAAAGTTACATGAATTTACATATTGTGAGTAATGTATATGTATATGTATGTATATATATATATATATATATATATATATGTGTGTGTGTGTGTGTGTGTGTGTGTGTGTGCAAGTTAAAAATAAAAAAGAAATAAATCAAACGTTGAAACAAAATGGAAGTTTTTTAAGTCCAAGTATTATATAACTAAGAGTAAAAAAAGTTAAGAATTACTTAAATCAGAGATTAACATAAATTCAATTAAATCAAGAATTCCGTACCGAAATATCCGGCAGGAAACCATTCAAATTAAGGGTTTCTAATATTTACATTAAAGACTTCTCGCAAAGCATATACAAACAGCCAAAGTCCAAATATTTAGAGACAGTGCAACGCTTTAAAGTATTGAACACTGACAGACAACCATCAAACATTTTCGACATTGATTTTCAATTTGTAGACAAAAAATTAATATATATATATATTTTAATATTTGTATAAGATGTTTAAAGAACACATTACTGAATTTTACGCCGAGGTTAATCGTCTGAACGTAATCAATGTATTGATATTATACACAGAATATCCGAGTGCAAATTTATAATTTGGATCGAATGCCGTATAACTCTTCGTGTTTACCTTTGTGTAAATAATCACGCCACTGATTTATATTCACACATCGTCGTTTATCTGCCATTTGTGTTCCTCTTGTGTGTTTATATATATATATATATATATATATATATATATATATATATATATATATATATATATATATATATATATATATATATATATATATTATATATGTATGTATGTGTGTGTGTGTTTAGTTGGCAGGTGTATCTGAATTTCGTGTCGGTCTACTGAAAATCGAGCGATCCGCTTCTTGTATACCGCCTGTGCTCATCTCGCTTCAAGGCTTTTATACATTACATTTATAGTTGTAACTTGATTAATTAACCGAACTAAAATGCGTGTATGTCTTCGGGTTATTTCGACTATTTCTGTCGTATTGCTTTAGTTGGATATATCGATCGCTACATACATATATATATATATACACATATTAAATTTCTTGCGTTGATTTATATAGGATATAGTATTTTATAAATGAATTCCGTTCATATGCACTTATCATTCAAAACGCAATTAACACGCATTGAGTCAATTTGAATCAATTGAATTGATATATTCTTTTAACTACATCATATATGTGTATATGATTTTAAAATTAAATTTAAGACAGAATAGTATTACTTCAAAAATGATTTGACAGTAACTTAATCATAAATAGTAACTTAATTCCCTAACCACGAAGTGGTAGATGAATACAAATCTATATTTTGTTACTAAAAATTAACAATCAGTATGTTTTCCATTTTTTTATTACTCATATTTTGTTTAAACTGAGATGAATTGAAAGTTGATAAAATGAGATATACCATTTTTTGATTATAATTAAAAAAGTATATAGTATAAAATATATATATATCTCTTAATAGCAATTATGATTAGAATTCGTTAGTTTACTTTTTGATTAACTACAAATTTCTATAAAAAAAATTTCGATTATATTTAACGATGTAAGTCTCGCAGATGAAAGGATGTAACAAGACATAGTTTTTGTATCATTCTTCATTTTCAATAAGTCGAGATACTGTCCAGTTTTTAAATACTCACTTCTATGAGGTGCAAATCCAGGGTACTAAATAATAATGATTGGTAAATAAGGATTAAGTGGAAAAAGTATACAAAAACAATGATTAGAAAGAAAAGTATAAGTGACAAATACTTAATGGATCGTATTACAAACCCGAGATACAATAAAACGAATAAATATAGTCGCTCTATGTGACTTGGAATGGTGGACTTATTTTAAGCAACCATGTTAGTCATCCCTTGAAAAAAATCACAGGACTACATTGGAATTGTTAAAAAAAGAAAATCACTGGAAAGTTTTAATTGGAAGAGACTAGAAAAAGATTTATTCGACAATGGATCAGTAACGTATTTATGCTTTACAAGATCCTGTGCTCAGCTAATTTCTTAGATACTGTTAATTAAATATATTTTCATAAATGAGGCGTTTCAGAAATGTTTATGAAGTAGGTAATTATTACACTTCAAACTTTGTTTCCTTTCAAGAACTCCATATTTTTTCCTATGTCGGACATTTTCGGTAATTCAACCACTTCTTGATCTGATTTAGGCTTAATTACTGAAACTAATATATATATATATATATATATATATATATATATATATATATGCGTATGTGTGTATATATTAAACAGGTTCAAATATTTTACAGAGATATTAAAAAAATATTAATTGATATTTATAAAACGGATTAATCTAAAATATAACATTTTAATACAAAAATGTATAGTGAAATTTCTTTTTAAACCTGATTATTAATAATAGAACACAATACTACGGATTTTATATTTAACATGTGCGTTCTTGTTTACTATCTAACCACATTTTCTTTAAATATTAAAAAATGTTCATTTAACGATTCTTATTGTATTTATAAAGTATAAAAAAAATCAACACACAATTCTGCCCAACTAGGTCAGCTGTATTATTCGTATGCAAAGTTTAATTACATAATCCACTGAATATATGTTATTCAATCTAAAAAAATAACGTAATAACAAAATTAAGACCGCATATATATATATATATATATATATATATATATATATATATATATATATATATATTCAGCAGGTTCTTTTAATTACGTTTCCAGCTGGGGTGGCAAGCAGGCAGGCAGACGAGCAAGCAAGCAAAACATTTACCTGTTGTATATTGTCCGAACGCGCGTCCCCTATAACCAAAATCAATATTTCGAACTGTATTTCCGTAAATGTTGTACGAAACACATACACGTTCATACAATTCAGGGCGTTGCATATTATTTACAGGTGTATCAACGCGGGAAACAGTGGGATATTTGAAACAGGGCTACCGCCATCATTATTAACGTGGGTTCGATGCGGCAGAGCACAGACGATAGTACACGTAATACGAATCGTTACGGCACCACCTCGGGCACGAGATGAAGACGAAGACGATGACGATGCGGAGGTAATGTCGGCGGTATGGGTTCGTGTCTCGACGTTATACGTTATTACGGCTGAAATTCTCCTTTTTCACTCGTCTGTACACTGCTCGTGTATCTCTATATAGTCTGAATTTGTCCCACTAACCGATCTACCTGCCTGCCTAACTACGGGCAGACATCCGATCTCGTTCTTCTTCATCGTCTCTGTTGCTTATATATATATATACACACTCTCTACCGATTTAAGTGGTATCTTTTCAACCAATTAATTCTTATAAGCGGAAACGTGAGGTTTTGTGGTTTATTAAATTTGTGTGTAAATATGGTCCGTGGTTACGTTCGATATTACTTTGTACTGTCGAACATTTTCGGTAAGTAAAATACCGAATGTTTAACATAAGAAATATCGTGACGTGATTTTAATAATTTCTAATTCATGAAGCAGCCCATACAGCGGAATAGCTTTAAATGAGAAGCACCAATTAATGATAATAATAAATCGATATATTTTGTTAATAAATGTCTAATAATACTTTAGGACTGTTAACCGAGAAATACCAAAAACTGATATTGTTTTAAGATGAAAAATTAATGAAATATGTTTGTTGAGTATTTTATTAAATACTAGTAATAGTCTATAATTAAAACATTTAGTATATATTATTTTCATAACTAATATCTCGTTTCAATGTTATGTGAGAATGAATTCATTAATATTTTTATTTTTATACTTGCTTCTATTATCTTCAGAAAAATCCTACTACTACTAATTTTATCGCTCGTCAACGTGTATCGCTATTTAATCAATAATTAATAACAATTGTTCAATTATTGATAACAATCTCTGTTATATAACGAATCTATAAATGAATTTACAATTGTTGACAAGTAAACAAATTTTAAAATTTTATAAAATAACATTATAATCGTCAAACTTTATTCAAAATTGTGGTTCGAGTGGGTGAGTAGAATACGTCAAGTACTTAAGTATTATATTGGATATGGACCTACGTTTAAGAAATTATTTGATCACTAAATCAAATAAAGTTCATTTTTGTGTGAATCAACGTCAGTGAGAGTTATGAAACATTCCGTTTTGGTTTATTTGGCTTGTGCGACAAACAGCTACTTTATGGTTCGTAAGTTATGAGTTTATGTACTCAGTGCTTAAATATACACTGGTATTTTTAAAATAAATCATAAATATATAATATTTATTATAAGTACTGTACGTAGTTTTTTTGCGAATGATATTTTACTATCCTACAAATCATTAAACATTTTCCTATACATTACTATTCTAAGGATGTGAGAATCGTCATTGAAATGCATATAAGCAAAAATCAAATTGATCAACCATTAATTACGGATCATTTTTATTGGAAAAACTGTGATATAGAGAAAATGAAACATTTTTTTTAAGATGAATTTATCCAGAGGGGAAAACTATATTACACTCGTCATATATATTTTTTAATAATATTTTTATATATACAAAAAACAATTCCATCGTAAATTTCCATAGAACATTTTTTTTTTCATGTAGAGCACCTCCTATTTACACGTATGGCGCTCCCCTCGCTATAATCTACAAGTACCACGTTAACCATTTCCATTCCCTAACATTTCTGATGTTTCACGAATCGTCATGTTCGTCGATTCCAATGAAACAGTATTCGGGCACGACCGGTTGTATGTTGGTCTCTCAAGATGTACCTCTAAACAGGGTATCAAGTTTCAGTGTACAGAACATAAATCAAATGCGAATATCGCGTACACAGAAGTTTTAGAAAATGTTTACAATGAGTAAAAATCAGTTTTCTTTCCAGTTTCACAATTTTCACGGTTTCATTTAAAATCAAAAAATAAATTTCATTACATAATATCTTTATTTAATTTTTCATTTAAAAACTGTCAACACTTAAAGAGATCAAGTCAAGTGAGGTGGCGGAGCCCCCGGGCGTCGGCGAGAATAACGAGTAGGAGACGGAGCCACCTGGTGCTATAAAGTTAAATTTATAATCATTGAAGCTATCTATCTATGACTGTCTTAATATTGTACAAATGACAATATTTCATGAAAAAATGATAATATAGCAATGAAGTTTAAAATATTCTAATCTAACAGTTTCAACAATAATAGCTGGAAGATAATGTAAATATTAGAATTGACAAATACAGACATACATTTTTGATCATGTACATAATTTTGCAATTACAAAACAAAGGAAATTTGAACAGATATATTTCCTTGGAATTTTGTAAACTATTTTTAAAGGAATATGTTTATATTTTTCTTACAGAAATTTAAAGCTTGATATATATATATATATATATATATATATATATATATATTAAATTAAAAATAAAACAAGTGATAATAAGTATAAATAAAATGTACGCATACACAAAATTTGAACGTTGATCTAAACCAAAAAATGTAGAATATTATTGTACACTGAAAGCATGCATATATATATATATATATATATATATATATATATATATATATATATTCACTTATACATAAATGAATAGATATAAGTACTTATGAGTAGAGACACACACGCATGATGTGCTCGTTGGTTTTAATTAAAAACAAACATGGTTTATAAATCCTCAGAAATCATGATAATCTTTGTATTAATATATATATATATATATATATATATATATATATATATATATATATATATATATATATATATATATATATATTACCCATATACATATATGTCTGATAATGTAAGGAGTGTTCCTGACCACTGAGTACATTCGTAATGGTTTAGTAAGTTTTGTTCTTTAAATATTTATAAGGTTGGTAATTATTAATAAACAGGTGTTTATATGTATTTGTTATATATATATATATATATATATATATATATATATATATATACATATATACATGATGTGTAAGTATGCATACATAATATTTTACATATATTTATAGTTGAACGATCAGTACGATGAACCTATAACCACAGATTAGGAGTTTGATTGTGAATTAAATACGGAATACAGAAAGTAGTTTTCGCGAAGAAAATACTATTAATTTTCACGTGCATTCAAACTACAAGCATAATTTGTAATCAAGCATTAACAGAAACTATTACGAAGTGCACTCATAATCAATTTGTATCATACCTGTTACATTATTTCACATATATATATATATATATATATATATATATATATATATATATATATATATATATATATATATATATATATATATATATGTATATATAATGAAAATGAAAAAGTGATGCCGTTCGTATGACTTATTTGTTCACTGATTGATTGATATGTCACGTGTTATGTGTTCTGATTGGTTATTTATATATATATATATATATATATATATATATATATATATATATATATATATATATATATATATATATATATACACACAAGGTCAGACAATTAAGTAATGCGACAAAATTCAAAAATCGAGTATATTTAAAAATTAAGGTACATCGCTGCGATCCCCTTCAAAGTAGTCCCCTCCCGCATCTATACACTTATTCCAGCGAGTTTTCCAGTTTTCGTAACAATTCTGGAACACTTCTTGTGGGACCTCTCCGAGTACCCTCGTCACAGATTCTTGGATATCTTCAACGGAGTCAAAATGTCGACCTTTGACGAATTTTTTCATATGGGGGAATAGGAAAAAGTCGCAGGGTGACATGTCCGGTGAATAGGGCGGTTGTGGTAACGTTGCGATGCCTTTAGACGCCAAAAACTGAGAGACACTGAACGCACTGTGACAGGGAGCATTGTCGTGATGCAGAACCCAAGTCTTCGCGATCTCTGGACGCACTCTGAGCACCCTTTTTCGTAATTTTTCGAGCACATTGCGGTAGAATACTTGATTTACGGTTTGTCCAGGTGGTACGAACTCTTTGTGAACCACCCCTTTGCTGTCGAAGAAGCAAATCAACATGGTTTTCACTTTGGACTTGCTCATTCTCGCCTTCTTTGGCCTTGATGCTCCAGGGGACAGCCACTGTTGGCTTTGTCGTTTAGTTTCGGGGTCATATTGAAAGAACCAACTTTCATCACCAGTAATAACTCGATCGAGAAGAGTAGGATCACTTTCAACCTGCTCGAGACAATCTTGAGCGATGTTCATTCGGTGACATTCGTGACATGCACTACTCGCGCGTTGTTACAAAACACTAAACAGCTGGCGAAGAAATGATCGTACGAGGGTGGTCAAGGTCTCAATCGAGAGAGTAGGGATCTGCTATTACGGTGGCGGAGTTATAGGTCCGCAGTGTTACCACAGGCCGAGAAAAAAAATCGGTCGCATTACTTAATTGTCTGACCTTGTATATATATATATATAAAGTCTGATTTTTCCCAGCCGCCGTCAGTCAAAGTTCGAAGTAGAACCTCTATTCAAGACTGTATATACCTGCGCTTGGCCGGGTCAAAAAAGGGTGAAGGTGAGCGTTAAGGTGATTTAATTTTAATTTTATAAATCAAGATATATATTGACTAGTCAAAGTCGGACTTTGACTGTCGGCAGCCGGGCAAAGTCGGACTTTGACTGGACAGTCAGACTTTGACTAGGCAAAGTCGGACTTTGCCTGATCATCAGACTTTGCCGACAACATATACATTAGAAAATTTGCTACTGGTATAAATATTGAAATAAGGTATTTGCTAAAAAAAAGGTAAACATACGATCAAACAGCCTAATAAATGTACCATTAGCGCATGAAACTGTTAACCACCACCACAATCATCATTATCATTGCATCGAACCATCCACCCTTATTAATTACACCCTTCCGTTCGATCGTACGCACACGTATTCACACTGTAGTAATAAACAACTAAAAACGTATAAATTCTCGTGCGTCCCCCTTAAAACATAAACTAAACATTAATTACTGTATCTTAATCGAGATAAAACGAAAACGTCGCGTTATTAGTGTTTAGTATTAAAACTTATTTATATTTCGCTAATAACTGCGGATTCGGGAATTGCTAACCAATTGGTTCGAGAGATCTGGAGTGAGCGCGAAAGAGACGGGTGAATGAGAGAGTACAGATTCGATTGGTCGTGCAAATCGACGACCAATTTACTACAAAATTTTCTTGTTGGAATTATGGGCGCGTCGAATGAACCGCCCGACGACCGACCAACCCCAATGTTAATTGAGTGCTTGGATGTTAAGTAAGACTGCAAGAAATTCAATTCGCAAGAAGGTTGCGTGGGAGTGAACGAGCGAACGAAGAGTCAACCTAATCGGAGACAACTGCCGAGCCTGTTCCGCTATTTATGTTACTGAAGACGACGTTTCTGTGTTTTGTTTACAAGTCTATGCCCTGTATACCTAAATATATACCTCTTCCTCCCTCTCTCTCTCCCTATATATATACATATATATATATATATATATATATATATATATATATATATATATACCTGATGATTTATGTATCTCCACTGAAATATTATTTTCGACGATAATAGAACGGATTAATTGGTTTTAATCAAGGTCTCTAACTTTGAGTTACACTGATTGGTTTATAATTATTTCAGTTTATTCTTTAATTGTCTTAGTCTATTAATAATTAAAATTATAATTTTTTTAAATAATAGTATTATAAATTAATCAAATTGGAATACTTTTGTACTGACTTGAAATAATTTACAAAATTAAAATTTAAGTTTACCTAGAAAGCTCGGATACGTAAAATTCGATTAATGTTTTTTTGCATAAAATTTAACCATAGGGTTAAATTTGAAATTTCCACTTAAATTATAGAAATAAACTGAAAAAGTTGTTTGAAAAATGACGATTTAAAATTTATGATATATATATATATATATATAAATAAATTGACAGATATTTTCACATCAACATAATACTTTCGAACTAGACTCCACTCTTGACATTGGTTAGTCGCTTATCCTAACAATTAATTACTTTGCCTGCTTTAAGAATAAAAAAACAGACGTTTTTTTAAAACATTCTTAATTTAACATCGTTAACAAATTACTTTATAAAAATACACTGCAAGTTTATAAACTTAACATCATGCCAATCAATCAGGTATTGTCATAATGTTTATTTTATTTGATTTTTTCTATAGTATACCAACCAGTACATGGCCTGTCAAAACTGACGGGAACATAAAAAGAAATACAAAAAAGAAAAAACTGTGTATTGATTTTTATAACACAATATATTTAAAAATAAAAAACACTAAGAACGAAACTATAAAGAATTAAACTTGAAACCTATGAGTTGACCAAGCAAACATTTCTTGTCACCATAGATGCTCGTCACTTTATCCTGCAGATATAATGACGAGAAATATGGCTTTTTATTAAAAAGAATTATTTTAAATCAACCTTGGTAGATACAAAATACAGAAAATAATATTAAAATCGACATTTTAGGCTTCGTTATTTTAAGTATTTTTTGACTCATTGAATATAAATCGTTCCTACAAAAAAAAAAGATCTTAAGACGCACATATATAGTGATAATTTGATACTGGTTATTTAAATTTTATAATTTTAAAAATTTTTGATCTTGTCAAAATTTTCACAAGTGAATTTTTTACTCACTTGCAAACCATAAAAGAAATTTAATCAAAAATGTACATAATCCATTATTGAAATTTTTTATGAGAAAATTTTCTCTGGCTTGTGAATGAACGAAAAAAATATTTATGAAAGTGAATTTAACTACAATGATAAAAATTATTCTCTTCTAGTTAACATTTTGATAGTTTCAATGGAATAAAAAGATGGCTTTCTATATTAAACGTATTTTCAAAGTAATAATTATCTTATTATTCAATAACAAATTCATATTGTTTAAAAAAACTTGTAGTCCGTTTACCAAATCGCAGATATATACATCCGTATTTTTCATTTGTCTTAATTCAGTCAAACATTTTCCTTTTGATTTTCCTTCATCGGGATTTTGACTTTTGAGAAAAATAATAAACAAGTAGATTCTAAATGAGGTAACTGACAATTTTTGAATAATATTCATACCTCTAAAAATTTAAAAATCGGCCAATAATAAGGGAATCGTGCGTGGTAAAACAATTCCTCGAATACAATTTGTCAGAAATTTTATTTTATTTTGTTTTTTTAACAATAGTTCTTTGACATAGTTTTTTTGAATCTGATCTGATTCGTTGTTATTTAATATAACATAACCTAATTAGACCTGATTAGATATGACCGATAATGCTGATCTGATTGAAAAGAACTATTTATAAAAATTAATTACAAGTCTACAAAACTATTGTTTCATTTTTTCAACATATATTTTTTAAAAAAGTTGATCTAATATATATTACACTAACTTTTATACGTATCCTCGTCAAGTGGTAATAGAAAAGTTAATAAATTTATTAAAGTTCATGTAAATTTTGTTCTTGTTTCTACAACAAGACATCCTAGTTGCTATTAGATGTGTAAAAATCACAATAGCTGATATACGATTTTCGTTGTTCTAAAACCTGATCAAGTTAGTTTAATCGAGTCGTGCGCTAACGACCTTAGTTACCCTTCTTTAAATCAAAATAACCAACCAACATCACTTAACAGACAATGTTCATTCATGTATAAAATAGTATAAAACGAATTACATAAATGACAAACTGACTAATGTGTATAAAAATTATAATATCTTCATTACTAGCCTTTTTTGACGGAGTGAAAATGTGAAATAATGTCTATAACTGAATTTAAACACTTTAAAGTTTCAAAACGGTTAGAATTGTTAAAAATTGTGATTCACACAAATCAATACTTTTATGTAGGTTGATTACAGAATATAAATAACACGAGTGTCCTGTTTTGTAGTAACAACATTTTTTTATTAAATACAAGTTATTTATGACGATCTTGAGAAAATATTCAATTTGACAATATATATTTTTAATTAAAAAACGGCGACATAATAAATTTAAATCATGCTGGTAAGATTTTCAACATTTATTGGGTTAAACCAAATGTGTTATTATATATATATATATATATATATATATATATATATATATATATATATATATATATATATATAGTTGCTGAGGGATAAACCGCCACGGGTGAACCGATCCTTACTTGTATGTGTACATAAAACATTCGCAACATATACAGGTAACGTTCTTAAACACATAGAGACATACTATACTCGTTCGAGACAAATCTCCTGTAAGCCGAAAATCGAATCTCTTCTACCTCTGGTGTCTGCAACTCTTGCGCTAAACCTTACCTCTCATACATACACACATTACATATAAACTCATATATCTATCTATCAGGCTGCCTAAGTATGTATGTATGTGTGTGTGTATGTGTATATATATATATATATATATATATATATATATATATATATTTATATATATATATATATATATATATACATACACATACATGTATGTATGTATGCATGTATATATATATATATATATATATATATATATATATATATATATATATATATGTGTATATATATATATATATACATACATATATACACAGCATTCATACAGCTGAAAAGTATTGCATGGTTTATGATTTTCTACTATTTGAGAAATAGTTTTTTTTACTTAAATTACTTTAAGCTATTGACAAGATTAAAACTTGTCATCTTTAACAACGAACTGATTTATTTTCTCAAAAATCTTAATAAAAATGAATACTATAAAGAAATATTAAATGAGATCGCACAGTAGTTTACACAGTGGCACATAAAATGTTATCAGTGGAGTTGCGAGAAAATTTAAAAGATACAAAATTATTCCGAATTATTCTGTTTATATAAATGGATTGTCATTTATTCCTGTAACTTTTATTTAAAACTGTTATGATGTTTGATTAATATATATATATATATATATATATATATATATATATATATATATATATATATATATATAAAGAACAAATTGAAAGTGTCATGCATTTACCATTTTTTTTCGTTCAAATTATTTTGTAATAGATAAAAAAGCTTGTAAGCTGATGACTATCCTTAAAAATATTTCAGGTCAAAAATAGTCAATAAATGATCATTAATGATTTACGATTGTTTAGTACTCTGAGAATATGACATCGGCATCGAATTACGCATAAACACCAATCAAAAATGATCAAATCATTTATTGAACATTTTAGGTTTAAGACATTTTTGTGGGTTGTGAGAATAGAAAAATATTTTTGAAAGTAATTCAGTCATAGTGTACAAACAATTAGCACATATTTTAATAATGTGGACTATTTCACAAGTAATAACTACAGTTATGCACTTTTTTAAATTGTTAGGAAGAAAAAAAGAAGTTATGATTTTATTAACAATTATTTCACTTCGAATATTTATTTGTTACTTTTTGATAATGTTTTCAAACCTACATGCTTTTCAGAGTATAGTTACAATTCTATACATTTTTCCATAGAATTAATTCAATTATACTGAAATATTAGACGCTGTTGGTTAATAAATTAATGAACAACGAAGATTTTTAATTAATGGCTCGATTACTCAACTATGTTTATTAATAATTTATCACAATGCCCAAATGTGTATATATATATATATATATATATATATATATATATATATATATATATATATATATGTCTTCTATACAAAATAATTAAAATTAAAAATAAATATTCTAATTGAAAATTCAAACAATTGCGATTTTTAAGTAAACGGTTCATAAATTATGCTGTTAAAACTGCCAATCAGTCAAGTGTTACTGAAGTTAACACCGGAAACTACTTACAAAATGAAATACGAGAACAATGTACGTTTCCTTAATGTAGATTTCATTCTATATGAAAAAAAAATTATAATCGCTATTTATTCAGTTCCTAGTACATAAATTCATTTAAGAAAAGTACAGTTTTTGATGAATTTTTTTGATGATTTTTTTTAATACATTTTCAGTATTTTATGAAACTTATGAAAAATTTAGATTACAGATTGAAAATAAAAGTAAGTAATAATTCTCTAAATAAAGGAACTTTTTATAATGAATATGTCAATATGTTCGACTTTTTAAACAAAGTATTTACACAATTAAACATTAAAAAAATAAAATAATATAAAGGTTCCAACAGAAATGAAATCAAGTAAAACAATTTATCAACAGCGTTAATGTTTAAGATTTCTGTAAGTTTTCAATTCTCGAGAAAAGAAAAATATACCTGTTATTTCTCGAAAAAGCTTGAGAATTTTCATACAATATATAAAAATGACATTTACCGGTTTAAATTCAGTTTAAAAGGAAATTATATAATAATGAAATATTACTATAATTCTGAATTTATATATTTTATTTTTTAACACAAAATAAAATAATATGTAGATAAAAAGATTGTAAAACAAAAGTGAATAGGTTTTTTGTTCAAATTTGAAATATTTTCTTAAAAAACAGAGCGCATCCAAAGCAGTATTGCACAATTTAACATTTCTTAAATTTTGTAAATTTCATTTTTCGAGACTAAATAAAAAATGTATTTTTTCTTCGCAAGCAGGATTTTGTAAAAAGTTATAAAGAGATATGATGTTATTGTTTCTCCTTTTACTTATTTCTTGTTTCATTGCAATAGGAACCTTCTTATTTAGTTCATTATTAACCTTCCCTAATCAGATGTAATGCATAATTTTTTTTCGATTCCTAAGAAATAAATTTCTCAACAAATGAGAAAAACAAATTATATTTTTTTCTCGAGAAGTAACACTAGTTCACCGTGTTCACTACTGTTTTGTGGTTATACCAACTGCTTGGACTCTCTCTCTCTCTCTCTCTCTCTCTCTATATATATATATATATATATCTATCTATCTATCTATCTATCTATCTATCTATCTATCTATCTATATATATATATATATATATATATATATATATATATATATTTAAACCTTAACGGTCGAAAGGCCCCACTACGGGGACATCACACTTATGCCACACAATAGAAAATAAAAAGCTCTCGACCGTTAAAGGTTAAATGTTAAAATTAACCCTTTAAAATCCTAAAACGAGGAGAAAGTATTTTAATTTAAAACAGAGTTATTTGATTCAATTTAAATGCACCGAATTAATTCATACACCTAATAATTCAATTAAAACACAACAAGAATTACTGTTACAATTGAAATGAGATTCGGTAATTAATGATATAATAAATAAAATAAAGTGGTCAAATGAATTTATTATTATTACCTTTATAATGAAATTAAATGTATGGAATTTCTTTATAAATATAATTACAATAAATTAATTTGACCGCTTTTTTTATTTATTATATCATTAATTACTTATATCATTCCTATATATATATATACATATATATATATATATATATATATATATATATATATATATATATATATTTGTTATTTCTTAATCATTTTTACAAATGATTTAAAAATAAAAATTGTGTAATTCAATAGTGTTAACAGACAGATATTCATCTATTTATATCTAGGTAAAGATAATAGTAAATTAAAGTCAAACATACGATCGTACAAAGCTTTCAAATAGCTTATAATTCTTCCCAAAATTAATTTTAGTACACAAATAGTACGATAAGCTTTGTTTCCGTTTAAACGCAAAGCAAAATAGATCATTCTCACTAAAAAAAAATCAAAGAATATACCATTAGCAACAAAGGCCGGCTGTACTGGTCTTGCTTTTGCCTCGTTACCGTAATAGAAAACATAGGAGCAAGTTTGGCTGAAATTTATCTTTCCTCTCTCGGATTATCTCGTTATTGTGCTGCGTATTGCCGCAACATTCGTACGCACGTTGCTATTCTGTTTGTCAGTATTAGAAAGCGATCTCGTTTAATCGTTCAAGGGAATATAATAAACACAAACGGGGTTAAAACCCGTGGGCTAATCGTCAATGAACACAGTAATTCCGACAATAAACAATTATGTAGCTTAGTTTTCGGCACAATTGAGGTGGAATGTAGGAAAACGTGTACTAGTTGATTCGGATAGATCTTTTTGAATCTGCATTACGATGTTAAATTGGTGTTGATCTCAGGTCCGTTTCAAATATTAATCCTTAGAAATCACAAATTCCATATACATACAGATATATACAACACACCTTATATACATACACACACACACACACACATATATATATATATATATATATATATATATATATATACAGTGTGAAAGCTTTCAAGTTAAAAGACGTTTGCAGTTAGGCCGAGCGCGCGCCGTCGACCGAGCAACATGTGGCATCTTTGTGTCTGACGGTTTTACTGCAAAAGTTTTGTGGAACTGTTGCGCGCAAACAGATGTTGCGTTTTCTCTTTTGTATGTTAATTCGAATGTGGAGTTAATTTTATTCATTCGGCGGTGTTAAAAGTTCCTCATACTACCACCACCATTGGCGTCGTATAATTGTTTTGATTAAGTTCAGTGTTTCGTTCGGCGCTTTCGTTTTATGGACGGTTTACGATGTCGCGACGCGTACAGGTGTTTTCATAAGCGCACGACAAATATTCAACGTTTAAAATGTTTTACGTATTCGTAGAAAGGTCGTTCTGTTTTGAATTCATTTTATATTTCATTGCATGTAATTCATTCGAAGTTAGGTGTCAAACTGTACACGTGTGTGTGTAGTTGCAGGCTGGTCCGTCATGGTAACGAGACGCTGCTTAGTTACACAAGCAAGTGTATCTTTTGTTAATAATAAATAAACAGTAATAGTTTTAGTTTGTCACTTGGCATTTTTATTTAGAGTTCTGGAATACATTTACACAATCCGAATATTTTACCCGTTCCTTTTAATAAAACACTTGGTGACCAGTGACAGACCGGGCTCTTAGTGTTAATTTTGATTGTTTTAGTGAGTGTAGCTTCATTGAGAGAATAAAGAGGAAAAGAACCTCGCTACGTATTACTTTTACAAAGGAATTGAATTGTTTGAATGACAAGCTTGGTTCATCAACAAAAAAAGATAGAGATTTTTATTGCGTTCTAAATTTTAGAAGAAAAGATGAATGATTTGAACGCAATCTCGAGTGATGTGATTGAGTTGATACTAGATGAAGATACCACCATCGATCCAGACCTTCATAAGGAATATGATGAAATGGATGAATATAAAAGTAAATTAGATGACCGTTATTTGTACCGACAAAAAATAAAAGAGAACTTGCGACGCAGATTTCGCAGCGAATATTTAAGCACATTAATTTGATAGTCAAAAGTAAACAACTTTCAAAGTACAAATATTGGTGATGTATTTGTCGAAAATGAAAACACAAAGCGTTTATATCGGCCTTTAGCTCGAATAAAGGATTTGATTTTTGGTAAAGATAATAAAGTACGTGTAGTCCGTTTGAAAACTGCTACGGGTGAGTTGGTACGACCGTTACAAAGAATTTTTTCGTTAGAGCTTAAATGTAATGGTACTGATGTTGACTGTACTAGTAACCACTCCAATTTTCCATTCCAGATTAATTTTTGATCGTTATTTTCATATATTTATATCTAAGATTTTAGCCTTAATTTTTAATATAAACTAAAGTGAATTTTTAGACTTTTTTTTCTTAAAATTTAATTTGACCTAATTTCTAATCCTTTTTATGGTGCTTACGATCCCACGGAATGTTGTGGCCTCATAGTTTGAGAAACGTAGAAAAATGTTTAACATATTTACATTTTAGAGTAATGTATAATATATATATACGAGTATATATATATATATATTTGAGAAACATTTGACATATTTTAATTATTATTGGTTCAAAACTGGAGAACCACTTTTTATGTATCTAATTATGAATATAAATGATCTTTTAATAAAAAATTATCATAATTACGTTGATACTCACATTACACGAATTATTGAAATGTCTTCGTCATTTTCGAGTACACTCTCAATAAAAAAAATATCAGATTATGAACAGTGTACCTAAAATTGAAGTATTAATAACACAATACTATTAATTAAGATAAGTAAGATATTTTTATTATTGAATTATAACTCTTAGTTATTATCATTAGACACTTTATTACCTTTTGAAATGTATTGACTATAACATAACAGTACCGATAATATCGCTTTTTCAGAAAAAAAGATGACTAGAACATGAAGCTCAATACTTTCCTGAATTAAAAACATTTTCTCTTTTGAAAAAAAATACAAAAATATTAATTTGGAACTCCAAAACTCAAAGTTCAGTGAATAAATTTAATTTTAAACAATAATTTAATTTCATCAGTTTATATATATATATATATATATATATATATATATATATATATATATATATATATATATATATATATATATATGTTTGTTTTAGTTGATGTTCGCACATTTAAAATTAACAATAGTATAGAATTATTATTATTATTAATTGGTATACATAGTGGAACAGGGTGAAATAATATTTTAGTATTTTAAATTGAAAATTATTTATGTACCAAATGTCAAATATAAAATACAAAGTTAATAATAACTAAAGAATTGAAATAATTGAATTTTAGAATATTGATTTTTTATTCAACTTTTTTTATTTGATATTTAACTTTTAACTATCATTATCATTAAATATTGCATACTTTTGTTGTCAGTATTTTATAAAAAGGTTGTTAATAGATTATATTTTTACTCAAAAAAAAAACATTGCTTAAATAATAAAATCTAACAGGGTCGAAATTACTCATTTTAATTAGCATTTTATCACATCTCATCCCATGAGATAATATATTTCTTTTTGTTGTAATTATCCTATTTAAAGGTATTTATGTTCTTATAAATGTTTAGAGTTATTTTAAATGATATTTATATTTCGAATAAAAATTCTGATATATTTTTTTCCTTCAGAAATATTTATAACTATAAAACGAGTTGTATCTCAACAAGTAATAAAATATCACCTACATGAATTCGCCTATTAAATAAAAAAGATTACAATTAATAACTGTCTAAAACTTTACAAACATAGTCAACATTTATAATAATTGATGTATGTTTAAATTCACCTTTTTAACTAATTTTTAAATTTTTTATAAATAATATATTTTTATTCAAAAATGTTCAATAACTGATCATCGATATTTTTTATCGTGTTTGAAGATTTTGATGGCGATACCATCGTTTTCAGAACCATTAAATGATGATGAAACTGCTACCAAAATGCATACAAACATTAGGGAAAATGATCAAGAATTGATTATTAAATGTTCTGAATCAAAAAAATTGTGAGCAGAGCTATTCGTTTCAGTTGTGGAGTTGGTGTCGAAATATGTCGGTAAAAATCTTATAATTTCGACTACACATTTCTCTATTTTCATTTTTGTCACATTGTATATGAGAGCGGTTTGAAGAGTAACTTGGCTCGATATTAGAGACAACAGCTTCAGTTTCAAAGTGTACTTAATTTTTCGATATAATCCACTCGAAACTCGAAACACGTGGTCCAACGTTTTCTTAGCGATTTCCTTCCGGAAGTGGGTTCTTTGAGGTCCTCAAAACAGTTACTTGCGACCAATATCGTCTTTTCATTCGACCCAAATAATTTTCCATTCAGGAAAACAGATGGAAACCGAAGGAAGTCAAATCAGTCAAATACGGTGATTTCGGAAGAATTTTCAAATTCAATTCGGTCAATTTTTACAGACTACGCTTGAATGAGCCGGTGCATTGTCACGGTAAAACAACACTTTTTTCCTGGTCATTCAAGGACATTTTTCTACGATCACTTTCCTTCAACTTCAAATGCTACGTAATATTGGCCAGTACAATCGGTTTTCCCTTTTAAAGATAGCCGATCAAGAGAATTCCTCTCGCATCCCGAAAAACTAACGCCATCATTTTTCGTATGAACGACAAGATTCGACCAATGTAGGAAATATCCTCTCATGGATTTTCTTCGCTGCTTTCCCTTCCAAAAAATTAACTGAACTATACTTCGAATTCAGATTTTCTTTATTTTGCACTTTCGCACGATACACTTGTGTTGAAATAAATGTCAAACGATGAATTAATGTCGGAATGACTTGCAATTTCACATGCGTTACTAAAATGGATGAAACTTTATGAATACACATACAACTGTATACTATGCTGTCCACCTCCTCTTCCTCAGTGAGTATACGAACCAAATTACTCGTCAAACTACAGTTGTAATGTATTCATCTATATTTTTACTTTTATTAACAATTTTTTCTGTCTCAAATTTTTAAAATTACTTTAAACGCATTTAATACTATTTCTACGAAAGTATGCTTTCTTTTCGCGTTTTGTTTTTAAATTCAATAGATACATCATTCAACATTTCAAATAATATCTGTCAATAATAGATTATCACAAGCTATCTCTGTAGATAATAACTGTTTCTTCTGAATTTGAAAATAACCAACTTTTTACTCCACCTAAATTTTTCGGCAAATTTGAATATGTTCTTTATATGGTATACGATTATGTCTACAGATCACTACAACTTAAAACATGTTAAACAATGAAAGGGGCAAATGTATATACGTGAAATAATGAAATTTGTGCATTAAAAACATATACTGAAATCGTTTATTTACATGTATATCATACTTATGCTACATATATGCTATATATGGTTAGTAATATTCGTCGGAAATTACTTTTCCAGCCATAAGAGTTTTGGTTATGAGTCAAAATATGTAATTACAATAGTACTACTGTTTGTCACATTAAAAATAACAGTATACATTGCATAACACTACAAATTTCGTTAATAGAAGAACTTTCAGCTAAATTTTTCTCGAGTCTAATAATTTGTTACTCTTAGGAATTATCTTCTCGATACGTAGTTGATCCTATTACAAATCTCATTAGAATTAATTAATTATCGAATAAATTCCTGCGGTTTTAAACAATACGTTTCCAAACAATTAAAAATGTATATTTACTCCAACGTTCATGTCGAAATAACAATATATTTCCACATATCAACATACATACGTATATATTTGCACATACATTCGTCTGTGAATATATGTGTATTTAGATTAAAAACAATATTCAATTGTCCCTCGGTATGTTTTTAAATAGGTAGACAAGCGTATGTTTGTGTTACCAAGCGGACTGTTCCGGTATTTTGTATAAAATGATTATTTATTTAATCATGCCCACGATAATTATACAAAAAAATACAGAAACACAAAGCCATACACATATATATGAAGTGTGTGTGTATGTATATATATATATATATATATATATATATATATATATATATATATCAGAATAAACAAACCCACAACCGTTGCCAAAGTATCAAAATGAAAAATTAATCGATAATTCTTCAATTAACAGTCCGGATCAACAACAACGTTACAGTACAAAAATCCGCATATGAATAATTCAAATACAATGGCCGGTTGTTGTTCCCGAGGCTACAGCAGTAGTATTTTATATATATATATATATATATATATATATATATATATATATATATATATATATATATGCATATACACACAAAGATACGTAGATTTAAAAAATAAATACAGATACGAATAATTTAAAATTTTTCTCAACCGTCTTGTATTGCACATTGAGTTCGATGGTGCATTAAAATTGTATTTTTAATCGATTATAATCCGGCGCTGACAACAACAGCTAAGAATTGAAATTACGTATCAAAAAAAATATTGTTCAAATTGTAATAGGGATGAGGATGTTAACTGAACAAAACTTGGACTTGTTTTCTATGTACACGATCGAAAATATTGGTGTGATTAACAACTTAATAGTTGATTTAAATATATCGAATGCCCATGATTATACACACAAATATAAAAATACTAACATGCATGCTCATACACATTCATTCACACACGCACGCATGCTCGCTCACACGCACGCACGCAAGCATGCAAGCACGCACGAACGTACGCACGCACATATATATGTTTGTGTGTATGTGTATGATACACTTATTCACACACACACACATATATATATATATATATATATATATATATATATATATATCTGTGTGTGTGTGTGTGTTTGTCTGTAGGAATGAGATTGAGTTGTGTATACTATATATCTCTATAGAAAAAATATTAACATTACAAACGTTCATTTGATTGAGAATCTCCTAAAAATTATTATTATGTATAATTACTATTAAATTATTATTATTATTTATGAAAAATTTAGTCAAACAATCTGCATTAATAAAAGGCAATTGTATCGACAGATTGGTTGATTTTCGGTCGATTATTTAGCAGATTGGTCTGTCTTTAATGTGATAATAAAGTATTACTATACAAATGTGGTCCCTTTTTCTAACCGCGATGAAAAACACAATCAAATAAAGAATTGTATAATTTGGTCAAACTATTAACCCCTTGCTTTATGATTTTACTCGCGACAACGCGTACTATAGTCAACAAGTCATAGACAAGCCGTATCGTGAGTCTCACTCGTGTTTCTCATGTCTGACGCGAATCCGTATTACGAGTTTCACTCGACATTATAAGACAAGAGGTTAAATACATTGACAATGTATAAATATTAATAAAAAACTGTTTACGGATGTTTCTTTTGTAACCGATATAGAAAAAAAATCATGTATGAGGTATGTCGGTGAAAAATAATTTTTAAAAATTATTTTATACTATATAGACTGCATATTATAAAATTTCTTGAAAGTTGTAGATAGATGGGTCGATTGGTTTTCAATGTTGTGAAAAATACAACTTAATAAAAACAAGATCCGACAGCTGTCTAATATTTGTTACTTTCAGTAAACACTAATTACTAAACAGGATACATTTAAGGTTAATTGCAACTAACCGATAAAAAAAGATTGAATACAGTTAACCGAGGAGTTATCAGAATAGCAAAAGCACAATATCTGTGAAGAATATGTTTATGTAGGGAGTCACCTATCACTCCACCCCGCACGACTGCTCTTCGGTTACACGATAGTTTGGTTAGTTGAAACTGAATTTACAACTGAAAAGTATTTTATTCCTACTTATTAACCACACCTGGTTTTCGTAATGTTTTCATCTTTTGTTATTTTTTTTATTAATTCTAATGTACGAAATGACAACGTTAATGCAACTTATTTACTGGCTTAGTCGCTTAGTAAGACACTAGAAGTGTAACACAGCTTATTAAACATAGTAAATTAAGTATGATTTATGTACCATTGCATTACATTTATTTTTTTAAAATTAAAATATTATTCTGTTTTAAATAGCTTTTAAACATAGAGAAACTTACTGAAAAAACGTTCAGTTGATTAAATGAAATGCTACAAGTGTAAAAATAATATACAGATCCACAGAAACTGAATGGACGAATATACATAGAATTTGAATATATATTAAATATATCATAATGTAAAACGTAACTAAAATATAGAAACAGATTTTTTTTACTTACAACTATTTTTTTTAAAGTAGAAATTTAATTCAATCTTTTGATGTTCGTCTGTAGTTCTGTAAATTTCAGACGAATTTCACTATTTGATTAATTTTTAAGGTGACACTGTTAACATTATCAGTGAATATACTAAAGAAGAGTGCACGCGTAGGTCGAAACTAATTTCGGATACTTCTTCGGATTTTTCTATACGAGAATCACTCCATACCCAGGTATTTAGGATCCGTTGAAAAACTTACAGAGAAAATATTAGAAAAGTACCACGGATAATACTCGACGCGTATATAAAGACGCTTTGCTGCCTCTCCACGACGCTTGAATTCGATTCGAGACGCGGTCGCTGCGTCATCGTCATGACGCTTACGTACGTACGATGTCTAAGAGGGGACAGACGGGTGCTACCAGCATCCAGTTCTGATTTTCAAGTTGTGGATGAAGTGCGAGATAAGGGGGTCGCAATAGCAGCTCGTCGTCATAAGTCGTACACAAAAGAGATGCGAGAGAGGCCGGTGGTGCGGCCGCCAGGTGTTCAAGAGTCTTAAGGGCGCTATGATACGTGCGCGTCGTTTGTGTCACCGGTAAACGCAATGTTAATGGTGTACGAAACTCTGGATACAGTTGCGTGAATGTAAACAGGCGTTGCGACGACGACGCGACAGTGGAACAGTACGGCATGAGCTCGAGTGTAAAGTACACCGCTTCACTGAACAACATGTCTGTTACACAACCCGTCTGTTTAAGATTCACGTTCTGCGCTAGATTTATTTTACCTGAGAATAAGTCTCTTACAAAGTTCTCGTCTCTAGCTAAGTTCTTGTATTTTATAAAAATCGAAACTTTCAGAACTCGATTTGTGCCTATCCATTTTATAACATTAATTCGCGACAAATTACTCTAGCTTGGTCCAAAACAAACCTGGAAAATATATAATGTTCTACAAGCGATCTGGATTCAGAAAAATATTTCAAGAATATAAATCGTGAACAATAGCTCTAACCTGAAAAGCAGACGTGGCACAACAACTAGAGAAAAACATTTGATGATTTAACGCAAACGTTTTTGCTACATCGGTTTATATATTTTTGATATAATTTATTGTTTGTAGAAGAAACAAATATGAAATGACGTTTGTGTTTAGAAATTATAAAAAAATAGTAACTGGAATAATCAATACTAATTCTTATTTATTTGAAAATAGTGAAATTTAATACATTTTCTAATAGAAAAATGAGTGTTAATTCAGATAAAACGTACAAATTACATAAAAGTAGATATTAATCCTTTGCACTCACAAGGCCAGCTGTACTAGCAAGGCGTTTAAAGGTGTTCTACTCTATGGCCATTGCCCATATTTGATCATTTACAGATAAAAGCTTTGATAAGCGTTCGTTCATCAATGTCATCGAATTTATACTTTTCTATGTTTATCATACCTTTATCCTAATTTGTAGTATAAAAACTTTTGATCTGCTGTAAAATCTAATTGCTTGGAGTGCAAAAAGTTAATATTTTTTTCTGATAATTTATAAGTATCTTTTAATTTTTAAAGTTCACAAAGTTAAAACTTATATATATATATATATATATATATATATATATATATATATATGTGTGTGTATGCGCGCGCGTGTGAGTGTGCATGTGCGTGCGTGCGGGTACACATATATTTTTGAATGGGTTAAATATCACTAAAACGGGATTTAAAATTAAAATTCACTAATCTAACTTAATTTTAAAAGAGATTTTCTGTTTTTAATTTCTAAATTCTTTTTTAAAGCAAAGTGATGAAAATTTTAATCAATTGGCCAACTTACTGTACTATTAAATAATGAACTACACTTTGAAATATTTCTTGTAAAAAATTTTACAAAATGATATTATTGAACAAACACAACAATTGGGCTTTCCCTACAGAGTGTTTACTATAGTATTATAACTTTCATATCCAAGTAAAATACAAATATAAATATGTGTACAAAAAACCTCATACACTAAAGATTTTGAATTGAAATTTATCCAAACTGTGTTAATATTCAAACAAACAACTTATCAAGATATTTCTCAATAATAGGATACGTTTTATAATATGGAAACATGTAATTACATTTTGTTTTTATGCGGATACCTGAAAAACAAGTGATATCACTTGTGTTTACTTAAGTAAAACCAAACTCGAGTGAATTTATTCGTTCTAGTATTTGTGATCGGATAAGATGGTAGTAGTTTTGTGTTTATCTGTACAGTTTTAAGGGCGTGTGGGTAAACTGTGATTAAAATTTACAGCGTATGAAACCATTAAAAAATGCAAAACATACTTTTTACACGAATGGCTCTTACGTGCAGATCTAGTTACAATTACTTATGTATTTAGCTTTCACTTAATTTCGTGACACAAACGAGTAATATGAAACTAAGCGTTTAAAATTAAGCAGAACACTGTAATCCTTGAAAACAGAAGATATGAAAACTAAGTAATAGATTGTAGAAATTTCAAATTCACCTAAAAGAAACGGCATTTATAAAGGTAATTCTGAAAAGAATACATGTTATACTTTATAAGAAAAAGCATTATTCGTGACTTTCTACGACGATAACGTTAACACTACCATCATTGTATAATAATAAAACCAGCCCTTACGCAGTGCGGCGACACCTTGCAAATCGATAAAAATGCGCCCTGAAATATCACTCAGAAATGAGGGAACCATAAATACTTTAAAACGTTCTTTACCGGCCGGGAAATAAAAGTTTCGAATAACTCATGAAGGAAAAACCGACGACCGTCGCGTTCAACAATCGCTCGTCGTTCGTTTATTCTGTACAGTAAGTAACGTAAGGTTCTCGTCGTACGACGAAGACACAACTACTGAAAGGCTGTATCTGAAACGATACTAAAAAAGTAAATAAATAAATTGAGAAATGTGTGTAAAGTTAAATACTCGTCAGCAATTTATTTCGATATATTAACTTCAAATGACATTTTCTTATTCACTGTCGTCTCTTTCATTCTATGACGGTGTCTACTTTGAAAATTTATCTTCAAGATAAAAAATGTACTTATTTTACACAAAATAAAGAATATATCTGTAACATTAGATATTTAATGCACTCATATTAAAAGTAAAATTAAAATTATGTGCAGTTCAAAAATGCATTTACAATATTATCAGAATGTGCAATAGGAAAATGTGCGGATGAAATGTATTTATACAGCTATTTTTTAAGTCAGTCTTAACATTTATTGTTAATATTTATTTTCGACTCATATACAAATCAACGAAGTGCATCAACATATTATTCATTAATTTACACATACTAGAAAAGCCACGCGCAATCACACAGTAAACCAATTTTACTAAGAACGGTATGAAAAATTTCTGTAACGGAAAGAAATGTAATTTTAAAAATAACAGCTTTGAATAACAGACAATCATTACTTTGTCAATTTTATAATAGTAGCTATATTAATATTCTCCAATGGCTTCATGATTCTACATATGACGTTGCTTTTTCTGCTTACTTAAATGGTCCTCCTTTTTCCTGATGCGAGAAAAATTATTCTTTTCAATATTTTTTTTTATTTTGAAAATTGAGACGAGAAGCACTTTTTAATTTGAGCTGTTGTCATCAAAAAAAATTATTTTACCATTACTGATTTTTATTCAAATACACATTTTATATACATGATCAAGCACATTTACACATTTCGTTTCCCTACTTAGAATAACTTTAAAAAATGGGAAATCTACATTTTTAAAATATTCATGCCGCTGGTTTTTCTAAACTCTAGCGGTTATAATATAGTTTTATTTATACATAATACACTGTACAATATGTAGTTAGACTGATAACTTAATAACATGTTTTTTAACAATGATAAAAAACACGTTTTTTGTTATAGACTTGTACAGTTTCATCTCCTCATATGTTGATTTTATTTACGGACGGTTACGTGACGTCATTTTTTATGTGTAATCAGGAAAATCCCCCCATCCTTACATTATATTTTGAAAAATAAAAAAGATGAAAATATTACAAAATAAAATAAATATTGTTTCAAACCATTTCGTTCTTTTTGGACCACCATGTACATCATCACATTTAGGTATCATAAACCCTCATTTTAATCTGTATCTTTTAAAACCATAGGGTAAAATTTACCATTACAAATCAAACGTGTATTTTATTCTTTCATTTTATATTACTCAAAATTTTAATGTGGTTAGAAATTTGTAAATTAATTTTCTATCAATATTAACAAAAAAAAATAGTTTAATAAAAAAAAATCATTTAACTTCATTTCCGTTGAAACAAGTCTTATACAAAAAAAAAATAGATTTTGTACTGATTTTATACATTCTGCAGATCTGAGACTTCCTCACATAATTGATGTTAGAAGCTTATGTTGGAGTGGGACCATAATAAACCTCTTTTCAAATTATATAAATATTGTTTTGTTTAATTCATAAGCGGAAAATTTAAAGCTAAATAAAATATTTCGATAAGTTTGTAGCTATGTGAATATGAATGTGTATATATATATATATATATATATATATATATATTATTCTTTATAGTTTGCATCGTAAATTCGACGTTAAAATATTAATTATTATTTGCGATGGTCGCCGTTTCAGCTCGTCGCTCGCAATGTTTGAGAAAAAAGATAAATCTTGACACGTTAAATATTTTATATCAATATTTACTTTTCGAAGCTCGCGCGAGACGTTAATTATTTCCGCGTTAGTTTAATGCGCTTCATTGTCAATGTTTTCGTTTCGAGATCGTTGTGAAGACGCCGTTCTTGCATCTATTTGATGTTTTTATTACTCTCGATGTATATTCTCACTGGAGTTCAAATATTTAACGTTTCGTTCTCACCGTATTATTGATGTATGATTTAATCGGATGATATCGGTCGCATATGTTTTTATTTACTTATTAGAATCTGAAAATTATTTCAATCAGACGTTTTCATTTATTATAAGAAAATATCATTATGAAAATCGATATAAATACAAACAAATCTGTACACTTTTTTAAAAATAAAATGGGTGGTCTTAATTCTTATTTAAAATTTTTCCCAGCAATGGAACTAATTATTTTTATTTCAATGAATGAAAAAAATATACCGTGAGTTATTTTAAGAAAAAATCTTTCTAGTTATTTTTAGATGACTGAATAATCGCAGTTCTTAGTAAAAATTTTATTTTATTTTTCGAATAATTATACTATTATAATGGGTTGGTCAATAAGTGTTGTCGGATTTTTTTGTAACATTGTTTTTTTTTAAAAAAAAATACAGTTATTAACCCATAAAACGCACGTACAAGCTAAAAGATGAGACTTGAACGTTTAATTTACAAAAAAATCATTGTATTTATTTATTTTTTTACTATTTCTTTTGATTTGAAGATGAACAACTAGATGTACTTTCGGGTAATTATGCTTTTATATTTCCACATAGGTAAAAATGCGATACAAACAGCAAAAAAGACTTCTGATTTGGATGATGGTGCTGTGAATAAAAGAATGATGCAAAGATGTTTCAAAAAGTTTCGTGATGGAGATTTTAGTCTTACTGATGATAAACGCTCTGGTAGATCTGTCGAGGTTGATAGCAATCAATTGTCTTGTCTAATTGAAAAAAATCCACGTTATACCATACAAGAGATTGGTAAAATGTTAGGAATATCGAAATCCAGTGTTGAGAACCATTTGCATCCACTTGGTATGATTTCCAGATGTGATCTTTGCATTCCTCACAATTTAAGAGAAAGAAATTTAGTCGATCGAATTTCGGTTTGCGATTCATTACTGAGACAAAATAAGAACGAACCATTTTTGAAGCGCATTGTTACTAGGGATGAAAAATGAATTATCTGCAATAATGTGACATGAAAAGACACTGGAGTAAACCAGGATTAACTTCGTTAACTTCTCCTAAAGCTGGTTTACACCCCAACAAAGTCATGTTATGTGTATGGTGAGTTTTGGAAAGGGATACTGTTTTACGAGTTTCTGACGCTTAATCAAATCATTAATTTTGATAAAGTGTTCGCAATAGGATGAGACTAAAGAAGAACATTAAGGAAAAAACGGCTAAAACTTGTCAATAGGAAAGAAGTAGTTTCCATTAAGATAACACGAGGCCACACGTATCTTTACAGGCTCGTCAAAAACTGAGAGCTGAATTGGCATGTTCTTATTCATCCACTATATTCACCGGACTTAGCATAATCAGATTTCCACTTATGTAGTTTTTTGCAAAACTCCCTTAATGGGAAAATTTTTGATTCTTTACAGTCATGTGAAAAACATATTTCGAGATTTTTCGCTGAAAAGATGACAAATTCTAGGAGAATGGCATTATGAAACTACCCTCATAGATGACAAGAAATCATTGATCTTAATGGTCAATACATTATTTAATAGTTTTCTATATTAAAAAAATGATAGAAAAATTGACTGAGAAATCCGACGTTACTTATTAACCAACCCCAACATATGTATATATTATTAACTAATCATCCATTTATTTTCTTTCTGCATTCTTTGTCGTTTTATTGTAATTTTATTCTATATATATATATATATATATATATATATATATATATATATATATATATATATTAATTTAAGAAAATATATTTTATTTAGTTCAATTCCAGTTAGAATAATTTCGAGATACACTGGGATAAATAATAAAAGAAAAGAATAAAGTTAGTTCGGCTTTGCTGTATGAAATTTTGAAAATTCCGCTGTTAAGTAATAAAGACGCCAGTTAATTGCTTAGTAACCGTAGAGATATATAGTTGATAACACCTTACTTCATTTACAATACTTCAGACCATAGCAAACAATTTTGCTATAACAAAATTATTTACAAGTTGATAACTTCAATTTAAATTGTTTCAATCATAGAATATTTTTTAATACATGGCTACTTTGATCAAAGAAAAAGAAATTACTAACAAAACATTCTCATTCACTTATTACATATCTCAATAATTTATAATGGTATATTGAATTATAATTATTTTTATTATAAATATTGTAGTATCTTTATTATAAAGCGAAAAATATTTCTAATAAATATAATCCTAACGTTCAAATAAATTAAAAAAACATGTGCACAGTAACATGTACGAATCTCTGAGCAAACTGAATCAAAGTTGATAAATCGTTAGACAGAAGTAGAAAAAACATAAATTATCAAAATTCAGTTGATTTCAGTACATATGTCCCGGATACTTTCGAATAAGCCTCACGCACATATTTTTATATCTATCTTTATGTGTATATATATATATATATATATATATATATATATATATATATGTGTGTGTGTGTGTGTGTGTGTGTGTGTATGTGTGCGTTCGTTTTAGGTATACAAAGATACACACGTTTATTAGTAGATGAAAAACTATAAATACAGATTTGAATCGGTGTAACTCGTGAACGGTTTCAACATAAATGAACTCGACGACAATAGCTTTGCAAGTACAGCGTATTTACAGATACAAGAGCACCTATGTTAATCTGTCATCTCTGGACACACAATCAGTTTCAGAGAGTATTACAGGTAAAACGTACATGGGTACACGCGTGAAAATCCGTTGTTCTGCGCTTATGTTATTGGAACCGTCACCACCGATCGACCATCCACTTGTAGGCACGGATAAAGAACGACGTTTCGTCACAATAGAGGACCGATACATGTTGGATGTACGTACATGTAACGAGCACCAAATGGATTCTGTAGCTCCCATGTATATGTGCCACTAATATGTATGTAATGGTGTGGAACACACACAGACACAGGTGCGTGTCGGAGGACTTAGGGACGAAACGCATGAAGCGGATTCATATTCGTACGATTTTGCATAAATACGACGTCGGAAAATCGACAGATGGCGCATCGGCGTTGAATTATTGAATGATTCGCCGCAGGCGCTCCGAAATGTTAATTATTGTTTGTTTTCTGTGTATGACTGCTGATTGAATTCATCGGTATATAAATACGTATTAGACGAGCGGCGAAATACGGAAAGGGGAAAGAGGTACAAAATGGATTGAATAAGCGCTTACGAGGAACTAGACGATTAGTAAGAATTTACACGGATGTCGACGGGCGCAATGCGTTTTCGCCGTTTGTTGTTTGCACGTTAATTGGTCGACGCGAATGATATTCATCGTCACGCTGTTTGATTATTCATTGCTCCGGTAATTAATATAATCGATATTACATCTGCGTTTTGCATGTTTGTACGTCTTTGGAAACATTTCGCCGATATTACATTAAACGGAATGTAATCATTCTTTGTCTTCGTTCTCAATTGAAAGAGACTCGATTTTGGCCTACAATTTTTCAGAAGTTAATGGCATTACAAACCCATACTTGAATCTTATTTAGAGATGTATCGAGCATACAATCTTCAAGAAACGTAGTTAAAATTCGAAACTTATCATGTCCGCAGTTTGTAAATAACAAGTGGAATCATAATCAACATAAATGATAATTAGAGCCCTAATCATGAATTTAAAAAATTACTTTTCTTATTTACAACTATTATATATATATATATATATATATATATATATATATATATATATATATATATATACACATTCAACTTAATTAATTTTTTTATTAGTTGTAATGAAATTGTTTAATAATCTTTTACACACACAAATGACAATACTGATTAGTTAAAATTATCGAATGATATTTAAATAGAAAAAAAAACTAAATATGTAATATATTAAGAAAATATAGCTAACTTTATTCACTGTGATATTGAACATCTTTGGAATGTTGTTCAATTCTATAATATGCAGTTATGTTTAACCCATTAAACGCCGCTACTCATCATAGGAATTTTCGAAAACGTTTAAAATGACTTAGTTAGGTTCTTTCTAATTAATTTGGCGTTAAAAAGAAAAAATAAAAATTTTGGTTTTCTATAGTGAGACGTTTTGTGTACGCAAAAGCGACAATTTATGTTAGCATTATGAAAAAAAGATTTCAAAAGTGACTAAAAACTAGTCCGTTTTAAGTTTTAAATTCATTTCTTTCATTAAAGTCCGAATCAAATACCGTGATAATTGCTAAAATACTTCAGGTGAAGAAAAACGTTGCACTTTATACATACATATATATATACATATATATATATATATATATATATATATATATATATATATATATATATATATATATATATATATATATATATATATATATATATATATATACATATACATTCTTATATATAGAGAGAGAGAGTCTGGCTTTTGTAAAGTCTACATCTATTCTATTTTTTTTCTCACTTTCACAAAGGTACAAAAAATTAATAATGTCGTTCTACTGCTATTGAATCAATTTTTATTGTTATGTAAAAAAGTTTGGAAAAAAATTACTTTTAGCAGAGAAAAAAATTCCAAAGTTAATTTTGTGTATACGCAACAGCGGCACTTAATGGGTTAATAACGTAACAAATTTGTACACAAGGGGATATATGTATTTTTATAATTAATATCATACAAACATAAATCCGTTTACAATTATAAAATGTTTATTAGCAAAATAAAACAAACAATATCATTGAAAAAATACAGAAATTTATAAAATTAATTACTTTAATAAAAATATACGACTCAAAAATCATATTTTTAAATTATAGAGAAGATCCGAGATTAAAAAAAAACTTTCTTATTACTAAATCTGTACTTAAATTCGTTTATATTGCCAATAAAGTAACCTTAATCAAACAGTACTTTGAATACGGAAAATACAATATACACTCATAAATATCAATCGTTAAAAGTTTTATGAAACATTTTCTAAAGTTTTAACGGTCGTTTAAGAAATGTCAACGGGGACGATTGCTTTTAATTGCACTGTAACGAAAACCAAAACTTTTTCGTTTCTTCACAGTATCTTCACTGTGTTTTAATCAGTTTGTTTATGCACGCTATAAATGGAAATTATTGAAATTGTATTATATTACTGTAAATATCAAAGATAATAAATAGAAAAATGTTTAATGGTTCTCACTGTGAATTCACTTGTAACTTTTTAATAATTTATACTTTTTTAATAATTGAAATATTCGTAATTAGGTTATTATAAAAATTAATTCGTTTTATTACTTTATGTCAGACTAAAATTAAATTTTAAATAATTCATTGTTATTTTATAATTTTATGGTCTTTGGGGCGTTACTTTCAAGTATTTTGATATTCAATATAAATATAATAATTGTTGCATAAATTGGAAGTAAATTTATTTAAATTATTTTTAAACGCTGGCAGCGCAAGAAAACACATTACTGACATGAATTTATTATCGAATGATAAAAAATAAATTAATTAGAGTTAATAGAAAAAGGAGAATATAGATGGAAAAATCGAGCTTATGTCATTACATATCCTTACAGAACTGATCAGTTTTTTTTTTTTTGAAAATTCATGGAAAACTTACCAATAATGGATTATTATTGATCGAAAAGTTGATGTTAAATTTCATATCAACGTACCTGGAACAAACAAATTATTTATTAAAATCATTTTTCATACTTTTATTCTATGTAAAAAATGAAAATAAAGAGTTAATCTATCTATATGTGTATATATATATATATATATATATATATATATATATATATATATATATATATACACATGTATACATTTATTATAATCCCGAAAAAACTTTTATATTCATAAACCTTAATACACACTATGACTATTGTTCTAAAAATTTTTATTGGAACATTGTGTGTGTGTGTGTGTATATATATACATATATATATATATATATATATATATATATATATATATATATGTATATATTCCGGTAATTACGGTAGTGGACTCAGTCAAAAACTTGAAAAAAATGATATTTATTATTTATTTTATGTAACAATTATTAATATTTTAATAATCTAGAAGAACTTAGAAAAAAATTAAAAAATATACAGTTCAATGACTGCAAAGTTGATCGGTAAACATAGTTCTGTTTTTGTTTATTTTGATAGTGGACACAGTCACTTACTTTTCAGTATACTTTATTTTTATGGAAAAATGCATGTAGCTATCTGATTTTTGTATAAAACTATATTTATTTTCAAGGTAAATAACCGTTAAGTTAAATCAAATTCTTTGCTTAAAGCTCTCAAACGAACAATTATATTGCTAGTGGAAAACAAAATCTCGAGAGAAATCAGTTACAAAGAGAATGAAAAATATTAAGGGAGAATCTGTTTATTGGTTCAAAATACAATGGATCAGATTTCTAAAAGATGCCCCTTATCAGATGTTTTATAAAACATGTTTAGACGATAGTGCAGAATTTCAGATTTTAGATCTTTCACCCAAAAAAGGAAGAACGAAAATATACGAAAAAATTCAATTATTTTCACTCTATGTGAGTATCTGACCACTTACAAAGAAAAAACATAAGAATATAATGGATCTGTTACCGTACATTCTGCCAATTTTCTATCAATATTTTCGTACTCTCAAAACAGCACAAAAAGAAAATACCGTTATTGAAAAAGAAGAAATCTAGCAATATTCTAAATTAACATGATTATATTTTGCAAAATGTAGGTGAATACTGTTGTTTATAACTTCGTTTTTTGAATAAAACTGCAATATTTTTTGTTATAAATCATTTTTAGGATATTTGAATAATTTTGAAAATGATCTAAGTCACATGAAGTATCAAAAAACACATATTTTTTAATGATACTCGTAAAAAATACATAAAAGATTAACATTATAACAATAAGTAGTTTAGAAAATATTGTATTTTGTTATATAATTTGAAAAAAAATTTTTTACACACAAACGCAAAGGTCTAAATATTTTAATACGAAAAATATATGACTTAGTCCACTGTCATAATTACCGGCATATACGAAGATTTGATACAGGTAAGAAATTGTTCTTAAAAAAATTCTATATTGTTTAAAACATTGGATATTTCATAACAGCTAAAACTATTGAGTATGTCTGTATATTTTTCGGATACAATATTCGGAAACAATGTTTGTAGTGTGAACTCGGATTGAACATAGAAATCGTTATTTTGCAAGATTTATTTAGTGTAATAAGTAAAATGTGTATGTGTATTTTATTGATTTATTAATTGTAACTAAGGTGATAATATTATAAAACAATAAATCTTTTAAAAGAAGACAATGGAAATGAAATTATACGATATCCTATCAGGTCATACTATGGTCATCCATCAAGTTGATGTCCGTTTTCTCGCTAAAACATTGCAAGATTACAGATGCCTATCGTAAACTGTTCATTGAATTGTATTATGTGTATAATTCATTAGTTGATTATCCGACTAAAGAGATTTAAAATCTCTCTTCTATTATAGTCAAAAATTGCTAAAATAAATCATGTGCAGGATTTTATAACTTTTAATAATGTTAATATATTTTTTTATTAACATAAATATTTTCTGGAAATTTTTGTTTAATAATTTGCAAAAAAAAACGTAAACTGTAATTATAACATGATATGTACGAGGTCAGACAATTAAGTAACTTCAATTTTGGTTTTACAAAATCAATTTCTTATGGTTTTCTGTCGTTATCATCAGACACATTTTCAGAATATTTTCTTCAAAAAAAATATTTTATTCCGAAATACGAGGTCAGACAATTAAGTAATGCGACAAAATTCAAAAATCGAGTATATTTAAAAATTAAGGTACATCGCTGCGATCCCCTTCAAAGTAGTCCCCTCCCGCATCTATACACTTATTCCAGCGAGTTTTCCAGTTTTCGTAACAATTCTGGAACACTTCTTGTGGGACCTCTCCGAGCACCCTCGTCACAGATTCTTGGATATCTTCAACGGAGTCAAAATGTCGACCTTTGACGAATTTTTTCATATGGGGGAATAGGAAAAAGTCGCAGGGTGACATGTCCGGTGAATAGGGCGGTTGTGGTAACGTTGCGATGCCTTTAGACGCCAAAAACTGAGAGACACTGAACGCACTGTGACAGGGAGCATTGTCGTGATGCAGAACCCAAGTCTTCGCGATCTCTGGAAGCACTCTGAGCACCCTTTTTCGTAATTTTTCGAGCACATTGCGGTAGAATACTTGATTTACGGTTTGTCCAGGTGGTACGAACTCTTTGTGAACCACCCCTTTGCTGACGAAGAAGCAAATCAACATGGTTTTCACTTTGGACTTGCTCATTCTCGCCTTCTTTGGCCTTGGTGCTCCAGGGGACAGCCACTGTTGGCTTTGTCGTTTAGTTTCGGGGTCATACTGAAAGAACCAACTTTCATCACCAGTAATAACTCGATCGAGAAGAGTAGGATCACTTTCAACCATTTTCGTGACATACACTACTCGCGCGTTGTTACAAGACACTAAACAGCTGGCGAAGAAATGATCGTACGAGTGTGGTCAAGGTCTCAATCGAGAGAGTAGGGATCTGCTATGACGGTGGCGGAGTTACAGGTTCGCAGTGTTACCACAGGCCGAGAAAAAAATCGGTCGCATTACTTAATTGTCTGACCTCGTATATTGGATATGATATTGCTTCAATAACATGTATCCAAAAATAGTTCTGTGTCACACAATAACAAATTTACTATTAACGAAAAGATACGATATAATCAAACTGATGAGTTCGATAAATTTTCGTTTAAAATTGTATATATTTAGTAGACACTACATTATTGGCTTTTCATTTATTTTTTAATTTATCAATTATCTTAACACCTTATCACCGGGGTAAAAACGTTGATTTCTTACTGCTACATCGAGAAGGAAAAATACAATTATTTTAAAAATTCCTTTATTTAATAGAAAAATTAACATTTTTTTACTTGAAACTAACAGAAGTATTTTTTTTATTTAAATTTCATAAAAAACATCGAACTTCATATAAAGTAAAACATGTATACATTTAATAATATTAACATAGAAATAAAAATTTAGTCTGTATAAAATTACAAAATTAATTTTGAGAAATTAATAGTTTTGTTTGGTATGATACGTCTGAAAACAATTTTCTATATATAATGGAACTCTCAAAAACTACATATATATTTAGTTTGGCTCCTTTTCATATTAGTTCTTTCAATTTTTATTTTTTCTATTTGGTGTTCCTTTCAGTTTTTAGACAATCGTCCTGGTGGAACCTGCCATGATGTGCCTTCTTCGGAACTGTCCTGTGTTGAGCAGTCACTTTCTTCTCCTTCTTCACAGCTGTCCAAAATAATCTGCAATTACTGGGCACACTATTCCTAATTCTCCTAAAATATTGATACTTATCAACATTGTCACTATTACCGTCGATACCACTATTATTTTCTATACTCCCAGTAAATGTTTTTTCCGAGTTGATATTATATTTTTTTGATTCCATATTTTAAAAATTTTAAAGTTGCAATAATAAATATGAAGTTTATCACTTTTGCGGACATTAAAATTTTATATATATGTCGATTATTATTGTGCATGATATTCATATGACGCCATACGGTGTCATCCCTAACAGATAATAGTATTAAATTTGACGCCAAATAGCATCATCCGTACACCAAGTGTCAATAAAAAGTAATACAAATATTGTAAATAGGTGAACATAGTTTATCATTTAATAAAACAACTTTTAGACCACAAAACTTTTTCTTATAAAAAAATGTTTAATAATTGCCTATTGAACATCTTTGGTTACTACTTATCAACATTTTTATGGTGACTCCATCATCCATAGAGCGCTAAACTGCGTGAAATCTTATCTACATGTTAATTATAAAACTTAATTTAATTATAGAATTGGAAACTAAATACCAAGAAATGGATGACAAAAAATTGCAATTAATGAGAAATACTATTTTTATATACAATATAAATTACATTTTTAATTTTGTTTATTCTTACAAATGAACAGACTAAAAATCAATAGTTTTTTTATGGATTGACTAGATGTTTTAGAAAATTGAATATAATGAAATTTAGAAAAAAAATCACCTTAAAAACCAGCTCAACATTATCTTTACATTTTTCTAAAATAATAAAAACTGACAGAAATAAAAGTTTACTAATAAAATAAGTTTAAATAGACAGCGAATAAAGAAAGCAACGTGATGAATACTGAAAATAAATATTTGCATTAATTACCTGACATGTTTTGCATGTCAGGAATGTATCGAATAAGTCCAAAGTTTACAACTACACACACTATAGGATAATAGTCGGCTGAACCGTTCAATTTCTATTTTGTATTTTATATATTTTTTCCGTAAATAAACGTTATCGAAGTCACGATTCCGTTAATTCGTTAGTATCAAATTGCTACTTCATTCTATCGATAAAATCACAAAATGAAACTCGCACGCGAGTTACCAACTTGTTGCCCCGACGAGCACGAAACAAACTCGATAAAAGAAACTAGACACTTTTCAACAAGTTTTTGTTCAATACATACAAACATACATACATACATAAATATATATATATATATATATACACACATATAAACGTCGTGCGCCAATCGTAAATATAGAACCGTATGAAGCTTGCGTGAGAATAATCTATTTAGAAATGGAATATACATATATATATATATATATATATATATATATATATATATATATATATATATATATATATATAAAACACACACGTGTACATTTACTTTAGAATGTATTGAATATAAAACCCTTATATGAATCGGAAGTCGTAAATATAAGAAGTAATAATTTTTATCAACACCACAATTTGTGTATTCCGTATTTTTGTGTTGTTTATTTAAGACGATCCGTGTCTGTATTTATGGAATTAATTAATTAAAAGAAGGTGTTATGATATAAGAACTTTATTTGTTCAGTTCAGTTGTATATACCAACTTTGTTGGCGAAAATTAAGATCGTCGATTTTGTTTGGAAGAACTTTGTATATTTATATTAGATTATTTGGCAAAGTCGCAATAGTCTTTTAATCATATAAATACAATTTAATACTATTTAATGCTGATAAATCAATGGTAATATGTATATTTTTTTCGTTTTTCACGTTCTTTTTCTTTGATACTTTCTTACAAATATACAATTTTCTCATCTAGAAATTTTGGAACAATCTGAATAAATGATGATTTTCTGAAGTGAATTGAAATTCTATACATACAGATTATTATCATAAAGTGAACACAATTCCGATGAAAAATTAAACTTTATCTCTTTTCTAGTGATGAATACTCCAGCGTTATTTTTTAGATCCTCTGATATTATCCAGTTTTTTGTTCTTTTCAGTATTTTTCCTCATTTTTTTTCTTTGAACATTCTATTCTTTTACCAATGTTTAATGTATGTTGATATGTAATATTGTATTGTTATTCAATCTGTTGGTAATAATTTGGGAAAACATTCGGAAAATTGAATTATTTTGATGAAACTTAGACTATTTCAAAATCTTTATTTAGTATATACGTGGGTCGTTTGATAAGCATGGTAAAAAAAAAGTTAAACACCGTTTTTGGGGAAAAAATCGATTTTATTTCTCAACATAGTCTTCATTAGGAGTTATGCACTTGATCCAACGAGTATGCAAAATACGGATTGACGGTGGCGATAACATCCTCGAATGCCGATAATTTCTTTCCACCGAGACAAATTTTCAAGTTTGGGAAGCGGAAGAAGTCGCACGGGACCAAGTCCAGAGATAAGGACGTATAAGGAATAAATTCGAATCTTAATTCGTGCAATTTTTACCCCTGTGACGGTCGAGTTGTGAGGTGACGCATTGTCTTAATGAAAGAGCACTTTTTTATACGCCAATCTTGGCTGTTTTTTGTTTCAGCTCTTCTTTTAAATGATTCAATAATGCTGTATAATAAACTCTTGTTATCGTTTTTCCCTTCGTTAATTAGTCAATCAGGATGATTCCTGGCGAATATCAAAAAAACAGTGACCATCACCTTCCCAGTCGACAAAACGGTCTTCGCCTTCTTCGGCGCACTGTCACCAGTCGTTGTTCAATACTTTGACTGCTGCAACGACTCAGGTGTGTAGTGGTGATCCATGTTTCATCCACGGTGATGAAAAGACACAAAAAGTCCTGCTCATTTTTTTTCCATTTTTGCGGCAACTGTTAAAATACTTGCTTCAAAACTCTGTAGAACATGAACAACGCGTCACTTCTGGCTGAAATTTCCCCTATGCTAGTTTAAAAAGTGACAATTGATACTAGCCGTGACGTTACCAAATAAATGGTGGCGCCACATCATAGAAATTTCCCAAACTTATCAAACGACCATCATATTTTTACACTGAACCATTCTTTTATTCAGATCCTTTTCAGCGATACTGCTATATATAACTCATTTTTCATCTTCTATGATTATTAGCTCTAAAACAGTTCATAATGTTGTTCGTTATATGGAAATGATTTAATTCTATAATTAAAGCCATTCATGATATTATATTTTGCTTAGATAATTTATATTCGAAGTCATAACTTTTTCAAACTTAAGTAATTATTTATATGCATATTTTAAGTATTAGCTTTGCAACATAATACATGTTCAAATAACAGTTCTGTGAGACTCAAAAAACATCCTAATCGAAAACATTGTCTTCTTAAATGGTCATTATTCTGAATATAATCCTTATTCAAAATTTTATGAATCAAAATTAACATTTCCTCGTTTAAAGAACGTTCGAGTTTATTAGTAATTGCATTGTTTTTTTTATTCACATAACTCGTTTTATTTTAGTTTAGTTACTTTGTATAATTAAAAATATCTTTTAATAATATTAACTGATTTTTTCATTCGAATACGCTTACAACACTCAACCGAGTGAACATTGCGGCATTTGTTGAATTAATTTACATTTTTTGGCACTATGGCTAAATTCACTTTTACAAATTAATTTGTACTCTCAATAAACATAATGAAACATTCATAACTACTACTTAAACCATTCTCAAAATGATGAATTATCATGTAACTTGATAAGAAAAAAATTTGTTATTCAGAGGAGAAATAGATCTGTAGTTAATAACTTAATAAGTAATTAGATAAAAGAGTGTTAAATAATAATTTTAGCAAAGTGTTTCGTACATATTAAATGAAAATGAATAAAATAAAAGCAGAACACAAATTCCTCCTCAATTGTACGATTTTATTTTTGTAGGTCAATTAAGTGGACGTACATTTATAAGGTGGAAACAATTAAATATACCTTGAGATACACTAAATTCATTAAAAAAGAATGTGTACACACAAGAATACATGTGTATGTGTGTATATATATATATATATATATATATATATATATATATATATATATATATATATATATATATGTATGTGTGTGTGTACATATATAAACACTTCTAAAATGTATTTTTCAGACTACACATAAATTTCCAACTTTAAATTTGAATAAAAAAAAAACAAATTTAAGATAAAAGATTACAATTTTATTTTTATCTCTTACATTTTTTTTTTGTATAAAAGTAGTAAATAAACAAAAAATAAATACTGACAACGCCAAATAATATAATATTTTTGTCGATAGTCGGCACGACTAAAAGATTGAAAAGTCCGAAGCTGATTTAACATCGATAGTATAAATAAATTTTCAAAGATTAGCAATTTTTCAGAAAATGAAACAAATACGTCAAATATGAAAATAGTAGTCATTCGAGACAAAAAAAGTATCGATTGATCAATTCAATTAAAACAGATTGACCGAATGGGAACAAATACGTACCAATTAAAATTCACCTATAGTACATCTACTTTTTTATATACTCGATCGTACGTTTTTCCTCCCACATTCCACAAGAGAAAAGAACGCTCGTACACGGTCGTTTTACCCCGAACACGCACTCCTAATATGATAAATAGACTATAAAACCTCAATGTTCCATGACTAATTCACTCTGTTCATAGTCCAGTGCGATGATCACAGACCGCATCCCTCTTTCAAATAACCAACGAACCACAATATTGATTCTGGATTTCGGCAACCAGTTTATTTTCTGTTTACATTTGCATCAGAGCTCGACGATGGTGTTTTCTCGTCGTATATATATATATATATATATATATATATATATATATATATATATATATATATATATATATATGTATATGTTGTATATGCGTGTCTGTAGATGTACATATAGGTGTGTGGTGGATGGATGGATTGAGGTGTGTTTAAACTGTAACGTCGGTGCGGTGTGTTCCAGGTCGACAGCGTAAATTGGTTTTGCATCATCTTGTCCTTCTTGAACAACATTCGCAGCGCATTCGGTTCCCCACCCTGCGCCGTACACCGTTTCATCCATAAAATCAATGTTATGTCGTCTTCCGTGAAATGTTATTATTCTGTTGTGTTCTTTCGAATGAGTTATGGAGCCAGTTTTGCGCCCGTTGTTGTACGCCCGATGTATAAGAGAGCGCACAATGAACAAAACTTTCCAAAATGCATTTTCAGACAGGTCGCGTTTCATTTATTTTCGTCGAATCACTTAAATGGATTATATGTGTTCCATAAGAGTAGATAGTGAGGTAGAAAAGAGGTGCAAGTGAGATTTTGGTGAATAAAAACTCAAGTGTTTTTACGAAGAGTTCATCTGGATATTTCACGAGAAAAATGGTACTTGTTAAACATTAAAAACTTTTATCAAAAATCAAAACAAGGCTTCTAAAATGGCTGTTATTTACATGGGCCAGATATAAGCATTAAATAATGTATGTACTTTACAGAATTACTAATAACTATTACGTTTTTCTTATCCCTCTTTCTTAGGACTGGCAAAATATTTTGATCGAATTTACTGTTATTTAAAAATGAATTATTGAAGACTTACTAAAATTTTCATTTTTATACATTTAAATTTTTTATACTGGAACATATTTGCTTTTGTGATGGCAAACCCAAGTTATTATACTAATATTTATAGAACAATAATACACAACGCACACACACACGCATATATATATATATATATATATATATATATATATATATATATATGTATATATACCTAGTCTCCTAAGTTCTGTCAGTCAACATATCAGATTTAGTAATGTGGTAATTTTAGGCATGAAAATTAAGAAAGAATGCATATTTGTAATGTATAGACTAGTGGTGTCAAACTCGTATATGAAAATAAGTCACCAAATTCAGTTTAAGAGAGTCTGCGAACCACAGACAAAAAGTCATCTAAAAAAAAATTTAGCGGGTGAAAAAAGGCGTTTCATTTATATTCGAAAATAACTCACTTAAATTTTACATTTATTTTTTCTTTAATGAATATATAGTAATTAAAAAATAACATTAATTTTAGGTATTATTATCAATAGTAACAACAAAATCTTAAATTAGAAAAATTAAAAAAAAATAATATTTTTTACTAGAAACATGTCATCTTTTGGCAACAACTATTTGATCAACAACGAATACCGGTGACTATAAAATGCTGTTCCTTATATAAAATAAATTTTTAAAAATTGCAACTTACAGAAATATATTATATGTTCAGATTCCATTTTACTATTTTAATAAAATCAACTTCAAGTTTTAGACCGCGGGCCGCATTTTAGAGTCCTGCGTGCCACGTATTGAGACTACTGCAACAGACGATGCTATTGCAAATGTCATTTAGTACGCGTGCTTCGTTCACACTGTAGAGTAGAGCATGTATGAAAATAGTCTTGTCATTTTTGCGTTGCACCGCATGGAGACGAGTCCAAAAGATACTTTTAATACTCATGGGTCACTAAGCATACCTGAACGATTTGTGTTTTGTACAATTAAAAGATTTAAAGAAACAGACAATGGTATTGATCGGCTTCGAATGAAAAAAAAACAATCAATGTTGTGCGTGCACGGATTCATCGCAATCCGTTACGGAAACAAAAAATCCTGTCTACCGAAATGAATATATCCTGGCACGGACTACTTCACGTATTATCAGAGAGGACCAAAAACTTGCTTTCAAATGGGCTATAGGTCATTTGTTGACGGACTTGCTAAAAGAAATAAAACGGATATGAGCGAAAAAATTGTAGAAGACTTACGAGAAAGAATGATACCGTCAAATTTTATTTATGTTGAAAAAATCTTTACCATTGTAGAAAGTTTTAATTAGCAAAATGATCGCGTCTATGCACGTGATTCCAGGGAAGCAAGAGAGTTAGCGCGGCTATCACCCTATCTCAGTGATGGTATGGTGTGGAATGTCATACTATGATATTACACCTATTCATTTTTGCGAACCAGGAGTGAAAACGTCAGAAAAGGTGTACCAAAATAGGATCTTTGAGACCCTTGGTTTAACCTTTTAGTCACATTTGGTTCGATGGTAAGCCTTTGACCTTCCAGCAAGACTCCGCCCTAACGCATAAGGCGAAAACAACTCAAGTGTGATTGGAAAACAATCTTTCAAATTTCATCAAGGCCTCTGAATGATCCTCAGAGAGTCCAGACATTAACCCGTTAGACTATAAGCTCTGGAGTGTTTTAGAGGAGATGGCATGCAAAAAGTATCACCGCAATTTGGAGTTTCTCACGGGTTTCATTATTGCCAGTGGCACAAAAAATTCTTCTAGAAACTGTACGCAAATCGATAAACGAGTGGCCATAATGTTTACACCTCTTTGTGCGGAACAAAGGCGAGGATTTTGAATAAAATTTTTATGTTTTTGCAGTTTTTTCTCTTAATTTTCAGTATATATATATATATATATATATATATATATATATATATATATATACACAAATTTATGACTTGTTGTTGTAAGGTGTGAAATATCAAATAGTATTAATGTGTGCCACATTTTTCTTGGAGACGAAAAGATAGAATCCAACGTTTATATATTATTGGCATTCATCAACGAGTAACATTTGATACAAGAGACCACACCAATAAACACATTTGTGTTTTTGGCGTACTTAGAATCATCATATTTCATGTAGTAAGTATTTTTGGATCAAAAAAGTCTCCATGCAGCTGGATGTAATAAAGATTTTCGCTATTATTTTATTACATTTTTCAAACTTTTTATGGTTGTTGTAACCTAAATAGTAACTTTAATAAGCCACTATGAAATTAACTATATGTTATTTAAAAATTAATGTTATGTTAAACAACCCTACCTTACTAACAGGCGTCAAAAAAGTTGCCATTCACTCAGCATTATTCTATAGGATATACTTATTTGTCGTCCGGGAAGTCCTTATTTAACTGGTAGTTGCTCGACTGTTAGTGTGCTAAAGGGTATTAATTTCCAATTTAGTTTCGCTTAGTGTGGTTGAAATATATACGCCTTTAAATGGAAATACATTTGTCAATTCGTGAATTAACTATTAGTTTAAGATCTGAAGGACAACATTTGAGGCAGATAGCAGAAACTGTCAAAAAGTCACATGCAACAGTGCAATATATAGTAAATAAACATAAAAAACTAAAACCAATTGAAAATAGACCTTGTTCTGGTCGACCGAGAAAAGTAGAAAATATTCACAGATGAGCTGTTCTCAGATCTATATTTGAAGATCTCAAAACAAGTGCACCTGAGCTTACAAACAAGCTAAAAAATGAATACAAAATATAAATTGTACCCGAAACAGTAACAAATGTATTGTTCAAAGCGGGATTTAAAGGAGTGTACCCAGGAAAAAGCTTTACATTAGTAAGAAAAAAAAATACTAAGATTAGAATTTGCAAAGGCACATGTTTATAAGCCTCCATGCTTTTGGAAATCAGTTTTCTGTTCACTGATGAGTCGAAATTTAATGTTTCTGGCTCTGATGGAAGGATGATGGTATGGAGGAAAAACACTGGGGGTCGATGAGTGCTTCAGGAGTTGACAATTTGAAATTTACTGAAGGTACAATGGACCAACACGCATATTTGGATATACTGAAGGAAAATTTAATACTTAGTGGCCCAAAACTCTAACTTGGAGAATCATTTTTCTTCCAATAAGTTTCCCCCACAATCACCAGATATGAATCCAACAGAGCATTTGTGGGACGAAATAGGAAGAAGAATTAGAAAACATAACATTCGAAACAAAGAACCGTTCAAAGTTGTCATACAAGAAGAATGGAATTCCATCGATTTGGATGTAATAAATATATGTATAAATGGAATGAAAAAATGCATGCTAGAGGTGATAAAGGCAAGGGGTGGTTCAACAAGTGACTAATGTTTCAAAAAGACTAATACAATTCATGTATTGTAATAAATAATTACTGTGCCTATTAAGTGTATGGAGACTTTTTTGGGTTTCAAATACTATCTTTTGTTATTGTAACTTATTTATTGGTTTTACTGTTTAATAATATAATATTATCTTTGTCATTCTTTTTATATGATTACAAAATTTATGTGATCTGCATATTCCATAATAAATACATTATAACGGTTATTATTACCAACAAAAACTAAAATTATCGTAAGTGTATGCAAACTTTTTTGATCCAGTGTTACGTCAGCATAAACTATACAAGTTTATAATTAATATATATATATATATATATACACACATATATATATATATATATATATATATATATATATATATATATATATATATATATGGCGTGGAGTGGCATTACAGTTGAAGCAGTATGGTGTATTTTTTGAAAACAATACAATCGAATATATGATGAAAAATTAGTCATAAGACACCATGCAATAATGATTTTAATTGAATTGATTTATTAAAGATTTGAACTGGATAGTGCCTCATTCCATTTTGTTTCAATCCATTTTAAGAGAAAATTTGGACAGGAATAAATTGTCTGAGGAGTAATTTTGAAGTACACTAAACCTCAACCCCTTATGATTCCTGGCTGTAGAGTGCGATAATGGAATGCATTTACGCTATTAAGCCACAATATGCAAACATTAAAATTAAAAATGCAAACCAACAAATAATGCCCCCGACTGTAGAAAGTAATTAGAATATTTTACCGGTATGTTGACTAAGATTCAGAGAAAGTAAAAAAAAAATTAAAGAAAGAACATACTTTTTCTAACATATTACAATGTATTGTCCATTATGTTTCCATTAAAAATAATTGTCATATAAATGTTAACAATTTTTGAATAAATTTCTCTCTCTCTCTCTCTCTCTCTCTCTCTCTATATATATATATATATATATATATATATATATATATAAAGGCATGCTGAGGTAATCTTTAATTATTTTGAAGATTTGAGTCAAATACAATTTAATAATTTGATTTACAAGTTTCAAGTTTAGTCAAGAACTAGACGGAGAAAATATAATAAAAAAATAAAGAACAATCCTTATAATATTTTTTAAAATAATATATTGTAAAAAAGATTCTTATATCTTTTAATCATTTTCATTTCATCAACCAATTGAAATTAAGATCTATAAATAAGTTAATGAATTCTTTCTAAAACCTCTTCGTTATATTATAAGCACTTGGAAAATCTTTTAAGTATTTCTTAGAATTTATATTCTTAAATTTCACAGAAACTACATAGAACTGAGTATTTTGTGTTTGATATGTCTGCTTGTATATGTATATACGTCTCCCTCTCTCTATACATATATATATATATATATATATATATACATTATCTATTAAATGAAATTATATACATATGTACATATACGTATAAACATACATTCATTCATACATATATATATATATATATATATATATATATATATATATATATATATATATATATGTTGTATGTATGTATGTATGTATGTATATGTACATATGTATATAATTTCATTTGATAGATAATGTGTACACTATATTAATACACATCCATGCAATAATCTGCTTATTTAATTATTTACTTTCAGTATATTGGAACGGTAATGATTATATGGAAAAACTATTAGTGTACTTTACTTCGTTATTTAAATACTTTTCAATATTTTTTTATTGATTTTATCCGACTTTAAATTTTTTTTGAATTTGTTTAGACATACTTTTTTTTATTAAAATATTACATATTTTAATAATACAGAAAAGGGATCTTTTTTCAAAAAAAAATAGACTAGGTGTGCATGATGAAAAGTAAAATGTTTATCCAATGGCATTGTCTTTAAATTTTGGACCACTTTTCTGTTATTTTTTGATTCGTGTTTTTAAAGATCACAAACATCATTGTTTATACAAAACCTATTCTTAAAAATAATTATATTAGTCGTTAAAGATATAGAAATAAAAAAACATTTCTTCAATAGGTCTTAAAAATGTGAAAATATGATACCCTTTTTCAGATAACATTATTAAACAGAAATATTATTTCACTTATTTATGATAGATTAACAGCTGAGAGCTACAAGTGGTACTGATATAATAAAAGTTCAACTTTCATAACAATTCTAAACAAATAAGTACGATTTTAAAGATTTTATTAAGCATTTACTAAAATCAATTACATTCGTCTTTGCTTTATAAAGATAATATATTCCCGATATATCTTCGTAGATTTTTGTGAGAGAATCACAGAAGAACTAAGAACACAATTATGAATGTTTTAATGGAAAAAAACACATTCATTTCTAAGTCTTAAAAATGTACTCCCATTTATGTTAAATCCTTTGTTGTATCATTTTTTTCCTTGATAGCTGCAGCTTTTCAATGTTCGAACAATGAAAAACCTCGTTCTCTTTTACAAGAAAAACTGCAATCACGTAGCATTGGTGGTTCAGTGTTAATAACATTATTAACACTGAACCACCACCAATAGCAGTCTATAGTTTTTAATATTTTGTATGTAAGTTGTGCGTACAGCAGAAGCAGATACGGGCAATATAAAGCATACTTCTTGGTTACAATACTCTGCCAAAACAACAACACCTAATCGTTACGCTTAATAACATCCAATTTCACATTTAAAGGTACGAGATTTCTACCTTTTCGTAATTTTCGGGCTTCTTAATTTGTTTTATCGCTTTCTTCATTGGAAGATTCATAATTAAACTGGTTTAAGTAGATTTAAAATATAAAATAACACTATGCTGGAGGTGAACATTTTAACAGATTGCGCACCATATTAAAACAATAAGCTGGTTGTACTACAACTCTAACCAATATATATATATATATATATATATATATATATATATATATATATATATATATAATGCGTAAATATAAAAAATGGACTTAAAATATTCACTATTCAAAAGTCGAAATCATTAGATTTAGTGTTAACATCTCCTGATAACATATTCCATATTTATATACAATACGTACGTTGCCAAACTAAAGATTCCGAATATAGTACATTCAAGAAAACAACAAAACACCGAAATGATATAGATATAAATATGTTAGAATGTGAATAATCAATAGCAGATAAACATGAAGAATATCGAGAAAGAAAACATATGTTATTATTTATAATATCACAAAGCAAAGAAGTGAATTCAGTTCTTTGATTTCTAAGCTTTACTTGTCGCTCCGCTATGTAAAAATCTAAGATTATAGTTGGATGCTGTTCGGAGACAATTACAGTTTAAAAATCGTTATTTGCTTATCGGTCTTCATAATCTTCAAGAAAAGTTGGAATAACTGTTCATATATCGGTATATTAAACAAACTAATTCTATCAGAGTTTTCACATAGCAAGTTAGTGATTAGAGGGTTATAAGTATTTTAACGACATTTCAGTTTTATTTAAAAGGGTTTTTTTTTAAAAGTATATTTGATGTACATAAAATGATTTTCGGTGCGAGTTTTACTGCATTTCTCTCCTATTGAGATATCCAAACAGAATAGAAATAGAAGATAAATTAGTCAAAAAATTTATCTATGTAAACTGGACACTCATATAAATTTAGTGGCATTTTCAGATATATATATATATATATATATATATATATATATATATCATAAATTTCTTTAGAAACATAATTCACACATTATAAGTACCAGATGAAGGAACTAAAAGTATATTAGATAAAAAATAACAAAGTAAATACATTAAAACTAAAATATTTAATATATTGAAAAATAAGTATTTTTTTAAATAGACAACACTGTTATTATGTACATATTTTTCAATAGAAATAGAAATATTTGAAATGAATTTCATTAAATGATTCAAGAAATGCTATGAAATTTCATGAATTTCATTGAATATTTCAATAAAAATTAAAACATTCTCTATTTTAAACCACAAAAAGTGATGTGTACTTGGATTTATACAAATTTCAATTAATGCTCACTGACTTAAAACACTAAATATTTTTCAATAACCGAAGAGTTAAATTTTACATACAATTTTTAATAAAAATAATAATATGTAGTTGTATTATACGAATTTCAAAAATTGTGAATTCTTTTAAAAGATGAATGACAGATATATTTACACAAATTCAAATAATATTTCTATAATTTTATTACTTCAATGAAATACATTTCCTCCTGTATACGCATTTCTCCTATTACTTTCATAAACCACAAACGTCTCACTATAATTTCACAAACATTTATCCGGAAATGATAATTTCTTTCAGTACACGGAAAACATCTCCGACTAATACCAAACAGAAAATCTTCACAAAGTGCATTAAGTAGAAACTGAAAGCACATACATATACATATAAATTCATATATATATATATATATATATATATATATATATATATATATATATATATATATATATATATATATATATATATATGAAGTAAGAAGTGAATTCAAGTGCTTTTAGTAGTGAATTCACATTCGACGTAATTATTGGATTATGTCCCGGAAGCAGGGTCAAGAGCGCATGAACCCCGCTTTCATATATCTAAAAGATTTATTTCCGGCTATTCGGACTTTATAAATAAATATGTTTCGTTTTCTACAGAAAAAGATAGAACGAATTTTGTTGGTAGGAGTAAGAAAAGATGAAAAGACGGATCCGAATGACATGACTTCGTTTCAAATTTACTATATCTATCTCTCTCTTACGTACACACACACCTACACACACACATGTATATATATATATATATATATATATATATATACACAGATAAGGGTTGTTGCTTTTTCCATGATTTTTTTATTTCATTTATATGATTGAAAAATAGTTCTCGCTGTTCTTCAGTCGATAACGTAACATAAACAGGAAATGACTTCTGCACCACCGTCATCGAGTCATTCAAAATCATTATTAAAACTCGATGTAATTTAATTTCAATACAGGATGAAATATTGTTATAATAAAAGTACAAGTATTAATTTTTTTACTTGTTCGAAAAGAATACAATGGTACAATAGATTCTGTATTAAAATAAATGCCTACTTGAAAAGCTTTATATCTAACCATATTGTATAAAATGGTCATTGTTCAGTGTCTATTTTCTAAATATATTGATATGAAATTTGATGATTTTACTACTGAAAAAAATGTATTCTAAAGAATAAAGAAATAAGTTTAAATTAAAATATTTTATATGAAATTAGATCACATTGAATACCGTGAAAACTCGATAATTTGAATAAGAAAAAAAAACTGCTAACGTTATTGAGAATATTAATATTCTTAAAATGGAATTTTAAACGAACTGAAAATCGCAGTTTATTTATCGATGTGTTCCAAGTTCTTTTCTTGAGAAATGATTTCTTTTGAAAATATTTTTTTCACTTTCACATAAATTGTACATTTTTTCTGATTCAAGATCACTAGTGATGTTTTCTGGTTGATGCTATATGCATTTCGACGAATATCACTATCCTCAGGGCGTTAAAGTATATGCAAATCTATCGATTTAAAATTCAAATTATATTTTTTGTAAGTTAGTTTTAAATTATTAACTCATATTATTACATCAGAAAACTTTTTGTTCAATAAATCATTAGTTTAACTAGAAAACTGTTTAATCGTAATACAGTCGTAAGCATATTTTAATTCTGATTAACTTATACCCTTTTCATTGTAGACGGATCCTGACTAAAGAAAATTTTATGAAAATAGAATAACTATTGATGAACATTTGGTTATCGTTAAGAATTGTGTAAGTGACAAAAATGTGTAGTAGTAAGGTATGTATTAAAAATAAACTTTTTACAATGAATTTAATATGTTCAAATAATGAATTAATTTACTTACAAGAAATGGAAAGTATAAAATGATACACCTATGTCAGACCACTGAATTCAAGGAATACAGAAAGTTTTCAAGTTCGGGTTTATTTGTACTTATTCAAAGATTGCAAAAATTATTCAGAGAACCAATTAAATTTTATGTATTCATATTTAAAACAAACAAAATAATACAATTTTATTACATTAATTTAAAACAAAATCAATTACATAATTTTATATTTTTTCAATTACTACTTCAATCAAAAAAAAACATATTTGGTTTCAATTAATAATCGAATTAAATATGATACGCTAAAAGAATAAATTTAGTATTAAATACTTCCACTAATTAAAAAAAATAATACTTTAATAGTATTAATTAAATATTATTTTTTTTTAAAAAAAAAACAGTAAATTATAAAAGCTATTTCATCATTTGTATGATAGACATTTTTATTAATATAATAAATACATATTCAATTCAAACGAAAACATTTAAAGAGAATCTAATTATTTACTTTTTTTCCTTTTAATAATAATATTAATTTAAATAGTCGCCTCATTTAATATACCTTCTTATCAGTACAATAACATTATTTTCAATTTAAAATTATTATACAAAACTTACAGGTTGCGATATAAATCAATTCTAGAATCAAATTGAAAAACAAGTATAATATATGACGACCAAACAAACTAATAATAGCTCCGTGGTAAACGAGAGCTTTCAAAGCGCGTTCATTTATTTCATTTAATCTCAAATAAGACTGCAAAGTCATATTGCGGCGTTAACATGATAAATTACAACAAAATCTTTTCATTGCATGCGTCCATAACAATACACTGCATATAAAGTAACAATAGATAAAATATGTCTGGTATACGTGCTAGTACTTTTTTTCTAATACGACCTTGAAGTTAAGTCACGCGACTGAACGGAAGGCAAGTAAAAAATTCATTTAAATGTTCGTTTCTTTCATGTCTCACTATTATCAATTAAAGCAGAATTATTTTCATATATACAAATGAATTATAACACATACCGAATATAATGAAACTCGAACAGTCTGAAGTATCTTACCTGGAACAAAAAGAAATTATTAAAACATATATACTTCACTGTCTTTTTTGTAAAGCTCGAAGGACGAAGTTTCAAAAATTTATTATGGGGGTTGTAAATCTACTTGAATCTGATTAGAGTAAAAATTAACTGATGAGTGGCTTTCAAGATTAGTACCACATAACTTCTTCAGATACAAACCAATAGAAAACCATTACAATTTTTTTTTATAAAAAAAAAATTCACTGAAAACTGGAAGAAGATTATAAATGATGATGGATATTCAATTTTAGATTAATCTGGAAATTATTTGCATTTTTAAAAAGAATAATTGTTAAGTTTTGGGTCTTACTTCCAAGAAACCTAGTTGTCTGTAAAACCTAACTGTTAATAATAAATCTTATCATATTCATAATTTGACTTCCAAGAGTAACTTCAAAGAGTTCTTTTTATATTGTATATATATATATATATATATATATATATATATATATATATATATATATATATATATATATAAACATATATACATATATATATATATATATATATATATATATATATATATATATATATATATATATATATATATATAGGAAGAAATGGTAAATAAAATTCTCTAATGTAGGAGTTCTTAACCTTTCTAGTCACACGTCTCCCATGAAAGTAAACTTAAAATTCACACTTCCCCTCCTGTTCGAAAGCAATTAATAGCAATCTGCAAATCTGACATCGAAATTTCATTCCTCAAGATACATAGAAAATTTTGTTTTTCAGGAACATTTTTTTGTCTTTCAGCATCATTATGAGTCCTTAGTGTCATTTAATGAGATTTTGTTGCTTCTTCTGATAAATAAGATCACAAATTCGGAGTACAATCTTAGATAAAGCTAGCCGCGTAAAGAATTCAACCGATTTCTTGCTTTTGTTTTATAGAGGACAATTACACCTCCCACTAAACCCTTTGTACCTCCCCGGGGAAGGCATACATGTTAAGAACCCCTACTCTAACGTCTTATACTTTTATAAATTACATACAAAGTGTTTTCCATCCATGCTAATTACGTATTTATTTTTAGAAGAATACCATTTTTGTGGCAGACATTGTTATGTAAGTAATATTGGTGTTACTTTTCTTACCACATTGAGTTTTGAATATTTTTTACATCAGGTACTTTTACAATAGGCAATAAGTTGAATAGATAATATGCAATAGGTTATATGTTAAATTTTCTATTTGAGGAAAACATATAATTTTTTCATTATTTCAATTATTGTATTTTTTGTGACTCGTTTTTTACTGAAAAATATCATGTCTTCGAATTTTCTGTAGTTCAGTTTTTTATTCTAATACACAGTTGTATTTACTATTTGTATTTTATTTCAATTTTATTAATTCTTCCGCACAGTTTGAGGGATAAGTATTTTTGTTCATAATATATACATAGGCTTCGTAATTCCGCGCATTTTTAATTGCTCGTGTTCCTAACTCCATCAACCCTGTTCGAATTTTAAAGCCAGCTTTCGACTTTGATAACATTTTTATTTTATAAACTGGGGAGCTCTACCCCATACTCGTCGATCCTCGGGGCGCTCCGCTACCGCTCACTTCGCTTGTATTGCATATATTAGGTCAATATCGTCATATATATATATATATATATATATATATATATATATATATATATATATATATATATATATATGTGTGTGTGTGTGTGTGTATACACATATATATATATATATATATATATATATATATATATATTAGTATATCTATATAATTACTCTCGCAGTTCTATTGCAACGTAGTTGTTTTATGGAGTCGTACATTTCATTGTAGTCGTTATGACACAAATATAATTTTTCGTGTAACTGAGTGTCATCGTGAATAACAATTTAATACAAAACTACAAATTTTTTCAAAAAATTTTTGTCCATTTTTTGAAATTTTACGGAATATTTTATTATATATTGAAAGATAGCACTGTGTTCTATCCAGTTAGTTTACATATCTGATATAATGAAGTTCTAGTAACTACTAAATAAAATAATTTAATTCTTACATTCCAGTCTGTAATTTTCATATTATATTCGTGTTTTTCAATTTTTTTTTTGTAAAAATCTGCATTCCTGACTTCCAGTATTAGACAAATTTTCTGCACTTGAATGTTTTGAAGATGACACAATCACCATCAATGGGCATAAGCAATAATTAGAATAATTTATAATCAATTATTGGGACTTTTGATTATAAACAAATTTTGTGTTGTCTGTGAAGAATGGAAATTCATTTGTGAAAATAAATTTAGTTATATTACTAAAAAAATATAATTGTCATTATATAATATACTTAATAAATTTGTTTGTTCATTAGTAGACTTAAACAAGATTGCTGAAAAACATTAGTGTGTCTATAATATTACCTGATAAGTAATATTAATATTTTATAAGAAACTTACACTACGCTTTATTTAAATTTTCTTGTGTACACACTGAAAATTAGGGCACTTTAATTGTCTTGTATCTGAATATACTTGCACACAATATTTAATTCCCTGATATTACGATACATTATTTTTAGCGGTATAAACTGTTTAATAATTTGTATAAGCCTACATATTGTATTCTCTTGTTGTAATGTGTGCTAACTTGGAAAACATTTATGTCCAAACTCACAATGACAGGATATAAACAGTTTAATTATATATAAATTTGTGTTGAGAATTTAATTTTTGTAACTGAACTAAATATTATTTTTTTTTATTAATACTACATTAAATTTATTTATATCATAAAACGGGCTGTTGTATAAATTTAATTTCACGAAGTCTATTCAATCATTTTATCTTATTAAAATAAAAAAACATTCATACACAAAAAGAATAAACATACTGCTCGATTAAGATGAAGTAGTACGAAAATATGTTCCAGATGTAAATATTCATTTATTATTCGTTGTTCTTGCATTTTATAAATAACCTAATGATCTTACTATCCACTCGTCTAGTAATCTGTAATACTTTGAAATTTTTAAAATTTGTGTAGCATAAGGTCATTTTTTTAATTTTTTGTTCACATGACAGAATTTGTTTACCGTACAGTTTTTCTTTTCATAGAACAAATCAAATAGAAAACTGATCAGTAGAGCAATAAAATAACCACTAAAATAAAACATTTTCTATTTAATCAATGAATTCATGAAATGTGGTAGCACATACCTTAAAAAGTCTAGACTAGTAAATTTCCGTTTTAGGTTTAATATTTAAAAAAAGTATGTAAAAAACACTAATTTGTGAATTTCAAACGTCTTGCGTGCTGCTGATAAAACACAGACTATTCTTTTAAATTAACCTAGTAAAAATGTAATTTAAAGATAAAACAAGTACAAAGACAGCAGTGATTCAGTGATAAGCTCGGCTAATTCGCGATTTAAAGATTATACGTTTGAATCCAGACGAAGGTCGGTATTTTCAGGCAATATTTAACTATTTGAAATTATACAGATACAAAGACAGAAAACAAATATTTTGAAAAATAAATGAAAAGTAGTTTGTAATATTTTTTAAATAGTGAATTTAGTGCTGTTAACTGTGCCCGAAACAATAGATACCTTAAAATTGAGGGAGGTATAGTACATATGAAATTACATTAACAACTCACACCACTATCAGATTGCTCTGACACGGTTCCCTAACGCATCGTTGTTATCAAATGCGAACATCACAACTCTAACAATACAAAGAAATACGTTTACACATTTGATAATATAAAAAGTGTACATACGGTGTGTGAGTATTGAAAAAAAAGAGAATACAAACAAACGTTCTGCTATCAAAAACGTTTCGTATAAAAGCATGTAAAATTTCATATTACAAACAATCCCACGCGAAACACCATTCGTGCCGGAATACAATACGATATATTGTCAAAATATATAAATTTTTTGTTTATTTATATACACATATACACACAAGCAACACACACATAATATATATATATATATATATATATATATATATATGTGTGTGTGTGTGTGTGTGTGTGTATGCAAGCAAAACAGCAAATGTGATAATAAAAATAAAATTTAATACAATTTTAAATTGTTTTCATTATCGATATATATATATATATATATATATATATATATATATATATATATATATATATAGTGAAACCGATATATAAATACTTTTAAGTTAAGAGGTTATTCAATTGAAATTTTGTCAATGAACAAAAAGCATTTCTGTGCAAAAAATAGCACCAACAGTTTTTGATGTAGAAATTTTCAAAAAGAATTCAAACTATCGTAATAAATTGATTTTTTTTAATATAAAAAGTAATGAAATAGCAACTATGGTTCATGATTTTTTTTATTAAAACTAAAAACAAAGATACAGTATGCAATTAAAGAAAAAAAGTCAGCATTTCGACTATGTAAAATAATAGCACCAATGAAAAAATCAAATGTTTACAGAAAAAGAAATAGAAAACCTTAATTCAATATTTCGTTTTATAGCCTTTATTTTTAAGAAACTCAACCCAACCTATAAACTAATGTTTTTGGCATCGCTGAAGTGGAACAGTTTCTCCCATGCAGACTACACAAAGTGGCACAACTAAATTATATTTTTATGCTCTGCTTGGAAATTTTTTTTTAACATCTGTCCAGAGATTTTCGATACGGTTCAGATATGGAGATTAAGTTAGAAATTTTATAATCTGAATCTTATTTCTTGTGAAAAAATTATTAACAAATTTGCTAGTGTTTTGGGATATTATCTTTCTGAAAAACCCATTGGAGAGACATTCCATTCGGCATAAGGAAACATTACTTTTTATATTGTCAACATAAACTTCAGAATTCATGATGGGTTTAATCCAAAAAATTGAACTTATGCCATTATAGAAAAAAACATCCCCATACTTTAACTTTCATGCCGCAATGTTTAATTATCTTAAATGTATACTTTGGTCTGAACTCTTCATTTTTTGGTCATGAACAAACGTCCTACAGCTAGGAGTTATATAAGACAATTTTATAAATAAGACAATTTTAGACTTGTCTGTCCAAAGAATATTTTTCCATTTAGTAAGGGGCCAATCTATGTATTCTTTAGTAAATTTTATTCAATTTGTTAAATGTTTTTGTTCAATGATAGTACTTTTCTAAGAATTCTGCTAATAAAATTATTTTCGATAAGTTTTCTTCACATAGTAGAGGTATTTACTTGTAAATTTAGCTCCTGCTTAATCTTTGTTGACATGATAAACGTGGTTCTCTTCACTAACTTAATTATATTGGTTTCATTCGTTGTTGTCAATTTCTTTTATTTCCTTGTACTCGTATTTCTTCTTTCTCGGCTCAGTTTTTAGCATTTATTATCATTTTGTACGTACAGTTACTTCTCTAAGAAATTGATAGGTTTTACCCTTCGAAATTAAATTTATTACCAGTAAACATTACAATGTTTAGCGGGACTCATTTTAACTAATAGACATGTTTAAACTGATAAGCTGCTAATTACAAATGATGTAATAATCTTACCTTTAATTATAATAATTAAAAAAAAATATCTTTCACTAAGAATTCTCACTAAAAAATGAAATGTTACTATTATTCTGTATACTAAAATGTTGATATTCTTCGCAAAAACGAGGACTTCCCTTTATTTGAAGTGTAATTCTAAAAAAATTCTATAATTACTTACATTATATCATAAACAACATTTGACACTACATGTCATTAGATTACAAAAAATTGAATAGTACTTTATAAGTTTTGTAAAATATTGAATGTGGTGCTGGTTTTTGTACAAAGCTGTCAATTAAAAACCCCATTAAAAATAATATAAAATATCAATTGTAACCAAAAAGCAAATTTTCATTATGCCACTCACCGCATCGTACAAAACAGCATGCGTTCCATGCAAAAAATTAGTTGTTCTTTATAATCGTAAATCCTTATGAAAAACGCTGTATAAAATATTTGAAAAAGATATAAAATATGTTATAATTATTTATTTTATAGTCAATGATATTACGTAGCGAATGAAGTAATTAACATTAGTATGTATTTTATCAATTAACAAATAGGAGCAATTTAATAAAATGTTGACCTAAGTATGAAACTGGTAAGAGAATATTGTTTGCGTGTATAGGGAAATGTTTATATGCTATGACATATTTGTTGCTGGGTCACCATAGTTTGAGATTTTGTAATGTTTAAAACAGTAACGTCGTTTTATTCAATCATAAGCAAACTTCAGTATCACTTTATGATTAAATTTTATGCAGTAAAGCATCTAAATAAATTTATTAATGTAAATAGGTTTATAACAGTAAATCTTCTCATTCACATTAATTTACAAAAGTGTATACTAAACATATTTACGCATTGAAGGGAAAAATATACAGAGTTAGGCGTCGGAAAGTTATAGAAACCAGAGTGATTGTATTCTATAAAAAATTAAAGAAACTTACAAAGAAAAAGTTGAAAGAAGTATTTGTACTTGTATGGAACTAGGCATTTTTGAGGGATGATTAATATTTAATAAAATAATACCACAATTTTCAAAATACAGGAATGTCAAAAATCAATATTTGTTGGATTGATATTTCTGGTCCCAAATAATAGTCAAAACTGACATATCATATATTGAATATTATCATGAACAAGATCGACTTCTTTCTCATACACAATAAATTTGAAGTAAGGATTAAGGTTAATATTATTGGGTGTCGGAATCAATTCGTAGCGTTTTCTTCATGAAAAAAGATCGTTGATTTTAAATGAAATTGAAAAAAACGTATCATTCAAAGTATTGTATCGTTAGCCACTACTTTTTCCTATCTTTCGGGCAGGAGACGAATACCACGTCGGAAGAACGCCTCGTCTTTAGATATAATGCACGAATCGACCCATTTTTTACAATCTTCATAGGAAGTGAGCTTCTGCCCAGACAGGCCATGACTCATCGATCGAAACAAGTGGTAATCAGAAGGAGTAATATCTGGAAAATACGGCGGGTGGGGGTATGACTTCCCATTTAAGAGTTTACAAGTATATTTGGACCGGTTTTGCGACGTGCGGACGAGCATTGTCGTGCCTTTCAAAGTATTCCGGCCGTTTTTCCTTCAATGCACGGCTCAAGCGCATCAATTGTAGTCGGTAACGATCCCCAGTGATCGTTTCATTCGGTTTGAGCAGCTCATAGTAGATCACGCCTTTATGATCCCACCAAATACAGAGCATGAGCTTGGATCCATGGATATTTGGCTTCGCCGCTAGTGTTGATGGTTGGCCGTGCTTAACCCATGACTTTCTGCGCTTGGTATTGTCGTAATTGATCCACTTTTCATCGGCCGTGACGATTCGATGCAAAAATCTCTTTCTTTTCTCTCGTTGAAGCAGCAGTTCACAGGTAGAAAAATGCCTTTCAACGTCTCTCGGTTACAATTCGTATGGGGCCCAATTTCATTGCTTTTGGATCATTCCCATGGCTTTAAGGCGTTTTCCTACCGTTGATAAGTTAACTCCCAACGATTCCGATAATTCTTGAAGTGTTTGACATGGGTCTTCATTAAGCAATACCTTCAATTTTTCATCGTCGAACTTTTCGGCTGTCCAGGTCGTTCCTTGTCTTCCAAGTCGAAATCACCACTTTTAAAACGTGCAAACCACTTCTGACTCGTTTGCTCTGCTAGAGCATGGCTACCATAAACTTTCACTAAAATACGATGACTTTCTGCAGCACTTTTTTTCATGTTAAATTAAGTAAAACTCCCCGCAAAAACAATTTAACCGGCACGAAATTCGACATATTCGATAGTACAAAGTGTTGTTATTTACGCTTCAACCAAATGACATGTACTGAAACTGACGCCTAAGGACAGCTGTTTTACAGGGAATATTTGGTTAGAGGGAACAATGGAAGAATATACTACCTACGTTATCGCTTGTAAAACGCTACGAATTAATTCCAATACATAATAGTATCTAGAAAAATATCAATAGTCATGTAGTAATAACACAAGAAAATGCCTATTATTGTAAATTTTCTATACAAAAGCTGATAAAAAAACGATAGTGACATTCTAAATATATATTCTATAATAAACGACTTTTTCCTTCATTAAATTTAAAACTGTCCTACGTCGATCGATTTAAAAACTTATTCTCGATTCGTCGAAAAAATGTTCGATTAACTATATAAGTATCATTATATTTACCTAGAATAAAAGCGAGGATTCACGAGGCGGATGCATCGAAAAAATATTATAATTTCTTTTTATGGCGAATCGTCCATTAACGACGCATCGAACTGGTTCGCATAGCATTATATTTATATTTTCCGACCATTAAATAAAAATGTATAAAAGTTTGCAAAATAGCATTTTATACGTTTTCAATATTAGTTCTCTTTAATGTAATTTCTGTTTCACTACCTTCACGAGAAAAGGAATAAATACATATCAATAAATATTTATTTATTGATAAATACAGCATTGTAGATAAAATATATTTATTTTGAACAGAAAAGGCATTTTGAGTTTCAAAAACATTTTAAATCTTAATCATTTTCGTCCGTGGAAAACTTTTTAATAAACACGAATTCAAAATGGAATTAAATATTCCAAAACACATCTGATAAGGATGGTTAATTATGCTGAAGTAATCTAATTTCGAATTATAATCTTCTTTTTAGTCGTATATTTTTAAGGGAAATAAATTAAGAAAAAAATTATTAATCTTATTTTTATTAATCTCATGTTTGGAAATTCTATAGTGTAACATTATAATGTATATAACAACAAATCAAATTAGAGTTGAGTTCTGACTGCTGCAAGGAATAAAAATAGCCTATACTTTCTTCTACGGCCCGATTAAACACACGCAAAAATGACAACGATTCAGTTCTAATGGAGGTTAAACAAAATATAATATTTGTTAATTACAAAATATTATTATCTCTTAAAGTTGGGAAATTATATTTTCTTTATTTTTCCAATAATTTCAATCACAAGGCATATGCTCCGTTCAAGACTACTGATTTAAATATTTTCTGTAAAGTAAATAAAAATGGTTAACATTTATTTTTAAGAACAGAAAACGAGGAAATAAAAATCCTTTTTGTACAGTTTATATATATATACATAAGTTGAATTTTTAATTCAGCTTGAGATTCACAGACCGATACATATTTTTTGGAATTACAATTGTAAGTTTTAACATTTCTCATATAACAAACGTTATCAATAATTGAAATCTTTGCTATCATTTTATATTGTACACAACATTATTCTAGATCAAGATAAAATATAAATATTATTTTCAATATCTATAAATAAGTGTATAGATATTTTTACACAAGACATATCATTTTTCAAAATAATGCATGGCTCAGTTACATAGTATTTTTCATGAGAGTTTACTGAAGTCAACTACTCACAGTCAGAATTCTTAAACGTGTTTTGAAGATTATTTTCATACATTAACCTAAATCGTATAAATTCGGAGAAACAGTAGAAAAAAATACTACAAGTAATATGCGGAAAGACAAAAATGACAGAACAAAATGATTGAAAACATAAAAAATATAAGTTTTGATACAAAAATAGCAATATTTATGAACGATATAAGATATTTCCACTAGAAACATTTATGCATGACAAATTTTTTAACTGTATTATTTAATTTATTTTATTCATGTTTATTAATTTAATTTAATTCCATGCACAAGCAAAACAATAATAAAGAAGGCGCCTCCTTTATTTCTGTATCTCTAAACAATGTTGGTAAATATAGATGATGAATGGTTTAAATACAGAAACAAAATAATTTTCAACGACTCAAGTATTTGTCTATGACTTGTATTACAATAATAATAAAATTTCATAACATAGCGGCTACTTAAACACAGTCAGGCATTCTCCTAAAAGATCAATCATTTATTTTATTATAAAAAAAATAATAATTAGATCTTAAATTTTTAATTCTGAATTATAAAAGATCACATACTAAATATTGTCTTAAAAATTCAAGTCAATACAACAAACGATTACCAAAATACCGTTGATATTTAAAAAAAAAAAAACATAAAATTGTCTATAAAAGATAGTGGTCACCGACATCAATGATTCTCATGTTATTATACTTTCTATATATGTAAGTCAATTAACATTTATTGTCATATATGAGGCAGTGATACGAATCATATAAATACTGTTATTATCTCAGAAATTCCAGTTTATAATTGCTCCAAAGCAAATCTGAAACCGACTAACGAGGATTTACTCTGAAACCAATAATTTGAGTTTTAAAAGATATGAGTAAATTAAACCTGATTTTCTTTTAAAAAAAGTAATAATATTCATAAAATAAGTGTGCAAATATAAATCAATTTTTAAAATTTTATCACCACTGACCTGTACACTTAAAACGGATTTTTTTTTATTTACATTTAACAGAGTAAAATGTGAAACTGAAGAGTAAATATAAACATTTTTTTAAAAAATCAGATACTTCTTTATATACAAAAACTAATATGAATTGTTTACGTATACGTACTAAATAAATACAATCTTTACGCGTTTGAAATAAAAAAAAATACAAAACAGAATTAAGATTATAAATTTTAGTATTATTTTTACAAATATGAACGATTTTAATTAACTAGTACATAACCTGTCAAAATTGACGGAAAAATAGAGAGAAAAAAATGTTTATTGTTTTTTTTGCAACATAATTTATTTAAACATAAAAAATACCGAAGAACGAAACTTAATAAATTAAACTTGAAATCTATGAGCTGATAAAGCAAACATTCCCGTCACCATAGATAAATATTTCTTGTCACCATGGACTGTCCAGCGGATAAAGTGACGAGAAATGTGGGGTTTTAAAGTATAGATAGATAGAAAAGAATAGATGTTTGCTTCGACTTTTAAAATTAAATATTTCTTAGCCAAAAAACTATAAATTCAGTAAGTACAAAAAAATTTAATTTTATAGTCAATAGTTAACAGCAAACTAATATTTGATTCTATCTATTTTATTTAAAATACATTTTGGTAGATTAGCGGTTGAATATAATTTATATGGCCGTCTACCAGGAGAGAGCTCATCGGTATGATGAATTGATTAAATAAAATACTTAGTAGGTCAAAGTCTACAGAAGTCCACATACTAGAATGAAATAGATGACATCAAAATATAATTACAATA
>CM068320.1:8960000-8995000 GCA_034766995.1 Acanthacorydalis orientalis | reverse complement strand
CAAGTGGTTTTCTTGAAAATACATATTTTACTTTTTTAGATTAAAAATTTAATGAAACAAATAAAATAAAATTGTTCATTATGATAGTTCATTATTTAGTTTGATACTCGAATGACTTCACATTAATTTCGTTCTTTTATAGAGATATGCTACTATTTTACGTGTTGTGGTCCCAAATGTATTTTTTTCCGGGGCAACAGAAATTTTGGTGTTTTATTGATGATGGCGTGTTCATTTCGATGGCACTGCCATCTAAATGAACACGAACAATAATCAAATATGATCATTAAAAGTTTATTGAATATTTTCGACCAATAAATATTATTGTTGTTTGTGATGTGAAAAAATAATTCCTCACATGCAACGACCAAGTGAGAACAAGTATATATTTAAAATAAATATTTATTTATTCTACTTATACTAATTTAAGTAAATTTAAGTATACCATTTTCTGTTTGTCTATGAAACCAATAGATTTTTTTCCAATATTTGCACTATTCTTTAAAATGTCTCAATAGTAGTAATGTCAGTGTTTGTTAAGTTATATCGTATGGTAGATTATAAAAGAAAAAAATTTAGTGACAGGCTCATATATTATTTGTGATACCAAAAAGGAACAACATTGATTTTCAGCTTACAATGAGATTGTTCGTCTATAATTTAGCCTTTTTTAAATAATTTGAGTTTCATCAATTTGTTGTCAAAAAAAGAAACTTTTGAACATGTGGTCATACTGGAGTTTAATATGATAAATAGACAATGAAAACTTTCCATATTTTCTAAAATAATAATTGATTGGTTGTTTTGTTAAACAATATAATTGCTTGTTCTTAACTTGATTACTAATCGAAAAATATACTTCGATATATCAATAAAGTGTATCTCATTCGATTATCAGTTTATAACTAGTTCAAATTTTAAATTATTGACGAACTTTTATGCAATAGACACGTAAACAATAAATTACAAATTACTCCCCCCTATCACAAGAAACACAGACTATATATATGTTCTATTCGAAATGAAAGAAAAGAAGAAAGACAACAAATGATTTGTTACTGTGAAACTTATAATGAACAATCAATATTTCATGTTTGAAATGTTCGAAAATATGTATATTTTCGTGCAAAATTTTTAACGACTTTTTGAAATCTATTTTGCATTCTAAAAAAGTATTTCATTTAATTCAGCATTTATACTTTTTTCTGTCTGTACATTTCTACTTCTTTAATATTTGTACATTTTTATTGAAACACATTGTTATTTCACTTTACAAAATATTATGGTTTGGTACATTTTCTATTAGAAATATTCAAAATAATATAGATTATTTAATAAAATATAACCAAGAAAATTTTATTAAGAACTTGATTTTTTTCAAAATAAATGTCAATTTACTACATGAAATTATTTTTATTTGTTTTTCAAACAAATTATTGTTAGGAATAATATGTGGATATTATTATTATTTGAAAGTCAAAAATGATATACTATGTATAAAAGTCAAAGATGATATACTTGGACTGAATATGTTGAAAAAACAATTATTTTTTGTACACATATAAGGTTAATAAAAATTTCAAACAGAAAACATATTGATAAAATATGCAGTGTTTATAGACATTTTCAAGGGATATTATGATTTATAAATATTCAAATTTATATCACAAAAAATACTTATATATAGTTCGCGTTCGTGTGTGTGTGTATGCATATATGTATAGTAATGTATGAGAACGAAAAAATGTAGTTTTAGGGCGGCAATAGTAAATTTTTCTCGCGTCGTCTCGCATCAATAACTTTCTCGTTTGACTCTGACGCACTGGTCCCATGCGACAAATCCTTCCTCGGTGCCTTATGTCCTCCGACGCTCTCTCGCTGGCATCTTTGACAGGGGAATTTGCGGCACTCCATCCTTGTCTATTACATTCGAATCGGATGTCGCGACGTGCATCTCGTTTCAATTTGCAACACCCATAGATCGTTGTCAACCCGAAAGGAAGGCAAGCAGGCACGCAACGAACGAACGAACGACCATCTCTCACCTTCATCCATCCATCTATCCGTCTGTCGTCCTCCTTTCCACCTTGCTCAAATATGTGTGTGTGTGTGTTTCGCACACGGCAGTCAGTCAGTCAGATTATCTATTCGACGGCGCGATTTTCTGCCTGTTTTATTCCTATTTTCGTTTCTACGTACAACGTCAGATCTGATTCGTTGTTGTATCCGTACTTATACTAAATCATTCTATTGCAACACTTTATAATATTAATCTGATAAGATATTCAATATCCTACAGCGATTACTAATCTAAAATTAGTCTATATAGCTTTACTTGTCGATCAGTTAATAAAATATAAACACACTTTCATGGTATATTTTTAACATTCACTGCACGTCTGTAGATAAATTGATTTTAAAATCAGATCGTCAAAAATAAACTTTACACAAGATAAAATTTCGTCTGAAAATTGAACTTGCGATCATAAAAAAAAATCACTGAATGATTTTTTTTAACACAAGTATGATTATAAATTAAAAATTTATCGAGTGGTTTTGATATATTGTAAACTTGATAAGCTTGTTATATTAAGAAAATAAAAAAAACTACCTCTTTTTAAAAATGATTGATAAGTATGTATATCAAATAAACACTAATTTGTGAAAAAATTAAAACATAAACAAGAGCCAGTAATTTAATAGAAAATGCTCTTCTCAAAAATGTATTACACATATTTTATACAAAAACGTGGATAAATAATAAGAACCGTCATCGTTTTCAAACTAAACACAACTAAACTCGATTGTAACAGAGATATAACGAATTCACAGCCATTGCGAGCAAATGTTTATACAGTTTTATTCACACATATTTCCATAAAAACAATCAATTTTATAACGAGATTGTTTTATAAACATACCGAATCAAGTTGATCCTTTCGAAAAACTTTCTATTTAATTTGATAAATTTTCTTTCATTTCAAGAAATCAGAAAATTTTCAGTTTAATCAACAATTTTATCATTCATGAATGAAAATGTCCAACAGTTTTATTACTTTATTAGGAATACAAATTAATTCAATGCATTTTTTATAGAGAATGAATGTTTATGGAAAAATGATATATACTTCAATCCTCAAAATATCCCCCATTACTTTGTATAACTTTGTTCCATATGTCGGATAACTGACGTATCTCTTGTCGAAAAAAGATTGCGGTTTTCAGTCGATGAAATCGTAATGTATTTTTGGACTTCTTCCACTGTTTTAGTACTGTTTTATATATTTCATGCGCCACTGATGCCAAAGATGAACAAATCTTTCCAGTGGTTTCAGCAGCATTTTTCCATCTGGAATACGAAAAGTATGCAATGCCTAATATGTTGCTTTTCGGACGGTATCGTGTTCACTAGTTTTGTGAGGTTATGCCAACTACTTCACCAAGATGTATAGTGTTTTAATTGTTAAGTTTGTCACTTGCACAAGTCATAAAACGACAAGAAAAAAATTTAAATTAAAACAGAGTTATGATTTATTCGTTTTAAAGGCACAGAAATAATTTTTACACGTAATAAATGAATCTATGTATCCTTTTTGATGGTTTTCTTGTTAGAAGAATGAATGATAATTAGTAACAGGAAAAATATAGTATATCTTTACTACTATAAATATTTCTGTTTGCTATATAAATGTACTTTTTGTATAAATTTGTAAAGATGTAAATTTAAAGTATGAACACTGAAAATTTATAGAGACAAGTAAACAGATATGCAATTTGAAGATGTGTCGGATAAATCTCTATAAATAAATATTAATGACAGTTTATAAACTTATTTATAGTACCGATTGCGTTTTCTAGTATTCTTTTACAATCAATTTCGCTTTGTAAAAGAACAATACAACAGGGAACAATGAGTGAACGACTACTGCACGTTTCTATGAAAAAAATGCCAAAAATAACATTTATGGCAACTTACTGTATTTGTAATTTTAGGTATTAAATATACATCCGGAGCATAATTTTGAAAAAGTTTTCTTGAAAATAATTATTAATAAAATAAGCTAATTAAGAATTTGAAAAATAATTGTCCTTAGCAAAGAAAGAGCAAAATACAATATTTTTGTTTCAATATAATTGAAATGAACGTTTTTATATTTTAACTAGATCATATTTATTTTTTAAATTGTTTTTCATATTTCTTTGTATATCTGAATTCGATTTTGAATACATAATAAAAGTATATTATTGATTTATAATTATGTGGAACATGTAATACATCTATGTTCCTTTCGCAGAATAACGTCGATACATATTAATAAAAAAATAATTATATATATATATATATATATATATATATATATATATATATATATATATATATACACACACACATATACCATGATTTATGTACAAGAGATCATGTTCATACAATATAATCGTATAGAGATTAAAATAATTATTTTAATCATTATTTTATTCGACTAATACCTTTTGATAAGAACACCTATAAATAAAATAAATTCAATATTCCAGCTATGTTCAAATTGAGAAATCAACCACAAGAAGTGGATAGGAACGGGTGAATGGGCCTTGTAACTCTATATTATGATAATCACCCCAGTAGTTTAGTCAACTCAATTACGTGAGATCGGGTTGCTGCCTTTCCTGCTCCTTCTTTCAGCCGCTCAGAAAGGATACACCATCCACACATAAAACATAAACATAGAGAAATATGGAATATGGAGACCGGTATACATGAGTAAGAGGGAAAGAGTTTCCGAAATTGAGACTATCTGAGAGAGATAAATTTATCTGTCAGGAGATAAGATTGCGTTGCGACGGTGCCATCGAACGAACCACAACGGGAAATATACAAACTGCAATATTGTCGATTATATTTCCGTTGCATGTTGCGAACGATTTAAATTATGTCGATTAAATTATGTGTTTGTTTTCGTACGTGGCTCGGTGTTCCTCTCTCGGTTCGGAATCTCGTCGGTCTCTCGAATCGAAGCCGTGGTTCTGTGGAAATGGAGTGAATGACGAGAGGAGGATGAGAGAAGCATCGTTTTTCGCTATTCAATTGATATCGGTGAGAAGCGGTTCGTGCTCGCTCTCAATAAATATCGTTCAAAACGTATTTTCAGGTCGAGTAATAATATATATATATATATATATATATATATATATATATATATATAATTTTTCTCTTTACGTCTCTCATCCAACTGTAATATAATCCGATCCGTTTATTGAAATGTAATACGTGTACGAAAATCTGTTATGGAAACTGCGGTATAATTTACACTTTTTCTTTTTACTGAACGCATTTTAAGCATTTTACTGTATGGTTATTACTTTCTGAAATGATAAATTTGAAATAATTTATTTCTATATCTATGTAAAGTTGTTAATGTCGACATTTTGTCTCTACCATGTAGAAATAAATGAGACTAGATCTCTCTCTCTATATATATACATATATATATATATATATATATATAAGTATTTGCCACTTTTCCAATTTTGTGCGTCTTTTGGTTATCAAAACACGGAGTTCAAATGATTAGAATTAAAATTTAAAATAATTAACTGTTACAATCGCTCAGTTTATGCGTTAGTCTTGGCAGAATATTATAAACGTTATCCGTTGAAATTTATTAATGCAAATCAGTGTTGCCAATTCACGCTTTTGAAAAAAATTTTAATAGTTTGTCATCTTGGTATCGTACATGTTTCAAATTTATTTTCAATTTAAAAACGAGATAATTTAAATCAAATGGCCATTGTTGAAAAACACATATAAAAAAGAAGTGAACCTTGTTAGGAGGATTTTGATTAAATACACATGGATACAAATATATACATAAAATATATATAGTGAAAGGGATAGATTAAATAGAAAAAAAAGTTCGGTAATGAAAAGCTACAAGTAGTAAGAGAATTTAAATAGCAAGTGATGCGCCTCGATTACACCGGAATAAGACAGCCATTAAAAATGATAATTAACACAGGAATGATCATTAACAAATCATAAATTATTATTCATTACTCAACTTATTAACTTGAAGTATTAGTACAATAGGGAGCTGAATATACTCTAAATTATTTTGCAATAGTAAAAAATAAGGAGGAATATAAGAAGCTTGTAAAAAAGATACGAAAATTTCAAACAAATATTACGAAAAAAATTATCGACCTAAAAATCGCACAGGAAACAATAGTATTTATATGTATTTAGAAAGAATGTCAACTAAATATGAAATACTAAAATCAGCAGTAAAAAACTAAGCAAAAGTAATAAATGGAGAACAGAAGAATTTACGAAAGAACGTTATTAAACTATAATTGAAAAAAAAAACACCAATCTAGACTAAAAACTTAATAAAAACAATAAATAAAAATGGATTTGAAATTAATAATAAATTGATAAACACAAGTACTTAAAAAGTAGAATGAAATGTATTGTAGAAGGATCAGTAAAGAGGAGATTATACGGTTCGTCAACAGATTGAGATATTACAAAAATAGAAATGAGTATACTTTTTTAATTAACTAAAATACAAAAACGACACGTTACATCATTTAAATTAAAAGTATTGAAAGAATGGTGCAATATGAGAAAAGTCTATATATATATATATATGTATATATATATATGTATATATATACAAACATACATTAGATGTACAAATTAATTCGGCGCCTTTATTATAAACAATGAATGTTTATAAAAAAATGGAATACATTTTAATCCCTAAGATACCCACAATTATTTTTATAACGTTGCTCTACTCGTCAGGTAACCGACGAATTCCTTGTCGATAAAAGATGACGACTTTAATTCTATGAAGTCGTAATATATTTTCAAAATTCTTCCACTGTTTCAGCATTTATTTCATGTTTTATGAGTCACAACACCTTCCCCCAAAAGTGAACCAATTATTCCAATGGCATCGACAGATTTTTTCAGCTGGGATGAGAAAAGTATGTAATGTCTAATATACGGCTTTTCGAACGCCAATGTATTCATGACTGTTTCGTGAGGTTGTTTTAATTGCTTGACTTAGATATATGTTCTTAATTGCCAAGATGGCACTTCGAAATCCTACAACTACGAGAAAACATTTTAATTTAAAACAATGTAGAGGCACCGAATTAATTTTTACATCTAATATAAGGATACTACGTAAAAGATTATCGAAGTCGGGAATGAACAGAGAGAATTTAGAATAAAATATTAAAAGGCACAAAAAGTAATGCGTAGACATATGGGAAAGGTATAATTAGTTCGATTAGCTATCTCTTAAAAGTAAAAAAGAAACTGGCAAATAAAAGTTAGCTAAAAAAAGTACTCTAATAAAATTAAACGTGTCAGATCAAAATATAAGATAAATTGTAAAATAAGAAATTTATTGAAATAGTGGATTAGTTTATGTTCTCTAAATTAATTAATAAATACAAAGAGTTGTTTAAAAATTAATCAATTTTTGAAAAGAGATTTGATTATTAATGAATATATTATTCAACATATTCTTAAATGCATTAAAAAAAAAGAAAAAACAAAGATATTTATCAATGGAAATTATGTGATCTTAAATAGTATGTACTTATTGCATTATAGAACAAAAACTAGAATAGATTTTTAAGAATTTCGATCAACAAATAAATATGCAAATCTAAACAATCGAGGCTAAAAGATTCCGTTTATGAATATCTTTGAATTCATTATGAGAGTATAAAATAAGTCATACAAGAAATATATATTTTTTATGAAGAAACTGTATTTATAGCGGAAGGCTTCGCCTCTTATTCGCTGCGATCAACAACCCCCGGGATCGTTGCGCTCGGCAGCATGTCAATTATAAGTATGTAGATGTATTTATGTAACCGAATGAAACAATAAACATATTTGGGTATCACAGAAACCTCGTCCCAAATAAATAAGCCGATGTCATAGATTTATATATATGTACGTATGTGTGTGTGTGTGTGTATAATTATTCCGTCTCAAAATGTTTGCACGTTTTGAAATAAATGAAAATATTAAATGTGAATATATTTTACACGTAAGGTCATAAGACACAAATTTCAATTTGTAAAAAAAATAACAATGACGAGTAAGGAAAATAATCTCGAAGATTTGTGGAGTGGTGGTGGTTGTCGGCGTCATGATCGTCGTGGCGGTTGGAGATGGTGTTCGACGACGAGGAGCCATTTAAAATTTATGGTGTGAAAACATACCGGCCGTAATGGCCATGAGAAAAATGTGCTCCACGTTATTTCTTCGCGCATTCACCACCGTGCACAAAATTGATTGTTGCAATGAAGTACGGGTTTTTGTCATTGTGCCTTGATACAATTTGACTTTTTCTGTCTCGTACATCTATTGATTACTATTGCAAAAATTTTTATTACATATATATACGTACATACATACATTCACACACACACTATATATATATATATATATATATATATATATATATATATATATATATATCTAAAAAAGTATGTATGTAGTATTAATTCGATGATTTCAATTAAATAAAAGTCAGGTATAGCAAGCATCCAACCATTGAACATTCGTTAACGTTGGCCTATATATTTAGATTTATTTTGTCAGATAGATTTAGTTTACATTTATTGCATTTATAGTTCCCGCATGAATTATTCTTACCTCACAAACTACAAAAAAATATAATTTTTATCGAAAATGTTCATGAGTTTTTTTTATCTTTTGATGTTTTGTATCTGATGACGGACTGCTAAGGAAATACGTGTAGGTAACAATTAAACATCATTAATAAGTATTTATGGAATATTTCTGATCCAAAATACATTTTATAATTTGTAGAGGACAGAAGAATTCATTCCTAAATGTGAATTCAGCTACATACGCTTCTCTATTATTACATATTAATAAAATACATTATAAAAATATACAAACAATATATATATATATATATATATATATATATATATATATATATATATATATATATGTATATATATATATATGTATATATATATATATATATGTATATATATATATATATATATATATATATATATATATATATATATATATATATATATATATATATATACACAAACACACAGGCACTATATTTTGAAAACTAATTTTGAAGTTTTATTTGTATGCATTCGATAACAATTTTGACATAGTTTTTATATATATTTTTTTATTGTAACTAGTATGTAAAAAAAGTGTTTTTCTTTACACATTCGACAACTATATCAATATCTGAATCGCATTTCTCGAACTTCAATTTTGGTTTTACAAAATCAATTTCTTATGGTTTTCTGTCGTTATCATCAGACACATTTTCAGAATATTTTCTTCAAAAAAATATTTTATTCCGAAATATATTACGGAATATTATCAAAGAAAAAATCTTGTCCTGAATAAATATGTTCTTGATATCATATTTACTGTTATTTTTCGCTGTACGTAAATGGGTGTACGTACATACAATATTTTAGGTTATCGCGTTTATAAAATATCTCTTTTTTCACGTCTTCAAATTATATATATCAGCTAAAGTGTCTGACATGAATGTAACTAATTATAAATTAAGAGTACATAATGTTAACTAATTACAATTAACTGACATTTTTAAATGTTAGATGTTATTTTCAAATGCTCAAACAGTACTGATTATACATACATATATATATATATATATACACTATATAAATACTTCCAAATTGAAAATTCATTGAATATATTTAATAATATGCGTTTTAATGAAAAATGAATTTGTCGCTGCTCTGTTTGTGTTATTTGCAGTGATTAAGACTGATGATTAAAATGAATCAAATTTGTAACACATAATGGTGTTAAAAATAAAAATAACTAAAAAAAGAATTTACATTAAAAACACTTCACTTTTTCAAGTTCAAAATAAAATAATTTTGTCTTACTAAAAAACGATTTTTAATGTCAAGTAAAGAAGTGATTTTCAGTAAGATACATTTGTTTATTCTTTATCATGCTGTACATATGTTGTATGTATGTGTGTGTGTGTATATCTACATATATATATATATATATATATATATATATAATTTGTGTGTCTATGTTAGATTTATGTAGGCATGTTTGTATATAGATATACCTCTATCGAAAAATACTTAATTTTCAAATGATACGCGACAGGGATAAATAATAAACCATACCGGCCAGGCGGACGGTTCATAGAACGTACTAACACATACAAACACCGCTGTCGATATTTCATATTTACGTTGTAGCATTTTAAATTGTCTGAATGGGACGTGCAGTATAAGCTAATACATTTGTAATGGTTTTCCGATAGACAGGTGCGTCCGTCGCACGGGAGATGCTAAATCAGAACGTTGTGACAACCCTCGGTTGGCTCACACAAAACCAACTCACACCATTTATTGCCCCTATTATTACACCCGATACCCATTAAATACTTTCGTGACAGGGTACAACCCATATACATACATACATACATACATACATATATATATATATATATATAAATATATATATATATAGATATATAAATAAATAAATAAATATATATAATATACAAATGAGAATGTATACACTTCCAAAGGAAACAAACGAGAAATGGGATTGGAAATTAGATATTATATTATCAGATATTAAACGAAGTTTATATCACCCAAAATAAAGTCGAGAAACTTTTGAAATTATTCTTTCTTTTTTCATAGCTTATAACAGAAGTAATTAAAAAATATGATTACTTTTTCAATCCTTTAAAGTAAAATAAAAATATGAAGCTTAAAAACAATCATTTATGGCACTGTGGCTAAATTCACATTCAGAAAATTCACCTCACAATCACAAAAAAAATCTTATCGGCAATTTTCAATTAATGATTATTGATCATGATGAAATCATCATTATTGATTGTTGCTTATATATATTTCGATGATGATGCCATCATCTTTAAAGGGGTAAAATACAGAAAAATCAGATTTTTCAGTTCCATGGTACTCGGAAGATGACAGCATCGCCATCGAAATGCGCATAAGCAACAATCAAAAATGGTAAATAATAGTTTATTGAACAGCCTTGACCAAAAAATTCTTTTGTGGTTTATGAGGTGAAAATAATTCATTTATGACAGGCTAGTGTATTTTGATATTTTACAGTCGACTATTTTCATTAAATACATTATTTATATTAATGGGATGTTTTACAAGAATTGGAACAATTCGTTTTATAAAAGAAGAAAGCTTTTTAAACTGATAAATATAAAGTGTCTAACATAATATCAGAGTTTTAAATTATTTCTGTATTATTTATCTATCAAAGACTGGAACATTTTATTAACTGCGATGCTCTGATTAACATACATTGCAAATAAAAAATGAGAAGTCGAGATTTTTCATATAGAAAACATGTTAGATATTTGATAATTACAAAAATCGATGTCCAATATATTTTGCGGTAGTCATGTAATTGTTGCAATTATTACAAATATATAAATAGTACATTTGAAAAGTAGTGTAGTTATGTGTGATCTAAATGGGAAACTGGTTTCTTTTGAATGCTTTTTCTTGAATTAGTAGTTATTAAAAAAAAGAGAGGACAATCTGAATTTTTAAGACATCATGTTACTGAAATATTTTGTTCATTACAAAAACTATTCATGAAGTGAACAGACACCGATAATTAAAAAATAATATTGTTTTATATGTTATCGTCAGAGAAAACACGTTTTTAATTACATGATATCAATATTACAGAGTATGTGTGAATTCGCGTACACAATGGAACTACAATCATAAAGAATAAAAACAAATCAGTAAAAACAGACTAATGAAAACACTTGGTATTTTCCTAGTGACGCGAGAGTAACGCTACGGAATCCATATAGTGTTGACGACCAAAGAGCATAGAAATACCGTCAAGTTTGATTTCTTTTGTTTGGCACTTGCTGTCGTTAGGTTTGTTCGAGCAACATAATTCTTTTCAATTCGGAATTCAATTGGAATTAGATGTGTATTCTACATTCAAAAATAGATACAATTCAGTTGGGGAGATGAGAATCGCTCTAAAATTAAAACTGAAAATGTAGTTCGAGTATCGCATTCTTAACTACGAATTGTCAATTCAAAAAAATTGCAATTCGATAATTCTATCTAATATTCGTTAAGTCTGAAATTACAAATTCACACACACAAACATACATACATACATACATATATATATATATATATATATATATATATATATATATATATATATATATGAATGTATGTATAAACAATTTAGAGACAATTTTGGATTGTATTAGAACAAACGTAAATATTATTTTGAAAAATGAATACAGAACAATGTGACTGTAAAACCTTTTATTGATTTAAAAGGACAAATAAGCACAAACTACACCTGTAACAGATTGATTATCCGCGTTTTAGAGTACATCGGCATCGGAGGCTATTGAATACCTAAAGTTTTGGACAGTCATATGAAGTAACCATGTTTTTTAAAAAATATAACTAGTTACTATTTTTAAAAAGCAAATAGTTAATTTTAATATAAAAGAGTTTATAACAAGACACGTTCAGTTAGAACAATTTATTAAAATTTAAACTTTGTCCATTCATGTATTATCTTATCATAACTTTCGAATACACAATTAAAAGTTGCCAGCATCATTTGAAAATAATTGAAAAAAATATGTATTACATTACAATGACATTACATGATGAAAGTATTCTAATTCGTTTTCGGTTTTTATTTACTTCATATACATCAATTCAGGTGATCTGCAATTTGAGTTTTGCACGATTTTTATATGCAGAACTATTTACGAATATATTAAATTTTTTCCTGGGCGACATTTTTATCACTGTCAAAAAATCTTTACAATTAACAATATCATACAATTTTTGCTCTCAGGTTTGTTGCTTTACTATGCTTTATTTTTTGGACAATCGTTACTCTATAATCGAGATCAAAGGAGATAATTAGAAACAAAAAGTTTTAAGAATTACGAATTTCGGTTTTTTGACTATTTAAAAAGTTTACTTCCATCTTCTATTGTCGCAGTTTATTTCAAAGAAATCTCACCACTATTTATTTATATTCAGTGCCAGTGTGTATGTGTATGTGTGTGTGTATGTGTGTGTGTGTGTGTATGTGTGTGTGTGTATGTGTGTATGTGTGTATGTGTGTGTGTGTGTGTGTGTGTGTGTGTGTGTGTATGTGTGTGTGTTGTGTGTGTCTGTGTGTGTGTAAGTGTATGTGTGTGTAAGTGTATGTGTGTGTAAGTGTGTGTGTGTGTGTGTGTGTGTAAGTGTGTGTGTGTAAGTGTATGTGTGTGTGTGTATGTGTGTTTATTTGAATTTACGTGCTTAAATAAAACACACTAAATTTTTAATTTCATTTTTCTCAGAATTGTAAACGATTAAGATATGTATAATATATATTTTGTACAAAAAGTAATAATTTTGCCAGAATGAAAATTTAACCACACGTACAATTTCTCCAGACTACCTTTACTTATATCAAAAAATGCTTAATTAATGTATTTTCAAAAAACTACTTTATTAAAAAAATATCAAAAAGGGTTATCGTCTTCATATTTATGTAAAAACAATATTTTTTTATAGAAAAGAGCGAATATGTAGATTTTAAGTAAGATGTAGTTATGCTAAAAATGATTCTATACATACCTTTATATTTGGAAACATTTAATTAATATTTTTTGTAAAAAGTAGAAATTTGTCAAAATTAATATTGTTCATATATTACATGGACCTTTTTAAACATACAAACTGACATTTTTAGTAAAAATACAAAAAAATATATTCAAAAAGGACAGAATTGAATACGTGCTGATTTGATTTAAATATATATTATGAAAAATTACAAAAATTTAATTTGCTTCTAATCTACTCATTTTTCATTACTCAGACAAACAAATATTAAAAAAAATTCACTATTTAGATTTTTTTTTCTTAAATTTAAACTTTGTAGTTTACAAATTTTATTAAATAAGTATTATATTCATTACTACTCTTGTGATCAACAATACGAATATTAAAAAAATATACAATTGTTGTAGCTACTTTCTGGTATTAGATTGTCAATTATGAAAGATGTGAGTTTATTATTACGGATTTAAATCCAATTTTTATATAATATGTATTTACAAAACAGTTAACCCACTTTGATTAAACTCATTTTTGTAACATGTTTCCTTTCATCACAGATTAGTTCCTCCATCATTTTCAAGTAAAAATGAACACAAAAATAAGTTTCAAAGAAAAAAGTATAGAAAAGGGAGGCGTGAATATTTACTTTTTGATGAAGATGCGATAATAACCTGTAACGAATTGTGCAATCTTGCATTATGAATCATTATTTTTTCTTCTGTATCTATCTTCAAGATACTAAACCAAAGAATGAGACATTTGATTTGATTTCTTTTTAGAAAAACCCACTGCTATCGGATTGATTGTTCTAAACAGGTATATTAACTATTATACATATCTGTGTCTTAAAATAATTTCATAAGTTGTTTTAACTAAATGCAATTTTTACATAGAAATGATATATATTTTACATTAATTGTATTACAAAAGGTACACTTAAATAGACACGATACATTTTTAACCATAAAACTATCAAGTTGATGATTTAGAAGAATGTCAACCTTTATACATTTTAATGTATTTTTTAATAACTTTCTAGATTTTTTTTTCATTATTACCATTTAAATCATAGTAATATTAAAAAAATTTACAAAAAAATAATATTTCATATTGAAAATAAAGTCATAAATAGAAAAAAAAACTTACAAGTGGAGGAAAATTGTAAATGAAAAAGGAACTATATTGAATAGAGTTTATGGAAAATACAACACACGCACGTGTATATATATATATGTGTGTGTGTGTATGTATATATATATATATATATATATATATATATATATATATATATATATATATACATAAATGTGTGTGTAAGTGTGTGTGTGTAAAGAAGAGAATCGCGCGCGTATCCATCCAACATGGGGTCGTCGTCGTCGTCGGTCCGTTATTTTCCAAGAGCCATTATGCTAAACAGTGAACACTAAATTGTTAACAATTTGCATGTTTATGTATCTGTGCGCGTGTGTTCACAACCTATTCATTTATCGTTCAAAAGTTATCTGGAAATCCTACGGGAGCGAATCCTCTGGTTCACGTAGCTACCGCACGTATGTACGTACCGACAGATAGACCGACCGAACGACGTGGTTGATGTTCGAATCGGGGAGAAAAACAAATTCCGAAATGCTTTGCATGGTTTTATTACTGGATCGACGACCAGAGGTACAACAGACTTGCATTCAAATACTATACATGTATAAATAAACATACATTCTAAGTGAAAATTTATATATATATATATATATATATATATATATATATATATATATATATATATATATATTACTGACAGATGATACGTTTTAATTATAGATTTCCAAATATAGATTTAATAAATATTACATATTTCAAACCTTCCTTTAAATTTCAATTTAGTGAAATAAAAATATAATATAAATAATCAACTCTGAAAGTGAAAATTATTCTAAAAGCATTAATTAAGGAAAGAAATAATGAAATAAAAAACTTATTGAAAAATAATTTACAAATTATTAAGTAATTACGCACCAAAACAAGAACAGTATTTGAACAGCAAAAAAAAATTAATACCTTATAAATATTATGTGTATGTTTCAATGAATATATATATATATACATACAAAATTACAAATTTCATAATTAGAATTTATGTATTATATCTTTTTATGATTTCATAAATACTTTGGTTATTATAATTGATTAAAAATAAACATTATGTATTTTTTATGAATAAAACATACACGCCACTCACATATACTTATATTCATACATACATACATACATACATACATACATATATATATATATATATATATATATATATATATATATACACAGACACATATATATATATATGTATGTATGTATATATATATATATATATATATATATATATATATATATATATATATATACAAACACATTATTTATTTACTTGTGTATGTGTATATTAATGTGAGAGTATGCGAATGTATACATATATATGTATTTTTAAATTTTTTCAGAAGGTAATGTATTTTTAAATTCGTTTCGAAGAGACGACGACGTCCTGTACATAAAAGGTCGTATAATGGACCGAAAATTGGGGAGTCGAACGGTGGAGATCGTCGTTTAGATTTCACCGTCATCCTCCCTTCCTTTACCCGTTTAGTCCATGGAACGTCCGTTGGTCGATCATCCGTCCGTCGGCCCCTGTGTATATAATAATAATATCGAACAAAGTGGAAGAATGGTGTGGGTTGATTGATTTCCCAGTCATGAACATATTGCACGGAGTGATTGCAGTATTTTAAGGGGTTCATCATTTCGATAATTAACTCTGTATTTTTTTTTTGATTGACACAGATTCAGTTTTTCAATATAGAAACGAACGTCTGTATATGTATTAGTATATCCTGAACTCCGATTGGATGTAGGTCAATGGAACATTAATTTACAAACAGCAATGTTCTAACCTGTCTTGTACAGTACACACACACACATACACATATAAATATATGTAAACATATATATATATATATATATATATATATATATATATATATATATATATATGTATACATACATACATACATATATATATATATATATATATATATATATATATACATATATATATATATATATATAATGTACAGAAATACTCTTAAATTGGACAATTTATTTATCAAATAATGTAATTTTTTTATTCGCAATCAGTCAAAAACCACACCTAGAATATAAAACTTTAAAAAAAAAAAACAAAATCAAACAAAAATTAGTACTTTATATACTCATACTATAATGAATTATTCCTGATTAATAATTTGACACTATTATTTTAAATAAAATAATACTTTATTTTTAAATAGCAAACTTATCTGTATTAAAAATAAAAAAAAAATAAGTGAAATCCAATATATGTTAATACATAATGATAAAATAAAAATAAATACATTGAAAGAAATGTTTAAAAGTACAATGTCACAAAAACACTTTCATTTTCTAGCCACGAACAATTTGTAAGTAGTGCGCACATTCTTTCAGAAGCTTATGGCTTAGTTTTATTTAAACTTTTTTCGATCTTTTATCTACACTTCTTATAAAAATAGAAAAAATTGTTCCCCAAGCGAGTGGTGATTATCTCATTATAGAAATAAACCAGATTTTTTTTTATATATTACAACTAACAATTTTAGATCAAATCTGGAAACAGAGCAATACTTTTCATTTTCTATCACAATTTAAGAAATATTTTGTCGCTATTTTAGAAATGTGCTCCTTATCATTCATATTGTTAGTAGATAAAAGAGCGGATTGCCATTTTTCTTATCAAGACTCATAAATGATCAAAGAGAATCAACACACTCACTTTTTGTCATTCAACTAGTTAAAATAGCCTCACCTTTTGATTAAATACGTTTAACTGATAGCTGTAACATTCATCCTACAGACCATGCTTCTTTTGAAGCCACTCCTTTTTTAATTTTTTATACTAGGATTAATAGTCCTAAAAAGGGTTCACTGTTTATTTAGTAAACAATAAGCGATTTTGAAAGCAACGAAAAAATAATGCATTGATAGTTCTCAGCCTTTCGAAGAAATTTCAGTTACAGTAAACTAATGTGTAAACTGAAACACAGAATAAATAGTGAGAAACATAGCACAAGTGGCATGTTTATAATGCATAGGAGCTAGTAATGTTTTTTAGCCGGGACTAGTTTAATTTCATGTATGTGTAACATTTTATTTTAATTTTTTTTTAAAATCATATATATATATATATATATATATTCATTTAAAAACCAAAAATAAAATATAATTTAACAGTATTACATACAGAAAAATGATTACGAGAAGTATTTTATATATACATATATATATATATATACATATATATATATACGAGTATATTTGTATACTTGTATGTATGGTCCTGAATACAATAATAATAAATATTCATTATATAAATAAAACTACTTTTTATGTACTTCTTTCTCAAGTATCAGTTTACAGATAATATTTATTTGACTTGTTATATGGCCATAAATATCATAGATATGTAGTGTTATTTGCATATACAAATGAGAACTTTAACCTGAACTAACCAAACAGTTATTCAAAAACAATTTCGTAGATTTTCATATCCAGATAAACAAGAAATAAAAATGTGTACAAGTATTCATAAACATTTTATACGAAAAAATATTGTATTTTTACTTGTACATACAGATTCATACTACTCTAAAGAATTTAGAAGTATATACTAAAATTCTATGAAAATGTGATATATATATATATATATATATATATATACACATCGTATATCTTGGCGTATACAACGACGACTCTACGTATAAGACTCAGTTGAATTTAATAAGATTTTTTCAATTTTTTCTTATACTGATGAGATAAGACGCATGATAATAATAAAATAATTTTAGTAGGTAGATTTCTAAACAGAAAATTAAAAAGGTATTACGCATTTGTTATAAAAACAAATTTATCGATTGACATCCTATCGAACATCAGGTCTGTTTATTACAGACTATTTCAAATGCCCTAATTATGGCGCCTGGAAATTTTAATTCTCAAGTTATTATATTTGGGTGGTTAATTGGTGAGTATTAATAACAATGTAAATAAAATGTACTTGTAAAATAAATGTACATAATCAAGTAAAAAAAAAGTTTACTTCGCTATTTACACGGTAAATAAGAGACGCTTCACCACAATCCAATTTTTTTTCAAAATTTTTATTCCTTAATAAGACGCACCTGAAAATTACAACTAATTTTTTGGTGTTAAAAATGAGTTTTGTACATCGAGATATACGGTGTATATGTATGTATATATATATATATATATATATATATATATATATATATATTATATATTTATATACTTCCATTCATAGTAACAAATATGTTCTCAAAAAAATAAGATATTTTTCTAAAAATATATTTTATTAAATTTTTGTGAGCTAATAAATTCCAAATTCATGTTCATAATCAAGAGTATGCATGCTTAAACATATTATCTAAAAGTTAGATATATTTATTTAAAATTTGAAGAACCTGACCTTTATGAATTCAAAAAAGAAATCAATCTTTTATAAACCACATAACTTTATAAAAAGATTTTTATTTCATTTTACATAATATTAAAAAGGTTTTGAAAGCTTGACAGTCAAAATATTTTTAAATGATATTAGAATAACACAGTGAAAAATTATATAACACAAAATGTTCATGAAGTAAAATTTAATATTCTCTAAAATGTAATATTTAAATATTTTGTCATTTACTTAGGCTTGAGGCTGCTGTACGGCCTTTGTTGGTAACATTAAAAACAATATGAATATAAAACAAACATATGTTTAGTTGTAAATATATTAAAAAAATGTAACTGAAATCAAAGGATAAAATGCTGCGATGAATATAATGAGTTAAGAAATGTATACAGAAAAGAATTAAACCGCTTATAACAACAAGAACAAAAATATACGAAGATTAAACGATCCTCAAATCCATGCAAAGTACATAAACACGTTTCAGATCCAGATAATTTCAATATGTAAAGGTAAACCCGCTTGTGGTTAGTACGCACGACACACATCGGATGGAACGGGCGAACGAGCTCCGTTCCTGCGGCGCAGCAGGAACGGAACAAGCGTCTCACTACATACGTTACGAGCACCCACCACCGCACATTCAACCCGTCTACTACCTACCTGTACGCTTTCACATTACAAACATCAACTCATTAAGAATTAAATATTTAATTATGTAGAGCCGCCGTTGGGGATACGCAACACAATCTCCTGGTAACTACAAGGACACATACACAGATAAACATATATACATATATATATATATATATATATATATATATATATATATATATGTATATATATATATGTATATGTATATATATATATATATATATATATATATATATATATATATATATATATATAAACACGTGTGCACGTTTTCGTGCACGACATACTCACGAAGCAGGAAAGCAGGTACATCGAGCTGCCAAATTTACGGTGACTTAATTTAATACCGATAATATGTGCGAATATCAGGAAATGGGGAAGTAACGGAGGACGATTGACAGTTACACGGTTCATGAATAGAAAATGATAATGGCTTTTATATAATTTACAGGTTAGACTAAATAAAAACGCACCGTTTATCGACACGCAGTGATTCTGCAAGGACAAATTTTCGACCTTTTTTCTAAATACAACGTTTCGTTTTTGGAACGAATGTTGAAATCTGTTTGCAGAGTACACTAAAAATATCCCGAATCTATTTTCTGAAGAATAAGTGGTTTTATTTTCGTTAATTTGAAAGCAACTAATATATTTCTTATACTCCATAATATATATATATATATATATATATATATATATATATATATATATATATATATATATATATATATATATATATATGATTCTCCAATTTAAAGAAAAATAAGCTAGATACAACTCCCTATTATACTTATATATTGTAGATTATACCCAGGCCTTAAGACAATGTTATTTGGTAAATATATGAAATTTAACTAGTCCCTTAACTCCCGAGGTTCCCACAGTAACTGGAAAAGTGTAGAAAAGAAATGATTAATACAAACTCAACAGAAATGTTTCTGCTACTTTATATATTAAGAGAAGAGTCCACTAGTGTAATTTTATTTTTTTAATTTTATTCCATTTATTAATCATTCGAAAAGGTCAATGAATTTTAATGTCTACTTCAAATGAATTGTTTTTTAAAGTTATTGTCAGTTTTTAGACGTATTTTCGAATCATTCGTTAAGCAGATGTAGCGGGCTGCCCGCATAATCTTAACCATAAATAATGTACGGGTTTAACTGAATTGAAAACGAAACTTTGATTGTCGTTTAGAATATTAATATAAAAGTGGAATGAATACACCACACACACTCTTGAATTATTCATTATTCCTTTATTTATTCCTCGCTCTTTATTGTAACAACTTTATACTTGGACTTTGTTTTTGATTATTAACCCTTTCACTGGATCGAAATCTAATCCAGAGCGCGTGTATCAGACAGTAGACATTCGCTCAAAGAGAGCACCGGAAATGCAATAGAGCTGGTAGCCTTTGACTTGTATTTAAACAACACGCTAGATAATAAATATACACATTTAGGCGTCAACAACACCATATCGACAATGTGAATTGAGTGCCTAAAAGCACCTACCGCACTGTACAGGCGATATAATTTGAGCAACTAAAGCGCCTACAACACTGATCAGGCGAAATTATTTGAGCGCTTAAAGGCGTCGACGGCAGTAAAAGGGTTGATCCACATATGATATTTTCAAACGCGTTTAAGGCAAGTTTATGTACATCTTTGTACGTATAAAAGCTGATATTGAACGCATCAAATGAACATTATTCCATGTAGAATAATACTTTCTATCGGACTTTGTATCTCTGAAATCAATAACATACATTCCACTTTCTTATGTAAATGTAAAAAAGGTAAAATTGCAATTATTGCCATAAAACATTTCTGATGAATATCTAAAGAACTCTTCCATTCAATACCTACTAAAATCATTTTAACAGTTGCAAAGGTAGTCACTTTAGTGTGAAATTAAAACTAAATTCTAAAAGGTTCATGGTGAGAGAATTTGTATAGAAATGATCAAAAATCAACGAAAACCTACTTAATGGTTAAATTAACACTTTAAAAAGTGTAAAATCGACAGTATTCGATTGCCTTAGCAAAAATAAATAAGAATTAGTAGCTAATATGTATGAATCATGCCCCCCATACCGAAAAACCATATTGAACCAAATGCTAGTACATGGATAATAATTGATCCGACGACCAAATAATGACCTATTTCTTGATAAATCCTTAATCGAAAATGAGGAATAAGTCTTATACAAACAAGTGGAAAGAAAATGCGTATTTACATAATGAAATTTTATACGATATATCGGCTCTATGGTACTATGAGGATTAAAATAGTTTACATGAGACATAAAGGACAAATAGTATAATTACGTGGAAAAACGATAGACAATACCATAACATTTATCGACTCCTACATTTATCCTCCATATATTGGAATAAATTTCCATAATGTACATGTGGTGGTGCTATACAATACAAGACGACTATGTAATTACATCACATGGCGGACGCTACATTAGCGACCGACACCTACCAGTCAGTCAGCCAGTTAGTCAGGTGTTATCACGAAGAGAGTCGAACTGCGACCTTTACGCAATAAACGTACGCCGACTTGGAAAACACATCTATATTAATTATTATAGTAATCCATCATGCGTTGTTATCTGCGGTTTTTTGTCGGACGCGCATGCCTCACAGAACCATTGTTGATTCTACTTATTTTGTCACAACTGGTGGACTATATATACATATAATACATACATACACACACACACACACACACATATATATATATATATATCAGATTAATACCTTAGTGTTGGAATAAGTATTCAGTAGAAAATAAAAATGAATTATCCTGTACTGATAAAACGTGTTTATACTTTATTACAATGTATGGTTCCATATTGCTTTTTTTCCTTCAGATTGGTGCAACAGTGTTCGTACTACAGTTTTATCTATCAAGTTTTGTAATTGATGAAGTGATGCTGTCTAATAAACAACGTACAGTTATTCGAATATTAATGTACTAGATGATGTTCTACAGCGGCACTCTTTTTCACCTCCAAGTTTAATTTTAAACAATCATCTTACATGGTTCACTTTTTCATTGTTGTTTTTATTTGATGTAGTATTAAGATTTATACATACGTATATATATATATAACATAAATTGAAATTAATGTTCGATTACAGTTATAATAAAAATTCATTACACATTTAAAGGCGAATATTACAAGATATATATATATATATATATATATATATATATATATATATATATATATATATATATATATATTATAGATTTTTCTATATATCAATTTGTTTATATATACAACTTATTATTTTATTCTAGATTGGTTTCTGTAAATACTACACTAATGCACTATTTAAGTAGATTATATTTTTAATATAGCTAGATTATGCATATTCTATTCCTACGGAGTCAGCGTAATAATTAGATAGAGACAACTAGGCCACTGCCCAGGGAGGCAAATTTTGAAATTCTGAAAATTTTATTTTCAATCATAATTTCGATTTACAGGTAGATCAAATGTGAAATGAAAAATTTAATCTAAACATATTTGTAGTTCAAATTTTGTTCATGGTGAAAGGATTCGATTGATGGCCCACGGGTGACACCTAGAGGAAATCTAGCTCTGTATAAATTGTTTTTTTCTCTCAAAAATCAACCCAAGTTAAATTTTAATTATAATGGAAATAAGTTAATAAAATAACAGTTGTAGATATTTATCTAATAGTTAGATCAAATATTTTCTTTTTCATTTTTTAAATCCGGCAAACAAATACTTTTTATCTACACTAATATTTTTTCGATTCGAAACAAACAATTATTTTGTGAAAAAATACACGATAAATGCTCTCTGACACTTTATTTAAAAAAATATGTTTAATACTAAGTTTAAATTTAATAAAAATATTAGATGTTTTTAAGGATTTGCAAATAAGTATACTATTTAAAACTACTATGAATATGGCAAAATGGTTTTATTGCGATAATTTTAAAATATTTTGTACATATATTTTGTAAACAGTGATTTTATATACAATTTGTAATAACTTTTCTCAAATATTGAAAATACTACAGGATAGTGGCACTTAAAATAGAATCGACACTTAAATGCAAAAATGCTACAACCCCTGGAGGTCCTTCACAGTCGTTACTGTGTATTCATAGATACAAAAACAAAAATCAAAATCTTTCTAAATACTTTCCCATATTTATAGTAATTATTTTTTTTAGTTTCCAATATAATCACGTTTAACAAATTTAATATAACTACACTGACGTAGGAATACACTGACTATTGATGTGAACACATTTTGGGATAATGTAATAAAAAATATTCACAACTAAGGCCAAACTCTTCTCAAAATGGATTTAACTTGAACAGAGATTTGTAGATTATTAACTACACTAACTACTACTGATACTTAATATTATCAACATTTTGTTTATCAACTTACCAGTTAAGAGTAAATTGTAGAATAGAAATAATAAACGGATATATTTACCTGAAACAAAAAAAAACTAATTAGAAATATAAAAAAAATGATTTTTCTAAGGATGACGGTATACAAGTATTGCACATGGAATAATAAATTTTAAATTTTTTGAGATATTGTGGTGAAATTAAAAAAGAAAGATAAGAATACAAATTTTCATATGGTATAATTATTTTCAAACATAATATTAGTTTCTTAAAGATAATCCTTGTATTGATTTATCAAAATAATAATAATACGTAATTACTGCAATATCAGCAAATTTTTGTCAACATTAACCAATAGCTTCATTCCGTTAAACAAGAAATTTGATATTTGTTCCACCAACCAATCCATTACAGCAGCAGTAACAACAATCATCAAAGTTTAAATTACTCCCGTTGAGAATACATTTTAATACTGGGCACATGTAGAATAACTACACATCAGATGCTTTGTCCAAATATGGATTGGAAAGAGAAGAGTATAAAATTTGTTACACTTCAAACCTTTTTGGATGAATTTTGATATATGTGGTCTCGCATTGTACCAGAACGAAGTATACTTTGATTGTGACCAAATTAAAGCTGCCATCACAAACCGGATGGAAAAATGAACACCAATAGTTATTCATTGATCAAGTGGCAGAAATGTCTTCATAATAGCAGTGTGTGTGTTTATAAATAAATATCATTTGACAGGTTCTGAGCTTTCGTGATGTTTTTTTTTTTTTTTGTTAGAGTCGAATATCTATCTTACACACTTACAGAATTATAACCTGATGTGTAGTTTTTTTCAGTCTTCGCTTAGATTTAATTTCAATAAACAGATTTCAAAAAAAAAAATAAAAACATTTAAAATTTTCAACAACCAAAAATAGAATTAACAAACATTTTACAAAGAAAAAATTAAGTATTCAAATGATAAATCGTGATACACACAGTTTTATTAAAGTATCATCTCTAAATTTTTATTAATAATATTAAACACTTTTCGATACTCAACAATTTGGTTACTTTCACTTTTTGAAAAATAGTCATCGAAATTTTAAACAATAATTATAAAAGAAAACAATTATTTTCAAAAAACATATTCTCGTTTAAATTTATTTTCTTTATATCAAATTCTACGATAAATACAACTGAAATTGAAAATCATTTCGACATTAAAAAAATATCACTATATTAAAAAACAATCTTCTACACTTGTGACCTGTAAGTCGGCAGTAGTGGTGGTTTTACATGTCAGTAAATAATGACTTTTAGAACTATAATATGTTTAAATTCCCACATCAAATTCGAACAATTTAAATTACAAGACGTCAATATACAAGTAATTTTTTATACGTTTCCGATAATAATGAAAATATTTTTTAATTAGCAAAAATGAGATTAATATTTTAATTATTAAAAAATATGAATAAAAATGCCTGGTCCATTTATACATTTTTAAATAAATTATGAAAATGTTATTTGTCATGAACATTTTACAAAAATATATTTTTTTAAAAAAAGTTGTAATACTGAAATAAATTCATTATTGCACAACTTGTCTTTTTATGCAATAAATGCGTTCCAGAGACCCAAGCGCACACTTAAATAGCGTAAATTGAATAAAATTTTCTAATTTTATATATATATATATACACATACATATATACCATACAAGCTTGATACGGTTCCAAACACATATTTAAATGTTTGTGAACAGATAAAAATGTTTGAAAGAAACAGCAAAGGATATGTACAGAATTTATTTGGTTGGAATGATAGAAAACAGTTGTCATAGAATGTTTATTAAAAAAAAGAATTAAACGAGACGATAAAACCAATATGATTAAATATTGCAGTGCTTTACTTTGAATTTGGCAGATAAATATATTTTATATTTTCGTAGCTCCGAATTCCTATAAGTAAAGAACTGGCTATAGATATTTGTAATAAAAAAGGTAAGTGGGTAAATAACTCAAAATCCAAGACAAAAAGTCAAAAATGCAATACTTAAATCCTTAAAAACAGATGATGCTTCTTTAAAAAATAGTTATTTTTGAAATGTTTCAATAAGTTTATAAATTCAATTAAACATCCATCTTTATTAATGAAATAGAAATCATGACATTTACATCATAAAATGGGTAAAATATACTTTTAAATCATAAAATATAAGATAACACAAAACAACTATAACAAACTTTAATTATATCAACAACAGTGATAATTATAACCAACATTTAAATTAAAAAAAAAAAAAAAACAATACAAAATGTTGATGATGAATTTGGAAAAAAAGTAATTGTATTTGAAATAAATTTATATTGAATAAATATACGCTTTTCATGCTGAATATTAATTTCATAATTTCAAAAAACTTACGGTTCTTTTTTTATAACAAAATAGAATTAACATCAAATTTATCATAATATATACAACGTAATTAAAAAAATAGTTGATTTCTAGGAAACGAGTAACAGTTTGAAAACTAGCATATTTTTATTCTTTTACTTTCCGTACAAGTTCATTGAATCCCGAAAAGTAATAAGACGTCTTTATTACTTAATAACACAGAAATAATAGCGAAATATATGCCGGTTGCAGGAGCAGATTACAGGAACGGGACATAAACATTGAAAAGAATATACAATGGCGAAACTTACTTAACAGAACTTCACGATCGACTAATTCAAATCCAAATTATAAGTGTTTCATAAGTACGTACGAGTTTCACCAGACGAAAATCATAGATTGGAATGAATATGATCGTTATACAAGTGTAGTTATTAAGTCGATCTAACTCGGTATTTGTGAATTCTGTGTGGACTTGCATATGTGTGTGTACGTAACTAAAGTCTGTTCGACGATAATAAGCGCGCGGGTGCTGACAGTTCCACACCGATTGCAATGAATGAACACACACACACACACATATACACAGTCTTGAAGTCATTATTGCGGAATCGTTATTCTTGGCAGTCGTTAAAACGGTGCTAATAAAAGCACGGAGAATTAACGACCACCGCGGCCGCGTTTCAAAAGTGTAGACGACGGCGGCGTTTGTTGAGTGAACGAGCCTTGTCGTTGGTAAAAGCTTTGTGTCTTTCTAAGATCGGTTTTCAAAGAATAGTACAGATTTCCGATTTGTTCCACAGTATGAGTGATTGTCTAAGTTAATATGTGTTTATTGGTATCCTCTATTATAAATTGTTTATTGGGAAAACCACTTTTCATATAAATTGCACGTATACTTTTGTCTACCTTCACTCTCTGTTTACTGTTCGTTTCAATTTCTCTCTTTTCTTTATATATATATACACACACACACACACGAAAAGGTTTCAAGAAAATCATAAAGTGACATACAGATGGCGTTGGAGAAACCTGAAAATATTTTTTTCTTGAAAGGACATCTTGATAAATGTCTTAGTTTATCTATGACAGCACTCTAACTTAGACCTGTTTGGCTATTTTTGTGAAATGTATAAATTGGAACATAGTGAGGTTATTGAATTTTTAGTTTTGGATGGTATGAATGCTAGCCAAATTTTTGAAAAGATGTAAAGCGTGTACGGTGACTCCTCTCTTGTATATGCCATCATAGTAGCAAAATGGGTTGCTAAATTTAGAAGAGGTAGAACATCTATCGAAGATGATTCCCACAGTTGCCTTTAACGCCAGATACCGCACAAAATGTTGATAAAGTGCACAGTATGGTATTGAATGATCGGTGAGTGAAAGTACCCAAAATATCAGACGCTTTGGACATATCGGCTGGTAGCGTACATTCCATTTTAAATAAAAAAAATAGGCATGTCAAACATACCAGCGAGATGGGTGCGGCAAATACAAACTGTGGACCAAAAGCGCACACCATACCAAATGTCAACGGATTGCTTAGCCATAATCCAGCGTAATAAAAACGATTTTTGTGTCGGTTTGTGACTATTGATGAGGCGTAAATTTAATACCACATACCAGAGTCCAAAGAGTAAGCAGGAAAATGGCTTCAGATTTTGAGATATGCAAGTAATTTTGTTGATGGATTATTTGAAAAAGGGGAACACAATCAACCGCTCTTTTGGACAAGTTATGAATGATGAAAAACGACCCAGAACACAATGCCAAAAATCATGTTTCATCATGACAACGCTCCGGTTTATTCATCCATACAGCTGCCAAAATCCATTCTTTAAGCTTCGAATTAGTTTCATATTCCACATATTCAATAGACCTGAGCATCTCTTTCCACAACTGAAAATATTCTTTGCTGGGAACAGTTTTAATACAGATGAAGAGGTAATAATCGAGGTAGACGCCTATTTTGAAGAACTTGAGAAATCGTACTTTAACACCAGCATAATAGCACTCGAGTAACGTGTTGGATGAAATGTATTGACCTTTACAGACTATAAATACGAGTTATCGAAGAAATGTTTACATGGATATCGATTTATATATATTTTCATACAAAAATTTACTTTTATAACAATTCATGAACATTCTGACTAAATTTAATCTACTTTAAAACTTCATTATTTGCCTAATTGATAACATCACTCTTGTTTAATAACAGGTAAAAGAGAATATTCCTGCTCATCTTCAAATAAAAAGTACCTATGTGTTTGTTTATATTATAATTTTTTTTAAAGATATGTGCTTGTAGTGTAAATATATTTAGTGTATTAATAAATCGATATGTTTAAATTATTTCTAGGTAGGTATGCATGTTTCACTTCAAATTCACACTTATATTTTATTTAATATAGGTTATTTTCAGAAATATTTTACAGTCATCTTACTAAAAGTCACAAACAAAAAGGCACTTTCTAGTGTATATATTAAGAGACAGTGACAATATTTCAAAAATATAAACATAATTCGTTTTGTAAAAAAATAATACAAGTGTATTCAACTGAATACTACTTTGATTTTTGAATAAAAAATTTATATAAAATCAAGACAATTAAATTTTCAATCACAATTAATTTACCAAAATACTTTCAAACACGTTAAAAATTTTTTTTTCTCCATAAAAAAGCCTACATTAATGAAAAAGAGAAAGTCGGCTTCTTTATCACCTTTTAAATATTCAAACACTTAAGCACTTCTTAAACTCTCTAAATTGGAAAACATACTCGACGTCTGAAGTATCTTCGAGTGATTTCCATTGAAATTATTATTGTATAAATTTAGATACACGTAAACAAACGTATATGCGTGTATATATGTATATGTTATATATGTATATATATATATATATGTATATATGCTTGTGTGTGTAACAAAAATAAATTGAAAAATCGATAAATTATTTCAAGGGATGCAACTAACTTACTGGCCTAAGACAATAACGTTTAAAATAACTATATTTTTATTTAGATCATGTAAATGATTTTAATAAATAAAATGTATATATATATATATATATATATATATATATATATATATATATATATATTGAAAAAGAAGAGAAAAATTTACTATATGGGTGAAATTTTGTACATACAAAATAAAGTTTACTTCTTTGTCATCTTTTAACAAAAACATACGCATATTTAAATTAAAAAATATAATAAAAAATTCAAAAAAATGTTAATCCCATATAACTATAAAATTTTAAAATATATATTTATTTTCTAGGTTTTAAAAATAAATTTTGCTTCTTATAATAGGGATCTTTCAATTTTATATAATTTTTGTTTTTACAGGTATCTATCTAGTGTAAAGGCGCCTTATAAGAAAAATTGTAATGACTTAGATAGCAGACTAATCATGTTACTTCAGTCACCATATTATAAACCATAGAGCTAAACACCCATCGTCTAGAATTATTTTTATGTAAAATAATTGTTTGTTGTATAACATTCAAAAGTTATTAACAAATGGAATCTAGTTAGAAATAGAATGAAAATGGCCCATTTTATCTGAATTAAATTATATACAGGAATATATAGTCTTGATCAAATGTATAATTTAAAACCCAATGAAGTCTGTTTGTTAATAGTGTTGGTTGATTATTTAGGATTAAAGGGGTGTTGAAAACTAAGTCTGTATGTTGAAAAATGACGAAATTATTCACGGTAAGAAGTGCGAAAAACAGCTTTTTTAAAAGAAACCTAAGAAACAGTTTGATTCTATTTAAACTTCGAGTTGAATATTAAGCAGATTTAGATTTTAACAAACATAAGTATTGCAAAGATAAAATAACTCATCGTTGAAATAATATTACTATTATATAACATAAAAAAATATTTCGATTGTCTACAGTGTGAACCTTCATATTATCTTGGATTTGTGGACGATTTTATTTATATTTACATATTTAAACAAAATGATCAGAACACTGAAAAAGGAATAACTCTTATATTAAAAAATAAAAATGCTGTACATGTTTTTCCGCGAAAATTATAAAAATTACAGAATAAAATCGTTAAAAAACAGAATTATATTTTTTCACTTATTAAATCTTATATTTTTAGGATATTATTTTACTATCTTGTATTGAATTATTTCATTGTAATAACTATAAAAATGTTTGTTTTCAGTATAGAAACCTACAAATTTTCTAGCACTTTCAGGATTGACAAAGTGAGCATTTTCCATTATTAAGAAAATGTAAAAACAATGAATTTATAATACTGTTGGATACAAAAACATAAATGCAGAACAATCCGTAAAAAAAATCAAAATGGCCAATTTTGATCTTAATATTAAAAAACTAAATATTTCCAAAATTAGGTTAGACGTATTGAAATTGTTAACATTAAAAAAAAACATTCTTTCGTTTATTTAAAAAAATTAAGAAACGTTCTGCAGCGTTTTAAACGATTATACTAATGATTTATTAGTAATCTGTTTAGAAAAACTGAAATTGCTTGAATTGAACGATGCAAGCGGAATGAAATAAAAAAAAAATAATTTACCCATTGCTTTCTTCCAAAAGTAATCAATTTTAAAAAAGAAATCCAAAAGTAATCAATTCTTTTAAATTTAATTATTTAAAAGTTTTCATAGTCATTCAGCGAACATGGATTGATATTAACATTTTCCATGGCTAAGAAGAACTATATTGATTTTAGAACTCATACCTGTAATATTGAATGTCGAAAGAAATCATTTCAGATCCTATTTATAAACTGTTTACACAATAACGAATATATTCCTTTAAGTTACTGTATACAACAAGCTTTACCTTTTAATACGAAATTGCGTCCCTAATTTAGGACTGGTACGCATTCAAGTCTAAATTAGTTACTGATCAGCGTGACGGTATCCCTTTGCCCTTCGTTGTAACGTATTCCTTTCATTTCTTAATTGTGACAGTAGGTAGGCAAGCAGGATGGATGAGTGAGTATACGGACTACGGTAGTAGAAACAGGTGGACGTACGATAGCCCTGAACACAGTATACAGCATCGTATTCTTCGTCTTCTTTTACACAGTTTGACTGACTTCCGGTGAATTGACGAACGAATTGGAATAATTAAATTCACCAATGTGTATATATATATATATATATATATATATATACACACATATATATATATATATATATATATATATATATATATATATATATATAAATACAGGAGGCAGGCTAAAGGCGGGCGCTTTTCATGAACAAAATTTAAAATAATTTTTTTCTTTCCTTCTTTCTAACTTCGTTCCATGCGTTTTCAACATAATATGAGAATACGTTAATTAAGAAAAATCGAACGACTGTTTTTTTTACATATAATCTCTTTTCGGTAAATCTTTTATCATATATACTTCGAGTATTTATTTAACGATTTTTTAGTCTGAAATTTTAATTAAATTATGATGACTTTAATAGTACGTATTTGATTGAATGTGCCATTTGTGAAAATTAAAATGGTGTCAGAGCAAAGAAATGACAAAGAATTAATTAACAGTTGTGTATAATTTTAAAGATACGTTTATAAATTTTTATAAAAGAATATAAAGATGGTTCCATTTGATGTAGGTTATTATAAGAAACGTCTTGTGCTCTAATTTAATTAATAAATCAAGTGGATTACTTTTTTGTTTTTTTTTTTAAAAAAAAACATTTTACGTATTAAATATTGAATAGTCTAATTCTTGTTTGTTTATAAGTATTTATTTATTGACATTCTTTTAAAATGCTGCTATATATTCTAATATTCTTTCTCCTTCTTCCTCTTCTTTTTTCTGTGATTCTTGTTGAGTACGACCGTGTCATTGATCAACCGTTTTACTTTGTTCTTTAATCTACGTTTAAATTTCTTATTTTATTAATATATGGTTTTATAAGATATTCAATTAAGTTGAAAAGTAATCTTTAAAGACTTTTTTGTCCATGTTTATACAAATTTATTAAAATAACACAATACACAATACCCAAATACTAATATATTTTTTTATAAATACTTCAAAATATTTTTTGATTCACTGATTTTATATATTTTTTGTGTTTATTACAAATCAATCAAACACATATTTTTCCAACAAATAACGCATTAATGGTTTTAAAATTATTAAATGTCTGTCATATAGAAAATTTTAAATTATTTAATTGAATCCCCATTTCTTTATATATATATATATATATATATATATATATATATATAACACAACTGTGTATATATATATATATATATACAGTTGTGTTAAAAAAACACAAATTTCGACTTTTAATTAAAAGATTAATATTCAAGAACAATATAATAAACTATTCAGTCGTTGGAGTTTTTAAATCATTTGTATTCATCTAAAAACCCAGTAAACTTAACACTCATTAATGCAAAAAAAAAGATTTAAATTTTATTTCAACCTGAATTAAAAATTCAAATGATGCCGTGACCATTTCAGTAGAAAGAATAGTAACGATCATAAAGTACTCGATCATCCAGTTACGGACGTTTAACAATTTCCATCATCGCATGAACCACTAAGGCGTTTGGATATACTAACACCATCATAGCTGATTCCCATCGAAACACATTTATATCTTATACAGAGACACACACACACACACGATTAAATGGGGCGATGGCAGTCGAAGCCAACAGCTCTTCAGCGACGGCCCACGTCTCGAACCCTGGAAATCGGGCAAACAGAAGGAAACCGAACGAGCAGACAGGTCTCTCTGCTGTCTGCTCAACCGGTAAGTGATGAATGGTACTCTAGACGCCGCGTGGATAAAACAGCGCTCCGATGGGATTTCAAATTACCGACAATTTACCGTACGGCTCCTTATACGCCTTGTGGGGGCCATAGCTCAGATGTTATATGCAGACGGCTCACGGATATACCGGAAACCGTTGCTGCACGTTATAAGTGTATGTATAAAGCTTCATGCACGGAGCTAATATGTAACTAGTGTATTTATAATCTTTTAATACAATTCTCTTACTTTATAACTTCATCCGTATAAAAATGATTGAGCAAAAATGATTTTCCTACTAAAGAAATAAACATTTAAAGATAGCTGTAATGCTAAGAAAATGCAATTTTAAAATACTAATATTTCAAAAAGTATACTTGGTAAGATTTTTTTTAGTGAGGAACATATTTTATAATTCTTCTGAAAATTTATTTTTCATGTACTCTTGAAAAAACTAACATATTAGCACATTCCTAATGAGCAACTTGTGACGTCGCAGGTCTAGTCAATATATTTAAAGAAAAAAAATGCTTATTTACAAAAATCTTGCTCCATAATACTATTTTCATAATTATATTTAAATATGATCTTTTGTCAAAATAAGGCCTATACTTAAAAATGTATGAAACGTTCAAATGTAAAAGTTATCTTCAATTTGAGTATATAAGATTTTTTTTATTTTTTCTATAAAAATATGGCCGAGTTGCTGGTTCCCAAAGAAAAAAGCCTGGAGTGCAGAGAGCTAATTAAGTGTATAACATCTGTTTTTATTTTTAAGGGTTTTTTTATAAGTTTATTTATTACCTGAACTTAATTAACTAATTTATAATTGGTAAAGGAAGAGGCATTTGCATTGGCGTTTTTAATCCCAGAAAAATAATATCACAATAATGAATATATTAAAATTTTTAATTTATTTTAATGAAATGTATTTCTTTAAAAATATTCTAAATGAAAATCTTAGCATGTTTGAGAGCACCCTACACAACTCGTAAGCTATGTTAATGTAGAAAATTATTTAATGGTGCTTGTAATATGTATTTAGTATAAAAAAATAATTATGTGTACAAACGAGTCATAAAAACAAAAGCATACAATTATACTTTTTAGTAAGAAAAGGAACAATAATATTTTTTCGTTACTTCGGAAAATAAATGTTTTTTATTATCTTTACATTTTAGCGATTGTGAGATAATACAGTGTAAGGTTAGTTATGTTACTTAATAAGTGTTCACTATATACATTAAGTACTTTTCTTTTAAAATATACAAAAATTTTATCGTTAAATAGTTTTATTTTTTAAGTAAAAAAAATTGTACTACTGTTTGCAATTTGTTATAAATTGTTAAAAAAAAATAACACTTTTAAATATAAACATGAACAAAAAATACTACGTTTAAGCGTAATAAGTTCTTACAAAAAATAATATTTAATTTAAAACAGAGGTGTATTAAAATTTTTTTAGTTTACTACTTAGATGTGATACAAAACTATTTTTATTAATAAGACTATGACGTT
>CM068320.1:8927500-8955000 GCA_034766995.1 Acanthacorydalis orientalis | reverse complement strand
TAGGGTACTGACAATTTTGTTACTTGTTACTATATAATGGACTATTGATTAACTACTAAGCAATGTATATCTTCAAAACTGGAATCGATTGAGCAGTACACGATAAAGATTAAAGAGAACTCAACGCTTAACCAGTTCATGTCTTTAAATCTAAAACAGTTATAAAGTATAGAATTTTATAACAAATATCTGACATGAATAAAAAAGAAAGAAAAGTATATATACTTTTTCATAAATCGATATTAATTTTCATTTCAGTTGTCGAAATATAATTAAAAAAAACATAATTATGTTCATATTCTGTTATTACATTACATTAAGATGGGAGAATTTAAATAAGGTACATTTAGAGAAATTTGTATAAAATTTAGTTTAATTTTATATCCTTGTACTTCAATGCAGCGAATTTTGATAAAGCGAACAGTACACGAAACCTTAAAAATGATTTGTAATCAATTCTTGGTACAAGAGAGCGATGCAGAGCTTTGTCCTAAATATAAATCTTCGATGAAAGGATACGACGCGTTCCATAAAATAAATTAATTTTATTTAAGATGAACGAAAGTTATCTCTTCCTTTATTATTAATATAAAAGGACTCGAACAAGCACAACAATATATTATATATATATATATATATATATATATATATATATATACACAGGTACAATACGAACAGGTAAGATAGAGAGAATGGTACGACAATGTCTGAGCAGGGAACAGGAAGTAGTAGTAGACTATTGTTGGTTGTAACGACTGGCATATTCTGACGATTAACTACAAAAGCTTAATAATTTTTAAGGGTTCTTACTTACTTAGCTACCTGTATATTCGTTCGGAATGCATCAAATCAAGTCTAAATTACATCTATGTTTTGATGATTATAATGAATTTGTTTCAGACCAGCAAGAATTCGTACAAACGCCTTACTATTCTATTTGGAATAAAGTTATAATCCTCTTCCATAGACATCGTTTTACAAAGTACTGTTTTTCCAGATTTATTTTAAAATCAGTTTGAATTTAAATAAAAATCAATTATCGAAATCAGTTTGAATTTAAATAAAAAATATTAATTCTATAAATTGTATTAATTTGAAAAATAAAAATGTTTCAATTTCACAATTGTATTTTACATAAATTTGAACTGAATAGCAGATAATATTCTATTTATTTATCGTAAATTGAATTTTTTGTTTTGCAACTGAATGCAAAACTATATTAGTTATTGACATGGAAATAAAAATATTTACTATATTTTAAGAAAATGATTTACTATCTGTTTTTAATGTAGATTTAAACGAAAAAATCAGATCTGGATTGGTAATATTTGTATGAATTAAGTAAAGATATTTAAGAAAAAATAATAATATCTTTAATGAATACAAGTCATTTGCAATTCTTTATCACAAATGTCCGATTATATAAAAGCAGAAATGCAGTCACATTCATAGTAAAGCACCGTATTGTTCTTACTAAGAAATGCAGAGAATGATTTATCCAATTTTCAGTTATTTTCTTTAATAATTTTAATAGTCTTTTATTTCGTTTCTCCTTAATTCGAAATTTTCTTGTTTAAAAAATTTCGTATCGATGTATGTTTCTTTGACATAAAATACACATTTTCTTAAATAATTTTAATGTAAAATATACAAAAAATTTACTTCGGAAAAGTATATTATAAATCAATAAAAGTAACAATTGTTTAAAAGTCTTCAAACAAATAAATCACCAATTATCATAATATTTTTCTATCAAAATAGTAACTTACTTTAGTATTTGTTGATTAATTAGTGAAAATGAATTTAGTCATACTGTTTAACTATTACTGTCCGTTTTCTTTTTTAATTTTACATACAGCAATTAAAATAATCTATTTTGAAGTGAACAAAAACGTAAATTGCCCAAACATGAATGTTATAGCAATTCCTGGAGTAATAATCGTAATTGGCAATTATAATTTCTTTTCACTTTTTTAACGTCAAAAACATTAGGCATTTTATTGCATTAATTTAAATTTTATTTAAAAATACTTTAATATTTTATTTTCACGAATAAATGGTTCACTCCTCAATCAACAAAACTGGACTAAAAATGTTCAAATTAATTCTTGTTCATTATGATTACTGATTATGTGAATTTAGTTAACAATATCATTCCTCTTCAAAGAAATTAGGTACAGAAAAATCTCTCAATTATTCTTCATATTTTATCTTAATGCAATATTAGGAAACATATTTTTAAAAAATACTTTTCTAGCATTTTCATTATAAATTTTATTAAAAAAAAACATATTACTCATCAAATTTAATTTAAGTTTTTTTTTTATTTGTCATTTTAATATTAAATATACAACGAAAACATTTGGTTCATAAAAACTATTAAATGAACTAAAAGTTTATTGACAACAAATTGGTTTTAATATAAATAATGTATGAAAACTGGCTGGTAAGGAGCAATTATATTTACATATATATATATATATATATATATATATATATATATATATATATATATATATATATATATATATATTTAAATATTACACTGCTGCAGGACAGCGTATGTACATATATACATACATATATACATACATACATACATACATACATACATACATACATACATACATACATACATATATATATATATATATATATATATATATATATATATATATATATATATATATACACTGCTGCAGGAATACAGCAAAAAACAAAGTATCAAATTAAAAAAAAATTAATAACACTCGATGTAGAAAAAGACCGGTTCGGGAGATACTAACAAAACAATTTCGAATGATCGATCAACCACTGCATATTTTAATTAATAGAACAAACAACGTGCGGAAAAAATGGTCGACGAGGAGGATGGAGAAGCGTACGCGTGCACGCAAAAAAATAAACGCAGCTACGCAATTTTCAGTCAAAACAAAGTAAACAAAACTGGATTACTGAATATATATATATATATATATATATATATATATATATATATATATATATATAAATAACTGTTCTTTTCGTTACATAAAAGTGTATATAGTTGATTATCCCTGATACGAATACGTTTATTAAGAACATTATTAACAATATTCATAAATATTATATAGCAAGTAAGGGTTTTTACGGACATTTCATTAAATGAATACACACACATATATGTGTATATATATGTGTGTGTGTATATATATATATATATATATATATATATATATATATATATATATATATATATATATCAGAGTACAGACATTCATATTACTCATTTAACATTTGCATTCATGGAAGCACTATAGATAGAATATGTTAACAGCAGAGCTCCAGCGTTTATGGGTTGTTTTTAATGATTCTAGAGGATAGAGTAGTGCTGTCTATCTTTACTTTCATTAGTTTAAAAATGACAGAACGAGTCTGAATAATAATGAGCATAGGAAGTATTCGTAGTAACCGATTTAAAGCAGCCATTATGAAAAATGAAAATATTCGTAAGCTAATACGAGAAACAAATATATTTTTACCGTAGGACTGAAAATGGTAAATAAGTCATCACCGAAATTGGTAATATTTTTATTATCGGTGTCAATATCTGTAAAAATACAAATTCCTTATGCATGCCTTAGACTGGGAAAGACTATTTTTCACGATGGGTACAATTTTATTAAAGTTTGTACAAAAAACTACTGAACTTACATGAAGCATAAAGTGACAATTTTTTCCATCAGTTTAACAAATGAAACGAATATATCGTCGATAAACACAAGAAATGAACCTAAATAAGGTCCAACTGTTGAAGATTCAGTTATTTCTCATGCAGTAAGACTTGCTATAAAATTTGTAGATTTTAGAGGCAAAATTCTTGTAACTTTTCTTTCAAAATAAATTATGATCAAAGCATAGTTATAATGCGATATTTTTATTTGATCATTACACCAAATAGTGATCAAGTAATGACCAGGAAGGCTTTACAGTCGGTCTATGTCGTAAAATGACACAGTTCATCAAGCGAAAAGAGTTCGGTTTTCTAATAAAAGTTCTTGCTTCATTCGTCAAACTTTCAAGCAATTCTTTCACTTATTTCCATCTATGAAGAAAATACGACGAGGAATAATTTTTCTGATCAGCGATAAGAAGAAATCAGCATTAAACAGGCAAATAAAAACACTACATTTCTTTTAAAAAGATATTAAAAAGAAACTCATTTTGCATTAAAGACATGTATCACTTAACGTCTTTCTGTACGAATTAGTTTGATTCCTCGCATGCTAAAGTGACTGGTTGAAGCGCTCGTGAAACGGGCCTTTGTGACGTCCCGTAGTCACCAGCCTGCGAAATAGCCCTTTCGGTCGATCCGCTTCGCTAGACACCGGGCTTGTGAAAGTTAACGGTACTCGAATAAAAACTTTTACACATTAATTCAAATTGTTTTTCTTTTTTATGAATATATACTTTTAATACATAATATATATTGAAACAATTTTCAGATGTTATTTCATCCGGTGGATTGTAATAATCGCTTTGCCTAAAAATGGATAACATATTGAAAAATTTAAATGTATGTAAAAACAATAGCTTTTGATGGCAAATTAATAAAAATATACTAATCGGCTATAATCTCTACAAGAATTCAAGTGGTGCTTGTGACTGACCCGTAATGCATAACACGAGTCAGACTATATATATATATATATATATATATATATATATATATATATATATATATATATATATATATATATATATATATAAATAATTTATATATATATATATATATATAATTTACATATATATATATATTTATATATATATATATATATATATATATATATATATATATATATGTATATATATATATATATATACATATATACGTATATATGTATATACATATATATTTACGTATATGTATATATATATATATATATATGCACTCAAACCTGTTTTTGTGCGGTGTTTTTTTGTGCGATTTTTTTTTGTGCGGTAAATGAAAATTTCAATAAATTTATTATTTTTGTTGAATTTTAGCAAAATAACGCAGTGTAATTTGAATGTTAGTTTCTAAGTAAATTGCGGTACCGTTCAAGTCAGGTATAAGGGCGCGCATATCTGTCCTGTACCGCAATGGGATAATAAAGTTCGCTGCTGCACAGATGAACTACTAGTTATTTCGTAAGATTTTAAGTTATTTCAAACGTGAGACTTTTTTTCTGCGGTCCCTATTCACCGCATAAAAAAATTATTTTTTAATTGTGTTCCGAAAACTATATTTTATAGCTACTCGTGAAGTTTTGTGCGATTTTTTTTTTATTCATTTTCTTTTATGCGGTCCCTATCTACCGCACAAAAACAGGTTTGAGTGTATATATATATATAATATATAAACATATATATATATATATATATACTTATATAATATATATATATATATATATTCATATATAAATATATATATATATATATATATATATATATATTCAATAAATCCAGTCTACCTGAAATATTTTCACGTACAATATAGGTTCTGTATATCGTACTTCAACCTCTCGACGTGCTATGTGTTAAGAATGCACAACACCGTACAATACCATCATAATTTGTATGCGTACTATTGAATATAATAAAAACATACACACACAATTGACTGAATCGAAGTGACTGATAAAATCGATTTATACGATGTACGAAAACGATACGAAATTCATTTCTGAATGCACAAAATCACTCCTCGTGGTGACTGACTGCATCGGTTCTGATCCTACTTACATGAACTATGACGGTACTTCAATACAGAACCGTTTTTCTTCTCTTTCGATCGATGCAATTTCCTGTATAGGAGCCTATGACATGATTTTCGAGCACGTGGAGCTTGATGGAACATGGTTTCGCTCGTATGCTGTGCTTGTCTCATACACACAAACGTAACACACATGTTCTATAACTGATTCAGACAAGGATTATTGTAGAGCACAAAAGACTTTTGATCCGATACAATGGACGATGTTTTCATATTTCATTGAGGTTTTATTGGATAATCAATGTAAAGTACACCTCTATCTTCATACATAATCCCATACACAATACATATATATATATATATATATATATATATATATATATATATATATATATATATATACATATATATATATACAACAGAACTATCTGCCTTTATGAAAAGATATGAAATGATAAATGAAAACAACATATATTTTATAATGAGTAAAAATCCAATTAAAAATGCTCATTTATACTTCATTCTACATTCGTACACATTTTTTAAAATAATAAATACAAGATATAAATACAATGCATAAAAAATTAATGATGTATGAAGAAAGTAAGCTTAATGATAAATATACTTGTTATATTTACTATAGTTATAATGAATGAAAAACCAACAAAAATCGAACGAATGCAAACATTTCACATTATTATGTTCATTTACACACTAAAAATGTTACTACAGTTTTTATCTATATAATTTCTCATGAAATTAGTTCAGTTTTTAAATAATATACAACTAACTTTTTTTTAATTAATTAAATTGTTGTCTAATTCAGATTTTATGTTTTGCAACTGTTTTTTTTTATATGTAAATAAAACTCAACTACACTACATTTATTTAGTACTGTAAAATATGCAATAAAACTTGTTTTTGATAAATTAATTCAGAATGTCAGAAGGATACCTTAAATCAACTTTTTCCACGATAACTCAATACTACTTTAATCAATTCAGTCCACATTTATATAAATTCAAAACGATATGTGAAAAATATTTTTATTGCAAATTTGACGAAAATACTCAAGACTATTTATATATAACGAAGTGTTTAAGTTTTCAAAAATCATTTTTTATATTAATTAGTGGCTTTTATTAATCATCGATATATTTATTTTAAAGATTTTTTATAGAATCTTTAACCACTTCCGAGATTTGTATTTTATTCCAATTATTATACGAGTATTTTAAAAAAAACTCTTACAAAAAAATACTTACATGTAAACGTAATAGTGGTAGAAAAAAATGAAGAAAATTACCTGCAATCAAAAAAACGAACAATTAATAAATAATTATTTGTTTATTTGAAAATAAGAAAATATTAATCAATAAATCCAAATTAAAATGATCGACATCTACAAAACAAATAAATTCCCGTCTGTAAGTTATAAATGGTTTAAAACTTTGTGTACAAATCTAGATACTGATTATTCAGAAGTAAACAGAGCGTTAATTAATGAATTATTAATATTTTTGTTAATTAATTAATCAAAAATATGTTCAGATTTCATATAAAAAACGAAATATATTTTCTGTGCATATTTTTGTAATTTTATTTTTTTATAGTTTTTAACAATATATATATATATATATATATATATATATATATATATATATAATAAATATGCCATGTTAGTTCTATACATATCACAATACAGTTCAGGCATTATCACTTATACAAATCGATTTTTTATTCATCCCACAAACCACAAAAAAAATTTCTGATCAACATAACATTTAATAATTGATTAATTATCATTTTTTCAAATTGTATATGCGCATACCTATGGCGATACCATCATTCTTGAAGTACTAAGATATAGAGAAACCTTGAAAAATTTATAAAAAAAAAAACTAACCTAAATCTTTCATGGCTGTGTGTAAATCACATCTCTAATTTAAAGAGCTAAACTGTTTACAAATATATTTACTTATAACGATAATATTATATATTCTATTATTTACTATTTCCTTTAAAAAAGTGTACATCTAATTACAGGCGTTCCAAAGAATGTATACACATTTAAATAGTCCACAAACCTCTTAATTTTCATTTTTTAGGTAAAACTGATTTTAAATAATGGTTGATCTCAAACTAAACCCGAAAAAAGGAAATTTGTCGTGAAGTGACACTGGAACTGTGAGAACGAAATTGAAGACAGTTTAGAAAGTGTCATTTAAATTAAACAGCTCAATTAATCGCCACAACGCAGTTACTGGGCATTTGAGAATCCGCATGTTACAGAGGAACATCATGTTAATTTATCAGGAGTTACAGTATAGCATGGATTATCAATAAGGGGTTTAATTGGACCATTTTTTTGATAGCATTGTGATTGGTGTCGCTTACTTGCATCTACTGCAAAAATTTTTCATACCACGCATTCGTGATGTGTTTAGGGATAAGGAGGACTTTCATTTCCAACAAGAATGCACATCCCCCCGGCCATCGTAATGAGAGGGCGTATCTTGAAGAAAATTTGCCGAACAGATGGATTGGACGTAGAAGTAGCATTGAATAGCCCCCTCACTCCCCAGACATCGCCACAATGGACTCTTTTATGGGGATTAATCAAAGATAAATTTTATGGCACAAAACCGGTAACAATTAATGAAATGAGAGCAGCCATTGAAAGAAAATACACCCCAATATCAAACCAAACGCTTCGTTCTGTTTATAATTCCATTGCTTCACGTTATCAGAAGTACCTGGACCAGAACGGTCATTAATTTGAGCACATGCGATAACTAAAAAAATATATGTCTTCTTTAATTTGGAGTTTTAACTTTAGTTACACCTCAATAAATAATGAATGAATATTCATCTGGAACAAGGTATAAGTAATGACGAACTTCACACTTGGCGGAGTTAAGAGGGTCTTGAGTTGAAGATATTAAGTAGAAACGAAAGAAAGTATGTTTAGATATTTTCTTTCAAATGATATTAATTTTTCGGCAAAATCATTACGACTGTAAATGGATTTCTGCCAACGTATAAACATTTTCTTCATTTAATCAGTGAAGAAATCTGGTGATTGTTCCTTCAAAACTTTACATTGATCATCGATGACCTCACGACAGTCATAAATAGGCCATCAGAGTAGACATATATATATATATATATATATATATATATATATATATATATATACATACATACATATTACTCTTACATCACACTTAAGTGCCGAATATTAGTTAATCAGATAGTGGCATATAAGGTCTAAAAAGAAGTGTGCGAAAACTTTTCAATTATATATATATATATATATATATATATATATATATATATATATATATATATATATATATACATGTTAATAAGAAGAGTAAAGAGTCTGAAATGGAAATGGGCGGGACATATCGCAAGAAGAGAAGACAACCGATGGACAAGAGAAATTATTGACTGGGAACCAAGGAATATGAAAAGACCCAGAAGAGACCAATGAACAGATGGGATAAGGATATTAAAAACTTTCTTGGAAAACTGTGGAAAAGAAAGGCACTGGATCGAACAAAATGGAAAATCATGGAAGAGGCCTTTATCCATCAGTGGATTGACAGGGGCTGAAGATGATGATGATATATACATGTGTGTGTGTTTGTGATGAATACAGAGAAAATTTCAAAATAACTAATTACTTTACTTTAAAAACTGGACATTTGTATACAAGAAAATATTTTTTTTGTATAACTACACTTACGTTGTAATCTAGACAAAAATAATCGAATTCATGTAATATTAATGTAAATCTCATTATTTTCATTAATATTTTATTGAAATACTTATTTAAAGGATAAACACAAATAACACAAGCGTGCTGACTTTTTGAAAATAAATTGATAAATAGAAAAAATAACGAAGTACGTCAATAAATTGATTGGATCCAATAATGGGGCCGTAACGCAAAGAAAACTCGTCGATACAGAACTGAGAATATTATTAAAAAAAAAAAAACTCGAACAACTTGTTACATGTGGTAAAAAAATAAACGTTTTTTTCCCTCTGAAGAATAAAGAAAGAGAAATAAAATACCAATAATAACATTGTCAATATCGGAAAGATAAGTGTGAACGAGCATACACACACACACATTTACACACATACACAAGAAATAATAATCACGTCAATTGGAACGCGATAGCAACAGATTCTGAATGAAAATTTCCCGAAATTCGTCTCTGCGACTGCACATAAAATATCAACCGTACGCGAAACTTATGCAGTATGCCGTCGTGTTGGAGACGTACGAGGGTGAGCGATCACATCCCACCACCACTTCTAGCGACGTGAAATCGGTATCCACCCTCATCATTTCCGCACACGACCCTAACAGGCTGCCAAGCGAGCGAGCGAGCGTCGTTTACGTGCGCCTATGTGTGCCAGTATCTAGCAACAGGTTCGAGTCTCGCTGCTTGCTTGCTGCCTGGTTGATTCCGTTGGTTAGCGGACGGAGCTGATACAATCTCTTTATATCTTTTGGCGAACACGGGTTAATGTTTGTAGCTCGGCGGTGGTATCTAAAACGTTTTGTTTTCCTTTTTTTCCTTTCGTTAATTTTCGGCTGAGCCACGCACTCGCCGTTAATAGAATCGCGCTGAATTGCACATTTCGTACTAACCGCTTTGATGGCCGTTTTGCGCGTGCACGTACTACGGCACGCGTTAATTGCTGTACCAGAGAATCCACAAATGTTACTCTGTTCGATTATAATTTTTATAGCCGATCTGTTTTATATATCGTTAAGTGAAATCGACATAAAAGTAAAATATCTAGAATTTAAAATTTTACCAAACTGATCTTTCTGAAGATAACGGTCCTGTTTCGTAGCAAAGGGTACAGATGATATTAATTCAATCTTGAATACACCAAATATTTCGTTCGATCGTTTTATTTTATTTAATATACCGTCAAACCCGACAATATAAAACCAGTGTTGTATATTTTATGTATAAAATTTTTAATTGTTGTGTTGTGTATTGAAATGTTTAATTGTCGATTTTCTAAACCATTTTGTATGTTTTCGTTACTTTCATTATTGAAAATATTTCGGTAATTTGAACATTGATTGTTAAACTTAATTCAGTATACGTCAGTACATTGTAGGAATGATAAATAAATACTCTCGGTAGACAGTCGCATCGAACAACTCGAACGAACCGGTCGAGAGTTGTTGAAACATCGAAAAACGAAGCACATTTGTATCACTTAGTTTAATTGTCAACTTGTATTCTTTCGATAATTATAATCATACTGTCACTGCATTATTTCCTCATATTTATAAATAAATACAGTAATTATATTTGAACTATTGGTGTTTTTTACTCAGTAATAAAAGAGCAGTAAATACATCAAAACCTTTTTATATAAACATTCAAAACCAGTTAAATCACGTTAAGTCGGGGTTTAACAAATTTTCCAGGTCCAAATGGATATTAAATATTCCAACGAATATATATATATATATATATATAAAATATGAAAATATATAATATGATATAAAAATATGTAATATGATATAAATTCAATTCTATGTTTATCCGAAATGTTATATCTACTATTGAAGTAGCTATTTCATATATTTATTAAAATCTATTTTTAAAATATCATAGTGACACTGACAAAAAAGGTATTCTTGTTGTATTTTTGAAAAAAAAAATTATCAATGAATAAATACTAATACTATTTTGCAAACACAGAAAAAACAGGTATTCTAGTTGTACTTTCGAAGAAAAGTATCAACTTGATATCGGAATGAGAAAAAGAATAGAAGTGCATTTTGCGATATGTGATTAAATCCGTTTATCTCCGAAATGACTTACATGAAACTTATGAAACGTACCAATATAAATAATTAAATTCAACAGTACAACACCTTTAACCTTTTAAGTACCAAGGGCGATACATCGGTTCTCGGTTTTCTAAGTGCTATAACTCATAAAAAAATCAACTGTGCTTCATAAAAAGGATATCAGAAGCTAATGTAAACATACTTTTACGTGTTCTATCCGTTTTATTCTGAGGCCGTGTGCGAAAACTAAATGGTCGATTAAACTAAATTGTTGAATTTAGTGTCGATGTTACAGTTCAAATTGTGCGAAAAGTTGCCGCGACTAAATTGAATTTTATTTTCTATTTTATTCATTTATCAACCTTTATTTCTACAATATTGATGTTCGTTAAAAATCTCCTTGGGTTATTTTTTTCAGGAAAAAGCGAACAGTGTAAGCGTAAAAACCTAAATTCAATTTAGTCAGCTATCAAAAATGTAGTCAAATGAAAAACAGACTTATGGTGTATTATCGGCACTAAATGCAACATTCAGTTTAGCTAGCCACTTCGTCAGCTTTCGCACACGGTCTAATCCTAATTTTAAAAAACTACCAGGCCGTAATATAAGGTGCTGTAATGAGAGTATGCAGCAATAAATATGAAGGGCCCAGTAAAAAGCCCCCGTCTTATCTGTTCGATGTGCAAGAAAGGTCTTCACGGATTGTGTCTGAAAGAGCGTACAAATCTATACGAAAGCTTCTTCAGATTAAGTATATTTACTTATAACAGTTATGATTACAAAAATCTTTGAAACTACTCATTCCAAAGGACAATAAATGTAGTTTTTTTTACAAAAAAGTTTCATTTACAAGTTTCTGTGAAAATATTTCTGTTATACTTAATTTTTCTTTTGCAAAACCTTTCTAATTTTTTTTTTGATTTTATTAGCAATAAAGAAAGTCCAATATGTTGTTAATATTATGTAAAAATGTAATTAACTTTAATTTAAAACTGACCGAAATATAATTTTTTTCTATAACCATGCATTTTTGCTTAAAATTATCTAACATTTTTCGTGAATATACGAAAATTTTCATTGGCACTCAAAGGGTTAAAATATCAAGATTTACTTCTGAGTGCTAGTGAATACAAGCGTGCAGGAAAAATATAAATATTGTAAAATTAGTATGAAAAAGAAACATTTTCACAAGAAACAGACAATATACAAGGTAATTTTAATATAAATCAAAAAATGAAAATCATTTTTCTATAGACTTTCAAGAACTTCACGTTTATAAAAAAATATTCCATGCATATCGTCGAAATAAAATAAAATATTTTTTTCGCATTAACTACAGTTTTTTTGTCGAAAAATTGAATGTTATTATTACTTATTTTGAAATTTATGTAATATTACAGAGTGTTCTCACGACATACTGCTGTAGTCCATCATTAATTATTCGATCATTTTAACAGTAGCTCTAGTGTTATAAACTTGGATCTCGTTTACCTTTTTAAAACTATAAAATAAGGAGGTCGATGTATTTACATACTTTAAATGGTTTAATTACTGGTTTATTTTTAACTGCTTGTGACTAGATTAAAATTTTAATAGACTGTGATGTCATCAACCTCAGAATGATATGAAGTACAGAAATTTTGGAATTTTTCTGTACCTCAGCACCTTGAGAAAGCAGCCATTAAGTCACTATTAAATTTCATAATTATTGAATATTTCTGATCAAAAGAAATATTTGTTTTGAGAAGTGAAAAAAATATTATTGAAAATGAATATTTATTTACATTTATTTCATTTTTAGTTTTTTTTTTACTACTTGCATACAAATATTGATTGCTTATAAAACATGAATACTGCCACTGAAATGTCTGAATTTGTACTGCTACATAATTTTTATATCAGAAAATATATTTTGAATTATTTTTTCAAATAAATTGTGTTTTCATTCAGCATTTATTAAATACGTAATTCTGAGGTTTCAATTTACAAAACAAATAAAAAATATAATCAATTGTTATGTGTCATCTTTAGCTAGACGTTAAAGATATTTCTAATATCTATGTAAATATGGAGCACATTGCGAAACTAACAGTTGAGAATAAACAGTCAGATGGTAGAAAAAGACAAAAACTCACAATAGAACTTAACAAAAAGATCACAAGTATAAGTTTATTTGTTGTAACAAAAGCGATTAAAAAGTAAAAAAATATATTTTAACAAACACAATACATTTAAAATGTTTTAATTATTTAAGTTTGAGAAAATTTTAGAGTGATTCTGAAATTAGCAAAGTTATTAGTGTGAATTCATACTGTTGTGGAATGTTTGTAATCTAATATTTACAATCTACAATCTAAATTTAATCAGTAATCTAATCTATAATCTAAATCTGTATTATGTCACTTATATTTGAAGGAAATGTATCCAAATAACAAAAATTGTTCTATACTCAAATAGCTAAATATTAAGCTATTGAATAATGTAACGTACATTCAAATAGGACATTTGACTATTTCGTTATTTAAAAAAAGCAACCAACTCAACCTTAACAGAGTCAATGAAATAAATTCAAAAACATATTCGTCGATAATCAATTAAATACGTTTAGTTTATATAACATTTTACCTACCGGGAGGTCATTATTTTCAACAATAATTATTTTTACCAACGTCCATCTATTGTTGAAAATGAATATTAAAACCATCATTATCAAATAACGAATACTGAAAATCATTTTTCAAATTTATTCAATTATATCACATTTATCTAACGGAACTTTACTAATAGAGACCATTTTAATTATCGACATTCATAAAAATATAATTATCAGAGATAATACCATTTCATAATTATGAAATAATATAAGAAAAGAATAAAACATGACATTGTTCAGTCATATAGTCTTCTAACAGGTTCAAACACCGGTCATTGTAATTACAGAATTTTTTTAATTAAACTGAATTTATTGGCGTGAAACCAATTCTGTACAAAACGCATACATACATGGGTTAGCATAGTCGCTCTCACAATTGTTTAAAGATTTTTATTTATGTAAATTGGAGTGTAAAAATATTAACAAGTTCCGTGGTCATTTAATATTGTGGAAATGTAACGTAATGTTTTTTTTTCTAAACGGGTATATACAATAAAATAAATTGACAAGTTTATTGTTTTTTTTTTATATTTGCTCATATGTATTAATTTATTGTCATAATTTATTTTTAACAGTCTGATTGTTTTATTACTATATATATATATATACTGGTTCATAAAATCATTCTTTTATGAATATAAAAATTATTCATCCATTTTATAATTTAATTCCATTATTCACAAGTGCCATTCTTATAATTTTGAATAAAATTTAGTATAACTTCAGGGTTTTAATTTACAAGGGGAATAATAAATAAATTAATTTATGTCTCTTTAAATTTTTTACCAAATTTTGATTAATAATTGATAAAAATTAAAATACAAAAGGTAACAAACTGTATAATACTTGGATTGTATAAAATTTCCTACAATCAAATTTTAGCACGTCACTACTACTTCTGAAACTTACAATTTAAGAATAAAATTTTTTAAACCGTATTATGATATACGTTTACTTAGTCTACTCATGTTGAAGCTGCATTGCTATTCCATATTATATTTGTTCAATGTTCAATTTTATATAGAAAAATAACATTAATTTTACTTTCACCCATTTTTCTCCGACTAATATTAATCTAATGCTAAATAAAGTTGAGAAGAAAGTAAATCATACTTTATAGAACATAGTTTCTCAATCTGTGTTACCACGGAATAATTTAAGGTATTCAATAATTTATGAGGAGCATTAAGCTGTGTATAGAAATGAAACAAATTATGCTTGTTTTTTATTCAGGTAAAAATTAAATACTATGACAGTAAATTAATTAGAAACATGGAATTTTATACTTTTCTAAGAATAATTTGAATTTACATTACGGCTAATACTGGATGAAGAACATCATAAAATATTCGTTCCTGCAAAAGCCGTCAGGCTTTCTAACATCTGATTAAAGTTCCACAAACAACTAATTAGGTATAATAAATATACCTTATATTCTTAAAAAAAATCATTGTTTCATAGAGAACCAATTGTATTTGTTGAAGTCAATTTCCAGGAGACAAAACTGGTTTGTTCTTTACAATTCTTAATTTACAATTCTTATTTTAATTGTACTGCAATTTTTTGAACCAAAAAGTATTTTTTGTAACGGTTCCAATTATAGGAACAAATCATTTTATATATCATATAATTGTTAAAATATACATAAACTCATTAATAAATTTTATAAACAGCTTGACACAAATATAACTCTTTTTTTCTTTTTTTATTTTAATGAAATAACAAGAATACATGCGTTTTTCTCGTAGCCTTCATTCTTTTGAATTACTCGAGATCCAGTTTTTCACTACTAATTTCGGTAAAAGTGCCATCTTTAGATAGATTTTAGATAACTTATGTAACTATGACACATATACCGAAACTAGTACTGAAAAATAGAAACTCATGATTCATTAGGACGAAGAACATTAGGCCAAAGAATCAATGAAATCACGGGTAGAAAAAAGGTTTGTGATTTTTGATTGGGTGCTAATAAATTAGACACATACTGTTGACGCAAAATAAATTCAATTCTAATTAGAAGAAGATAATGAATAAATAATTAAAAATAATGATTTCTTTCAAAAATGTATCACTTTCTACACGCCACAATATTTTTACTAAAATATTCAACAATACATTAGGATTCACTTTTTTCATTACGACCATTTCGATGGTGATCCATCATTTGCAAAAAATTAAGTACACAAAGATATCTTCCGTGTTGACAATTTTTCTATAAAAATCTTTCTCAAAAATGTTTTTGGGTATTTAAGAAAAAAACTGTGACTCAGTGTTAAATAGACAAATTAATTTGGCAGTTGTTTATTTAAATATCCATAATGACATGCTTGAGTCTGTATTTTTTAATATCCATTCCCAATGTAGGTTTGCAAATCGATAATCTAACTAAATAGTTTTACTTAAAGGATTTTGTTAGTTTATTTACATATGGAACAATTGTTCTATGGTTACACATTTTATATTATGATAAACAGCTTATGTTACCTGTAACTGTTTTAGTTTAATTCAAGTGCATATGACATCAAAATCCAAAATTTTACATGTTAAATCTAATCAAGTATTTTATAATAGTTCATATTTATGAAAATATTCTTTTAATTGATCAATTCATATTATATACAGCAGAACGATTTTTTTTATATTTTTCTTTGCTTCTGTTTAAAATTAAAAACATTTACATCATGATTATAAAATAGGATTGGACTCAAATAATTTTAGAAAAATATCTATAGGTATGCATATTATACAAAGAGTACAAATGTATACATAATGTAACTAGTTTCTATTTATACACAATTGCGGCAAGAATTTGATTCCAAGCAGGAAATTAGACTGGTTTTTCTCATACATCTTCGTGTCCATCTTCCTTCACTGATCTGACGAAACGATAATACAGACATTGAACTTGTGAGAATGCACTAAACCATTAATAATAGTGAACAACGAGACCATTACAGAAAAAGTTTTACACTACGGTCATGGTAAAATAATTCCACTACTATAATGCGGTACATAATTAGCCATTAGTTATATATTATTAAAATTCATTATTTCGTTAAACAATTCACGGCGTTGTGAGCAAAACGGTGTGGACGAACGACGTGCACACACGGTTCAGGAGTCTTAACTGTGTGAAATTTGCGAGAGGGTAATTGGACGCGCATGCACTCGTTTGTATGTTTTCAAGTTGATGCCTTTTTTTCTACAGTACGATTAAAAATTATACATATAGTAAATGAAAGAGTGTGAATTTGTTTTAAAGATATTAAACTTATCATAACTCTGACGTTAATGTATCGTTTATAAAACAAGTTTATAACTTCCTAATTAAAGAATGTGCTTAGATTGTTCTAATAAAGAGAATTGTGAGTATTTGTGTGAAAGTATTGTGAGAATCATAGAAAACGTTTCAAATCGATTCCTTTTGTGTTATAAATTGATTACTAAACATTTTATGTAGGACCTTAATTACAAACAACCTACTTGTAATATGGTCTACAACTTTTTATACTTAGTGTTTTTCGGATAAGTTTATCTAGTAAATCGAACGCATGTTTGACGTTTTGCCAACACAACATTAAAAGACCATACCCCAACACAACATTAAAAGATTAAGAAGAACGAAAGCTAATATGAACGGATCATATATATATATATATAAGTTGGACTTATGCTCAAGCTAAGACGCGTCTTTCGTGAACAAAATATATCATATGTCTCTCGCAGGTAAACATTTTGTTGAGATTGAGTAACGTGGTTAGTCGTTATTAAAAAGGTGAATTCGAAATCCGTTCCAGTTATGGTCTAGTAACTTTGAAATGCCGACTTAAAAAAGACATATGTACCTGTTATCTATGGAGCATATAAATATAAAAATGATAGAAACAGAAAAGATTCCCAAATATAGAATTGTCTGTGAATAAAATAATAGAACAAGCGTAGTAAAATCATGGAGATTCATGATTGACATATTTTTCAATAAGAAATATTTTTAAAGCTTATAGAAAAAAGATATTATGTATGGCAAGACATGAAAATTTTCAATAAATGCGTATTTCTACATTGTGGATTAAACGATAACAGAGAAATATTAAACATACATTATGTATTTATTAACACATTCGCAGAAAAGACGACTGTAGCCGTCTTATGCTTTAAGTTCTCCACGGACAAAATACTTTAAATTGAATCAATCATAACTCTCTTTTAAATTAAAATATTTTTTCGTCGGTTTAGAATTTTGAAACTCCAAATTTAACATTTAAAACCACTATATATCTTGGCTAAGCAGTTGGCATAAATTCACGAAACGACAGTGAACACAGTGGCGTCCAAAAAGTAACATATTAAGCATTGCATACTTTTTTCATTTCAGTTGAAAAAACATGCTGACGAAGACGCGGAAATTATTTTTTCAGCTCGGGTGAAAGGTGTTGTGATGTATAAAACATGCGAAAAAATGGTTTCAGAGATTTTGGAATGGTGACTTTGATATTTTCGATCGAGAACGTTCCGGATAATCGAAAAAACTGAAGACGAAGGGCTTAAGTAGCTGTGAAGCCAAGAATACTCAGTTCAAACTGAATAGGAATACGCTCAATAACTCAGAGTTACACAGCAAGCAATTTCATATCGTTTACATCGGTTGAGAAAAATTCAAAAGCTATGTTGATGGATTTCACATGAGCTCAGCCAGAAAAAAAAGAAAGAAGATGCAACACGGCTATGTACTCCGCCACAAACTTCAAAAAGAAGGAGTATTTGCATAAAATTATAACCCACGACGAAAAATGGGTTTTGTATGATAATCCTAAGCGCCAAACAGTATGGGTTGTTATACCCGGTGAATCATCAACACCGACTCAGAAACCAAATATTTATGCCAAAAAAATGTATTTGTGTGTTGAGTGGAACAATAATGGTGAGATGTATAATGAATTGCTCGAACCTAATAAGACTAAAAGTTCAGAGCGTTATCGACAATAACTCATTCGTTTGAGTAAAGAATTAGAGTGAAAAGTACCATCCACTGACTAGGGAATGAGGTAATTCTTTTTGCAGCACGACAAACGTCAAAGAGGCCAAAGACGTTATTTGTGCGTCGAGCTGGAGAAGTTCTCCCTCATACGCCCTTTTCACCGAACTTAACTCCGTCATATTATTACCTGTTCCGGTAGTTCTGACATCAATTGTCTGATATCCATTGTGAAAAAGTGGCCGAGGTTCAAAAATGCATTGACGATTTAGGTGACTCAAAGCCACGATTTTTTTTCTATAAGGGATTCGTCAGTTACCCGACATATGGAATAAAATTATATAAAATAATGAGGGATATTTTGAGGATTAAAATGTATTACATTTTTCTGTACATAAACATTCATTTTCTATACAAAAAGCCACCGAATAAAAATAATATTTAGTTATTTGTTAACATTAAGTAGATTCTATTTAATTATATATATATATATATATTATATGTTTATGGTACAAAACTGATTACATACAAACGAAGTGCATGCAGCAATTATTATCATTCGACGGTTCTGATTGGTCGTGAAATCAGATTAAACTTGGCAAAGACAATGGCCTCAGTTTCAGTGCAAAAACTTTTCAGGCGATTTGCCTTCATACGCAGATATATTACAAAAGCAAGGTTACCGTCGCTTGGACTGCCATGTCGAATGGAAAACATGTAATTTCTTGATATTATGGAGATAATGTTTCACACGGTGCGATTAGTATCTGACACTTTTATGCGACAATTACAGCGTAAAAATATCTTGAACTGTAATGAATACCAAAAAGAATAAACTTTTAATCTACATTTTTAACTACTGTATTTTGTTTACGAATCATGCACTCTACATAACATACGTAATTTTTGCATTGCATTCAAATTGAGACAATTGACAATAATACGTTAATTTATTAGCATTTGATTCAAAAGACATACATATATATATATATATATATATATATATATATATATATATATATATATATATATATATACATAAAACGATAACTTAAATCAATTATAATCGTTCGAGAATGTTATAAATGCTTTATGTTACCTATTTTCCTTTCCATTTTATTATATCATTAGTTAAATTAACCCCTCAAAAGATACAAACGGTTAATGAAAAATACAATTAACTGCAGGGAATGATTACGCAAACCCTTCGTTATAGTATGTAAGGGAATTTCAATAGGTGCAGTAATGTAATTTTAAACGGCACCAATTTTCTTTACGCACGTTTAATACCACATACACTCGGTTTAATTTTAATATGGAATTATTGTTAGTGAACCGGTAGACAGACCGGGGAGTAGGCGGCCTTCTACCACGAATATACACATTACAATAATTTATACGTTTGTGAATACAGAAAGAAAAATAGAATACACATTTATATATATATATATATATATATATATAAACATATATATATATATATATATATATGTGTGTGTGTTTGCTTCGACGTTGGTTTTATTCGTTTCTTATCTATTTATCTATCCAGTGTTTTCAGTTGACACACGTGTTCGATTAAAATCGTTCATGATAAATCATTATATTACGACGGCATCGATAGTTTGAATGCTAAACGATTTGTGTTATTATTCTTACTGTACTACACCACACACAGTCAGAAATATATATTGACAAGTGAAATGTCATTTAGTGTACTGCGTTCAATTCGGTATTCATAAAGCTTTATCGTTATTGTTATAAATTATAAAATCAATACACGGTTATACTTTCCAGGTAAAGAGTTCCATGTCGTAGCATTTATTTTGTAAGATTTTTTCTTTTCGATAATATACACAGACATTATATATATATATATATATATATATATACATATACATATACATATATATATATATATATATATATATATATATATATATAACATGAGTAATACCATTTTCAGTGGTTTAAGTTTGGAGTATAGGTGAATTAATTTAATAAATAAAACTGTACACTTCTGGCGCTGCGGTTAAATTCATTTTTACACACAAATTCCTCTTTTCACTCTACAGACCGCAAAAATGTTCCCTTGGTCTTAATGTTCAATACATTATTACTGACAATGTTCTATCCGATGGCAATTGCATGATCTTCAGAGTGTCGAGGTACAAAAGAATCAAAAAAACTAATTTTTTTCTTATTTCAGCACTCTGAATATGGTAGTACTGCAGTCGAAATACGCATAAGCAACAATCGAAAACAGTCAGTAATAATTTATTGAACATTGTTGACCAGAGAAAAATGTTTACGGCTCGAACAGTGCAAAAATTCTTCTGTGAAACGACTTAATACAGAGAGTGATGTTCGAAGGAAGAAGCTCGACTTTTTAATGGATATTGCAGACTGTTTTATCATCGGGATATTGAAAATGTAAGATTAAGACGGGAAGAAATTGTATATAATAACGGAAAATATATTTTGGATCAAAATTAAAACGTATTTTTTTGCTGCTTCAAAACTAATTTCAAAACACTGCATTACTTATAGGATGATTATATATATATATATATATATATATATATATATATATATATATATATATATATAATATAGAATTCTATGTTCAATATTTAAATTTAATCTAGAAAAAATAAATAAGATAACCGACATACAATCAAAATATTGTGAAAAAAAATAATGGCATGAAAATAAAATCGATTTAAATCATTTTTTCATAAAAAAAAACTGGTAATCAATTTTTGAATTTGATTTATTAAAAAAAGATTAATTAGCATGCATAATTTCTTACGTGTTCCAAAAATTTATTTCCAACAATTATTACAGTATTCGGGGAAATTTATTTAACCTCGACACAGACGGCAAATTGTGAATAACTATTTTTATTACTTCTTTGACCGATTTACATTTCTATTTAATTCTTTTTAATAACACAAAAGCGAATGAGAAACATTAAAATATTAAAGTTGTTCATTTTACATACTTGCTATCAATGTGTTCGTTCATACTTGTTGATCTAAAATTGTATTCATATCTTTAATGTCTGAACATCACATATAAACCTGTTGTTACATTTTTTGTTAACGATATTTTGATCAATGTTAAAAAAATATACTGGATGATATATTCTATTGTAATCAAATTCCAAACTACATGAGAAAGTCAGTTAATTAAACTCATTTATTCATTTATTGTAATTTAACAATTTATTAGTTCGGTTCTTGTAAACAATTATACTAGCAGAACGTGCATTTATTCACAGAATTAAAAGATCTACTTTACTTAAATGCTGTAATGAAGATCTTAGAAATTAATTTTTGATAGTACATGAATAGTACAACGAATATATATATATATATATATATATATATATATATATATATATATATATATAAATTAGAATACAAAGATGCATTGTGAGATGCATTTCCAAGTAATCTATCAACATTGTACGTCCGCTATCTATTTTTACGTTCAATTACGTTTCATCTCTTTCCGTATATAATGTAAACTGTTAGTTTCCTGTCTACACATAAATAATTAAAGATTAATTATAATTCCATCCTCCACTCCAGCGAACCGTCATCCGTTCATATAGAAGACAAACAGACGATGGTAGTACTACACAACTAAAGCACCAACCGCTATTACTTGTTTTTGATCTTTTATAAAATGTTTCTTGTTATATAACTTGGCAAAGAGATACACACACACACACACATTCAGTGTGTACGTAGTTTTACTATCTTGAACGAAACTTATATAAGTTTATTCCGTTCGCGAGTTTTTGTTGTAGTTCGCTATATGTACTTTCACAGGGTTGGTGTAGATAAACACTTTTATTGTTCTTTCGATTTAGTTCGTTCATTTCAAGTTGGTACCACTGTAGATTCCAATGTACGTTGTGTTTTTATATCAGTAGTTTAGTAATTAGTAATTAACTTTTATAGTATCTTGTATCTCGTAAAATGCACAGCTGGTTACTTTGTTGCATTTCAAACGGTTCAAAAATATTCCTTTGGCCAGAGTTATTCATTTAACTAAATAAGGATACGTTGAAAATTTTAACAAAAATCTGCATCATTATTTTATAACATCTCAATGGAATATATATATATATATATATATATTTAATACCTGAAAACATTTTTGATTTATTCTCAACGAATGACACTGATTATAGAACGTCAACCAAGAATATAAATAACGAACAAAAGTTATGATACCTGAGTGACCGCATTAGTGAACATAAGATTACTTAATACTTCAATATCATGCAGTAATGTTACTCTTTTTATTACTTATTTCTGTTATTTCATGTAACAGACAATAAGCATTTTGAACTTTTGAATATGATGAAAACCGGTAAGGTGAAAATATTTTATGATTTCAGTACAAGAAACAAAATATTATTAAAATCTATGATATTCAAAATTCATTAATACATAATATACACTAAATCTGTCTCCCTTCAAAGAACTAAATCCTGAATTTGATACAGTCGTCTCAGTGCTATGTTTCATGTGTATGTACAACGTAATCCAAATGCTGTCCAACTGTGGAAGTCGATTCTTATATGCTATGCCTAGTTCTAAACATGAACATTGTTTTTAAACATTTTATCCGAAAAGTATATTTATAGAGTTTAGATATAATTTCGATAGTGTTTAGAAACACATCATACATTTTTGTAAGCAGTATACACATTGTTTCAAAATAATATCGAAACTGTACTGATTCAATATGAATACTTCTTGAATTGAGTGTTGATTTTTGGGTTAGGCATTATCATTACTAGTTCATCATGTAAATTATTTTAGTGATTTAAAACAATGGTTGCAATTTTTTATTTGGTCTGTTAAAATTCAGAAAAATTCATAAAAAAGTCCCTCTATCACACATCGCGTATCAGATTCAAATCAAAGATGACAGGAGTCGCAATAAACATAACCTCAGAAAAATATACATTAAAAGATCAACTCAATTTCTATAAAAGTAAATAAGTTTCAATCATATTTCATGAAAATGAAGAAAAGAGCCTCCCTTGAGATTTAGTTGCTATTATTTTTTTTATTATTATATATATTTTTCTATATGTTTTTTTATTATAAAGTTAATTTAAAAAAATAAGATTAACAGAACTAGAGAAAAACAAACGACAATATATTGCTTGTGATCAATTATAGTTTGACACTGTGAATAAATTCATTTTCATGTATAAATTATTATACCAAAAAACACAATAGTGTTTGTGTATGTGCTTTAAGAATGGTATCAATGTTAACAGAATGAGTATTAAGATACCATAGAAACAACAATAAAACGTGTATAGCGTGAAATTCGAAGATTAGTAGTGTTTGGAGAGTTGCTCTATTTGTAAAGTGTTGGTTATGTTAAAAACATGCTGGTGCACAAAGATATACAAGTTAGCGCTATTCCATAGATATTTTAAAACAGTAAAAGATATTGAATCTATTGAAATGTGTAAGTTAAGTAAAATTAGACGAATATAAATTACTATTTGTTTGATTTGAAAACAAAATTTATTTTTTTAAAATAACAGTTACATGATATTTAATTATAATACTCAAACAATATAATTTATTAGTCCTACATTCTTAATAATATTCTATTAGTAACTCTGTGGGCTTTCAATTCACATTATTAGAGTCATTGCCAATGAATCAAATTGTATTTATTCAACAAACAGCATTTACCCACCTTCACGGTTACTAATTCTAAATTTGATGTCTGCTGAATTTAAATATCAGTAACTTTTGAATTTTTTATAATAATACGCATGAAAACATGTAATTCGAAATTATACAAAAATATGAAGTGAAGATTTTAAAATTTTAATTATTAATTCTCTACTATACAGTTCCCACTCTTCTGAGATATCATATTTATTTTTTAATTACTCACTTTACACTATGTATATATTTTCATATCAATATTGATATACGACTTATAACAATATTAAAATTGGTGTGAATGTGATTTTCTCTTCACTTAGCAAACGTCTTGATGATGTATCATTAACATTACGGACAGTAAAAATTAACGAACAGCACACGGAATGCTCCATTAAAAACAGATAATAAATAAATGACACGTTTTCACACATTATACATAACGAATACGTGTAGTCACATACACAAGATGATGTAAAATTTTCTATCTGGTAATGTACAATTGCTACTCGATACTTGATTCCTGAATCGCAATCTTTCAATGTTGATTCCGTCTCTGGTAAAGACACAGCAAAAGCATCGCACTGACACAGAGGCGTACAACTAATTACCAAGGTTCACAAGTAATTACACTGCGATTGTTGGAACTTATTTTATACCGACATCTCTCGACGACACGGGGAGATGTCTACGTTTTACCCGCAGACAAATGCAACAACATTAACTATCTCGTATTGTCTTCGACATATAAACTGAACATGTCTATATGCATTTATATATGTAATATATATATATATATTATATATATATATATATATATATATATATATATATATAAAAAAACATTTAAACTTTTTTAATGTTATATGAATATATCCGTATATAGTAAAACTATAAAAAAATAATTGCCACCTCTTACTTTTTTTGTAATTAAAAGGCTTCTTTAAACAGAATTATTAGACAATATAAAACTTTAAAAGATTAGCAGTAATTGGTTTTCATTAAACAGAAATTTAATTATAAAGAAGTTTAAATGTACTTTCAAATATTTCAATATCTAATATTTAAATGAAATTCCGATGTTATTTTTGCTTAAAATTTTAAGATTAAACAAAAACATCAAAAAATAAAAATATGAATGTTTAACGATTTTCATATCAAATAAGTGTTGAAATAATTTACTTATAGCCTTAAAGTATTTTTTTATTAAATACCAATGGTTTTTGCTCTCTACTTGTTACGCTCCACTATCATTATGAGGAGGACCTTCGTTTCCCTCGCTAACACTCGCTCACCCCTAACAAATAACAGAAATTAACAAATTATACATACAAATAATATATTTAAAATGTAAATCGTAAATTGTTTATTGGAAAACTTCATGAAAATTAACAACAAAATACAATGTTAAAATGTATAACAATATTTTTATTTTAAAGCTTCGGTGAATACAATATTTTGAATAAATTTCTTATCAGTTTTACACTTAAATCGCAAACCCTCTTTCGTTGTACACCGTGAGAGAGCTACACACATGTAACTGATGTCAACCAATCAGAACAGAGACTACGCGATATCCATCAACCAATCATTGATGATTGGGAATGGAAATGGTTAAGGGGACCCGGTGGTCTAGAATTTTCGAAAAATCGATTTTTTTTTCGAAAGTATAGTATCTTAAAAATATACTGTTAAAATTTGATGACGAAATTCAGAGTATTTCAGGATCTACAGCCCATTAGAAGGTCAGGTCAGTTTCTTGAGAATATACTTGCTTGAAACTTTAAACGCGTTTATCTCGAAACTACTTTTTTTCGTCTTGCGGGGGCCAGAAAAAAAAAACTACTTGACCGATTTGTCTGAAATTTTAATATGTTATTCTGAATAGTTCTAGCTCTCGCTGGAAGTAAAACTAATAGTTTCCGTAAAATATTTATATTTTTTTTATTAACAAAACATTCAAAAATACTGGTCGTTTTCAAACTTGTACTTTTGACTACGCGCCATTTTGTCAAAGTTTTTTTTTTTTTTTATTCTACTTCCTGCGATAGCTATACTTATATTCATTACCCTCATATAGAAAAAAATTTTTTAAAATAGCTTAAATTTTAGGCCGCTAGACCACCGGGTCCCCTTAACGTGTTACTTATAGAGTGTAGCAGGAGGAACAATACTGCGAGAAATTGTCTACATGAAAAATAAAAAAAATGTTTTATGGAAATTTTAAGATGAAATTACTTTTCATATATGGAAAGATAGTGTTGTTACGTTTCTTAAAACAATAATGATATTGAAATGTATGTTTATTGGTTAAACTGTTTCCTTCGCCTCAAACCAAAAAAAATATACACTTATGTGTAACTTTATTTTTTTAACCCATTCAATTATTATCTTTTATTTTCGGAGAATGTGAAACATTTCATTACCTCTTTGATTCTGTTTTCTTTCATTAACATTATAGCAGCAACTTATTGAAAAATGTGTATCAATTAGACTTTTGCAAAAAATTATGAAACATATGAGAGTGATTTATGAGTACTTGTCATCAAAATGTAGTTCCTTCAGATAGTAAAATACAAATGTTA
>CM068320.1:8902500-8925000 GCA_034766995.1 Acanthacorydalis orientalis | reverse complement strand
TTCAATTTAGTTCATTCTGAAAAGTACAACGATATCAATCCAATAGAATTCAATTAATTTAAAAAATACAATACGAAAAAACAATAAACTTTGATTTCTGAAATATTTCTACACTTATTGCAAAAACAGCTAACTTTGTAAAATGAAAAGATAAATAAATTCATTTGAATCCAAAATATTAATATACTTTCATTACATTAACATTATATTATATATTCACAAACGAATTATTCTCTCGCCTTATCAACCACATGAAAAAGTCAGAACACAACATATTAATAAATTATCAATTTTTGATTGTTGCTTATGTGCATTTCGTTGCCGATTCAGACATCCTCAGAGCGTTAAGGTACATAAAACTTTAAGTAATATAAAAAGTAAGTAGACCTTCGTTTAAAACAATAATTGTTACAATTTCAAACTGAAATAAGGGCCGTTTCTTTATTATATTTATTATTAACACCATTAAGCATTATATACAAACATTATATTTGAAAATCCACAAGTTCACTAACTACAAAAAATTCTACTTAAATACATGAATAATCTGGGCATCCACATATGAACTCTAATAAGCACAGTCAATTTACTCAAACAGTTTCAAAAGTAATAAGACAATCATATTTAGTGAAAAATGAAAGACAATTTAAATGTCTCGACTCGCGCATATATTAAGAATAAGAAATATTAAAATTTTTAATATAAATAGTACGAAATAAAGCATTTTTTCCAGTTTACATATCTCTACATAATTCAATGAAAAAGCATCATAAATACGAAACATAAGCAAACGTGTACAAAACAGTTTGTTAAAACTATGTACTATATTTTGTACGTACTTTTTATTAATCGAAAAAATTCATTAATATTTCATATCGAAAACTACTTCAAATATTCTGTAATTTATTTACATCTTTCAGAGAATAACTAAAAAGTATTTTATTTTAAATATAAAACACATTATTAATTAAATAGAAACATGGATAAAGATTAAATTAAAATACATATACAAACAGATAGAGGGAGAAAGGGAAATGTTCAATTAAATTCAACAAGAACTGAATAATCAAAAATTTAATGAACTTACGGAATTTAATGATTAGATATGAAGAAGACTGTATATATAAGACAACGACGACGACTACGATCATTCGAAAACGATATACCATGAACATAAACTATAATTAGACAAGTTTACAGGTTATAATTAACGAGGTAGTCGGGAAAGGTTTATTTATTATTTATATTTGACATTTTTTTCTTTCAGACTTCGTTTATAACATATCATTTATTATATACATACATATATATATATATATATATATATATATATATATATATATATATATATATATAGGACGATTCAACGTAGGTTTCCACATGACAGTGCTAAATTGAATCAGCCTATATATCTGAATATCATAAAAAGTATTCGTCAAAATTATGTCATTAATAACGCGTAATAACGCGGAACGAAACTAATTACTTGTTAACATGGAAAATAAATACTGACTGTTTTTAAATCTGCAACACTATTATTCATATTTAAAAATAATTTATGTTTTCGAAATTATTAAGGCGGTAAATTTGCTGTTCATGAAATATTTTACCGTAAAATTATTTACATTCTTAATGACTGGCAGAAAGAAATGGTTATTTATAGTAAATTATTACTAATTAATAAAAACACAAATAGTATTTATTAAAATAAAACAATCAATATTCACAAATGCACATCTGTACATATAAATAACGAATGTGTTTATAAGTCACAATTTTCAAACAAGTAATATTTTCTAAAGAGCGAAAAGAACAATTTGTTCTTTAATTTTTTATTTCTAATATCTATCCGTTTAGTATTTAATGATTAAAGATTTATTTTTCAAATTATGAGTGTTCAATAATATACACACATATTATATATATATATATATATATATATATATATATATATATATATATATACATATATACGGTTTGTATATATGTAAACGATAAATTGATATCATTTTTCAAGTATCAAAATAATTAAAATCACAGAACAACACAGATAATTATTAACGAATAAATATTAATATTTACTCAAACTAAGTAAGGCTAACCAACCGATATTAGGTTGGTAGAAAAATAATTGCGGTTTATGACCTTCAGATTCATACACATTTTTTTAATTTGAGTGGTTTTAAGTGAACCAGATCTGTCGGATGACAACACTTAACTTTTGTGCAAGCTCTCGAACTGTTGTACGTAGTTCTGATTCAACTAACGCCTTCGTTATGAATTTAAGAGGATGCCCGTGCCCGTCTTCATCTTCATGGTTTACGTCTCCAGCACGAAATTTTTGAAACCACCATTACACCGTACATTCCTTAACAGTACCCACACCAAAAGCATTGTTTAGTTTACGATCAGTTTCTGCTGCTTTGCCGCTCGTTTTGAACTCATACAAAAAATCGCTCTCATTTGCTCCTTTTCCATATTTAATTCAATAGTCCAATTTGAAGCAAAATTAATACCAAAACCAAAGTCGATGTTACCAAAATATAGACCGAAAAATGGACTCTAAAATGATATTAATACGAATACGATGAAATGAGACTATCATTGAAAAAAAGATTAGAATTCAAACAAAACTGCAATTATTTTCCACCAACCTAATAGTAAGAAAGAACAATGATTATGTGATACTGGATTAGATGCAAACAATCTATATCATTATTTTAGCAATAAAAAATAAAGCATTAATTCAAAGCGCACACTGAAACTGTTAAATCGTTTAACATTTTCATAATATACATGGGAAAAGTTGCTGAGCACACATGCACCGATTATGTGTTAATTGGCGTACAACAACGCCATATAATCCCATAAACATAACTATGGATGACTTGTGAATTATCGACCGAGAAAAAAGTGTATCGGGCTTCTGCTTTAATTGTTTTATTTTGTTATAGTATCCGGATAGTTTGATCTTGAGTTATTTCAAACTGTAAATTATAATAAAATACAGTTCACTTGAAAAGTTTGCACTGCATTTTTATTTTTACTCGGTAAGCTTAAGTAACTATATAACTTAAAGACAGAAACGAATACTTTTAAAATAAAATTAATATTGAATTGTTCAAAAAAGGTAAGTATATATGTTTTGCGAAAAACTTAAATAGTTTTTCTGAAAAATAAACTAAAACATACACAAAACAGCCAAAAAAATGAAATAAACGAAACTATCGGTTATTAACACGTTATGTGAAAAAAACATGACATTATTATTTTAAATGTGTTTTTATAAAAATAATAAGAATAATATTCATAGAAATTTTGACGCTAATTTTCATAAAAATAATTTTAAGTTGTGTGTGTGTGTGTGTATATATATATATATATATATATATATATATGGTCAAAAAAACTCTTACCTTAACTCCGATATGTAATGGAGTAGAGAAATCTGTAGGTCCAAGGGGTGGGGCAGCTGCGTGATGAAGTAATGGCAACACTGGTAACGGACAAGACATCATACTGTCAGCCTGAAAATAAAGAAAACTATCTCATATATCTAATTTAAAATATAGAAAGAAATTGTTACTTCTTATTTATTTCAATTACGGTAGATTTATTTGAAATATAATGTCGTGGAAAGTATGTTTTCTTACTACGTCACAAACTGAATTATTAGTCTACAATGAAGACATGTTTAAAATTTATTTGTAATGTATCATTTCAAAATGCAAACTCCTTTGAACATTTTAAAATTATTTTTAAAAATGTTTGGATAAATATATTTCATGAATATTTAATAATATAATATATAATTTCTGTTGTTTTATAATGTAGGACAATAGTTTAATTCAAATTAAATATTTATAAGTATTATTTGAACTTGAAATATATTAAATGAAAATAATTAGATGTAATTATGCTTGATTATTGTGTAGAATTGCTTATAAATAAAAAGAAGATTGATGAAAATAGTGATAATCTTGTTAAAACAATACAAAAATATTGAAATTTTTTTGAAAACAATTGTACCCTTTGAATTTTAGTAACAGATATTAGTATTGTACAATACACGAACTGTCTAACGTTAATTGTGAGGTACCTGTGTAAAAGACTGTGTATGCCCAACAGCCACTAGAAGCCGAAGTAAAAAACTGGATATATACATAACAGAAAATTCCATATAATGTATATTTAGGAAAAGTACGAAAGTTGTATATTATACATACGTACATAATGCTATCTTGAATATTTCTTATATTTTAAAACTAATAAATATTACAAACACAATGATTCTACTAAATTTATTTACTACAATTTCCTGAATTAAATTTTGAGAAAGAAAAACTATTCGAGATCAACAGGACAAACTTTGAAAAATATTTGTATCGCATAGCTAATATTGTAGGTAGCAAAACGAGTCGACCTTTTAAGATTTTTTAAAATGCTATTTTTCTTGTTATTTGTAAATAAGATTTTTTTTTATTGTGAAGTACATGAGTGGTGTAATCTGAGTCAGACGAGTTATTGATTAAACAATTAAATTAATAAATAAGGTAAATATTTTAGTCTTATTAACGAATAAACAATATCTGACAATTCAAAAATGGCTACTAAGTAAATTAATTGATATAGTTTAATATAAGTGAAGAATAAATACGATTTTTATCTTTTTAATAGATGGTACTTTTTTAATTACACAATAACAACTAACAAGAATTATTTGTTTATAAAAAAGAAAATACGAATAAAATAAAAAAATATATATTCAGCGTGCAAAGCATTTTATTCAAAAATTCATACAACGAGAAAATTGTACGTTTCCTTTACACAGTTTCATCATATTCATTTCTTTATGAATACGTTGACATTTGACAGACAAATACCGCCCGTCTGATGGAACTGCCAGACGCAATACTGCCCTTCAGGCCACGCAGTAACATATACTATACTTTTTTTTTAATTCTGTACTACCAAAATTACGCAGTTTTCGGCTCCTGAGGCACAGTGTGCTCTTTTCTGTATTCAGTTTAAAACGATTAAAAAAGAGGATATACATTTACATGCTGCCCTTCTTCACTTAAAAAAAGTTCTATACTGTTTCTTTGTTTCATGTTACATGGAGGGAAACTTGATTAAAAGTTATATGATTCTCGAAATGGTTCTGTTTTTAGGCCGGTACGAACACACGGCGGAGCGTCGAGATTGAATATTTCACAAATGAGAGATATGAAAATAGGAACGATAGGTTAATCTATAAGAAAGTAGGAACATAATAATTCGATGCTGTATTATCAAATTGCAACTGCATTCGTTGAACATGAAACTTGCTTCTATACGTTAAAAAATTATGAAATGTCGAATCGACTGCAAACAGTAAAGATAAGTAAATAGTGAAAAGGCTGTAGGGCTTTTGATCTACATACACTTGTATATATATGCACTGAACATAGTCATGTTGAACTATATGAAAATTTACTTTGCAGCATTATATTTCTGTATCTGCATCGGTTCTTCCTTTGAGCTTCACATTTACTTGTCATACCTGTGTCTGTATACCTGCTATAGTTACTAGTTGAATGGTTGCCTGGTTAGTTGCATGGTACATGTGAAACAACCATCTAGATACCTAGCTTTTGGTATTGACATACCTCGCTTTCTATGAAAATATATATATATATATATATATATATATATATATATATATATATATATATGTATGTATGTATGTATGTGTGTGTATGCCGAGGGCCTAATTGAATAGCCGAAGGGGTACATTCAGCTAGTAACCGCCGTAATAGAAACAATTTCAATGTGTTCTTCGCATTACATATATGAACTTGATGTTGATTCATTTTCTTGTCAATGTACGTTTATTTCTATATACTATTTAATTGTCTTTTTTAAAATAAGATATTAAAAAACGTTAGTATAAAGTAACCGACAATTAATTGTAAAAATATATATACTGCTACGTTCACATAGTTCAGAAAGATTCACTTTAAAAAATCAATTACTACAGAGAATCTTACTAATGTTGTCTGTATTTAATCATAATTTTAAAAATATTAATAATTGTAATACGACTATTATATTTTACTAATTGACTTCTGACAGGTTTAAAAATTAATATGCATATCACTACAAACTATTTGATTCTTATTTTTTAACAGTTTTCTTTATTTCACACTTAGACTATAATAACGGTTTAACCTTTTATAACACCCTTTATTTTATAAAATTGCTTAGTACTACATTAATCAATTTCTTATAGGAATAATTTGAAATAAAATTTCAAAAACTAAATGCTTCGTTTTAAAAACAGACAAAATTTAATATTTTGATTGAGATATTTTGCTAAGAAATCTAGGGTTTACATTTTTTTATAATGGACTATATAATTTGAAATATTTCTCTGTTAAAACCGGTAAATTTTTCTCAACATTTGAAAGCAATACATTACTCCACTATACTAAATTAATTCATTGAATTTTATACAGAAGTAAAACAACACACCATATGTACCTCCCAAAAACAATATGGTTTCCTTTTCGGTCCTAAGGTTTTCGGATATATTTTAGAGTAAATTCATCGCATATTACACATTTAAAAAACTATTTTTTATCTGGCCATATTCAATTACTGTAACGTAATTAACGATATCTTTTAATCGTATCTATAGATGATATAGATTACTTTTCTAACGTACACAATTATTTTGATTCGTCGACCAGATATATGGCAGAATTCTTTGATTCAACGACTTAGCATCTTCTCTTGTCGGATTCTTTTTTGATTTTTGTTTACGTGTACTTCTTTCTATTGTAACATCATTTTTAAATTAATATAAAGATCGAAAACCGAAATTTATTTCTGTGTTGAGTCAATAAACATGAAAGAAGAAATATAAATGACTGATATGTAATAACTCATTATATTACATAATTATAATATCATTAAGACTGAAATGAGAAAACACATGACATTTCTACAAAAGATGATTCCTCGTTGTTGAGGTAAAAATTCGTAAAAGGAGGAAACCGCCGAGAGTAAAAACGTTGACGAAGCTTGTCAACCGCACGCGTTTATAGCAAGCTAATGATTTACCTATTTATATATTGTGTTTCTCGTAATTGGAGTTGCGTTTGGCGAACGCCGCGAGCTAATAACCTGCTGCTTTTTGTTACTGTATATACAAAACGAAACTTGATGCAGGAGTCAATGCATATTATATATATATATATATATATATATATATATATATATATATATATATATATAAAACCGTACTCATGCATGCGCTACTGTATTAATAGAAATGATATCAATAACTAGTACAGAGAATTGTATTTCAATGCTTGTGTATTTAGTTCTACGATATTTAGAGATTTTAATTAAATATTAAATACCACAGTATTATAATTCATATTAGAAGAAGACTGCATTGAGAGCCGCTATTTTTGTGTGTGTTTTTTGAGCATTTATTTCAATAATAAAATGTATGAATACATTAATCAAAGTATTTGTCCTCGAAAGCTAAGACATTTTCCGGCAAAAGTTCAATTCCACGACGAAACAATGATCTGTCTTTTGAACCAATCCATTCAGCAACCCAATTTTCGACTTCCAACTAGTTATGGAAATGTGTATCTTCCAAAGCGTGTTGCATCGATAGGAAAAGATGGTAATCGCTTGGGGCCAGATCCGGAGAATACGCTGAATGCGGGAGAACCTTCCATTCGAGCTCCATCAGTGTTTGTTTAACGGCTATAGCAACATGGGGCCGAGCGTTGCCATGGAGAAGAATTACTTTTCGGGGATGTGATGTAATTGATGGTCGTTTTTGCATCAAATTATTATTCAAACGCTCCAATTGTTGTCGATAACGTTTGGCAGTGATTGCTTCCTTCGGTTTCAATAGCTCATAATACACGATACCATCCATATCCCACCAAATTACGAGCATTGACTTGTGACCGTGAATGTTTCGCTTTGGTGTCGACACTGATGGTTGGTCGGGATCAACTCATGATTTCTTATATTTCGGATGGTCGATATAGATCCATTTGTCATCGCCGGGCACGATACGCCACAAGAAACTCTTCTTTCTATCCCTTGGAAGCAAAGAAATCGAGATGTTTAAACGATTAGCAATAGCATTTCCGGTCAATTCATGTGGCAATCATCTCTCTTCTTTCTACATCTTTCTCATGACTTATAAACATCGTGAAATAGTAAATTTATCGACTTCGAGCTGTTGAGACAATTATTTGAGTGTTTGAGCAGGGTTTTCTTCCACCAGAACTTGCAGTTGTTCATCTTCAAACTTTTTCGATTGATCTGGCCTTTGTTTGTCGTGAACGTCACAATCACTACTTTTGATTCCTCGAAACCAATCTCTAGATACTATTTTCGATGGAGCAGATTCACTACAAGTTTTCGCAAGCAATCTATGAGCTTCAGCTGCACTTGTTTTCAAATCAAAGTAGTGTAGAAGTGCACATCGGAAAAACAACTTATAGCGTTCCATTTTAATTCGGTTATAGAAAAGCACCTGTGTAAAAACAGGATGGTGTCTAATGACTAAATTTTAGTGGAAAATGTTCACACTTTAAATTGACATATGTCACTGCCCACAGCATACGCACTTAGAGCCATCTACACGTGAACAGTGGATTTCAATGCAACTCTCTATTAATGTAATACCGAACATAAACTTTCGCTAGGATAGTTTTCCTTGTCATTAAAAATTTAGTAAGTATTACATTAAAGTGAACTTTTAAAGTTTTCAGAACGCTAAAATTTGCTTTCAGCATTTTTCAAAATTTCATATAGATTCCAATACTGAATACATTAATGTAAGCGACATATTTCATACTATATTATTTTCATCGTTAGTACTTTAATTTCGTGTTCTTCTACCTTTTATTTGTAATGTACATGTGCTACTATGTTATTATTTTTTTTAAATTCAAATCATTAGTTGCTAACTACATAGAACAATAATATATCAAATATAAAAAAGTACTTCTTTTTATACAAGGTAAATTGATAATGTGGCCACATTACACTGGTTAACACTGTGATAAAATTTAAGTCCACATATTACTTTTTTACTTATTTTTCTCCGCTTTAATCATCTGATGATGAAATCACCATCATCGATATGCGTTTAACTGATAATCAAAATTTATCACCGCTGCTTATTGGGTATTAGTGATTAGAAAGGAAATGTAGCTTCTAAGAGATTGAAAAATGTCTTTAGAAAATTAAGAATGTGGATGAGTCATTTCAAATTTACAGAAAAATGACTAATTTTATTACTTTCTATTAACTGAGATTCGCATAAAAATAAAAAGTAGTAATATATATATATATATATATATATATATATATATATATATATATATATAGATGTAGATAGATAGATAGATAAATTCTATTATAAAACGTGTTTATCTTTTATCTATAACTTAGTAAAAATGATATCTGCAAAGAAATTTCAAAGTGAAAAAGATAACTTAATTATATTTCACATGCAACAAAAGAATTGCTCGTATAATTATTTGAATATTAATATACAAAAAAACTCAAACATTTCCGTACGTTATACAAAAGCAGATGTATTCATAGATTGCCGGACGTTTGTTATTCATTGTATTTATATTAATTTACTCATAGTTTAAATAAATCACAAAATATGTCTGCACGATATATTTTATGACTGTATTATTAATAATATAAATATTGTTTTATTAGTATTATGTATATATATATATATATATATATATATACACACATATATATAAATGTATATATGTGTGTGTATATATATATATATATATATATATATATATATATACACACATATATATAAATGTATATATGTGTGTGTATATATATATATATATATATACATACATAGAGAGAGAAGAAAAAATACTGTTTTTTGGCGAAATGGAAGCTTATTTTACACTAAATTGCAAATTTATAAATATACAATAAAATATGAAAAACTTCTTGCTTTTTCAGATAAATGTTTTCCTTTCTTCGATTCTATTTTACTGATTCTATACAATTATATATATATATATATATATATATATATATATATATATATATATATATATATATATATATATATATATATACGAATGTGTAGATATTTCTTATTGAATTTTTCAGTGTTTTGTGTTATTATAAATTGTACAGTTTTTCAGAAAAAATCTACAGAAAAATCATCTATTTCATTTCAGCTATGTTTAACGGTTTTAATATGATTAAAATGTTTACTATATAGTAATAAAAATGTTTCAATACTTCTATTAATATATGTGGTATTACAATTTATGAATGAAAGTAGCTTTATGTCAGAAAGACAATTAAAATTTTATTGCAGAATAGTTCTTTTTGCCTTGTAATACTTATGAATTTAACAACTTTGTAAGTAAATTATGACAATTCAAATTGAATGCACAAATGATTCTTCTATCTTAAATGTTCACTGAATTGAGTATCGTTTATATTTTATAGCGATAAATACTTTTAAGTACGCGTAAAATTTAATAGAAAGAAATAAATAAAAATAGAAAAAAAATACACATCAATTTAGTTATAGAAAAAACAGCTATGACAAAAAATAATAGTCGAGTTAAGAATCATTTCGTATTTTATTTCTTTCCAAATAACACTTTTCTATATTTTACATCAATTTATTTCAAGATATTTCTTCCAGACGACATCACCGCCCATCATTCCGCGAAATTATTTATACGATTTGTGTGTCTGCGCACAATGCATCTTATAAAACGGAACGACATCAACGAGAAAGACCATTCTTTTACGATTATTGATTTATTAAATAAGAATACAAGATTTGAACGTTGACGACAACGGGGAAAAAACGATACCGTATCTCACCATTGGTCAGCACTCAATAAAACGAAAGCTACTCAATAAAAGATGTTGAATGCCGCATTGACAAACACACACACAAACAAGAAGCATATGGTGTACGGCCAGTAAGGTATCATACACGTCGTCTACAATAACAAAAGTTATACGGAGGATCGACGGTAAAAGACCATCATCTTCATATGTACAGATGTTGCTGTACATGGATCGGATGTCTGACATATATATATATATATATGTTCCCCAGTTTAAATTTGTACGTGTGTATGTATGTATACACACACACACACACATATATATATATATATATATATATATATATATATATATATATATATATATATATATACATCTTTGCCTTGCATTTGTACTAAAGGCGACTGCGTCCTTTTGACCGCTCTTGTAATCAATGTAAAAAGGTTATCAAAGAAGAATCAGTTTAAATGCGTAAAAGACGGTGAAATAAATGTGATTTTATAAAATTGACGTTTTTTATAAAAAAAATTATATGTACTTGAATTCTTATTCATATATATATATATATATATATATATATATATATATATATATATATATATATATATATATATCCTTTTGAAACATTTAAGTATTTCATATTTTTATTGCACAGTTAGAAAGTAGCAAAATATGAATTATACACAATTGTTTAATAACCCGTTCTTTTATTGTACTTGAAACAGGGCATTAAAATTGTGGAAAGTGATTTTTACGCATTTTTGAAAATATATTGTAAATAATATATAAAAATATATTAGTTTAAAATTTAATAAATTTATTTATAAAAAGTTTGCACACATTAATCCAATGAGAAATAAATAAATTTCTTATTCTGTTTTCAATTAAAATTTCACTCTGATTAAATATAGTAAAACATAAATTGAGTATAAACTCGTTCAAAGTGCAAAACAGTCAGAATAAAAATAAAAGAATATATTTTAATTAGAAATTGTAAAAATAACTCTTATCCAATTACATTAAAAATGTAAGCAATATTTTTTAAGCTTTCGCAATATCTTATTACATTTTATATAAAGAAAAATCAAAGTTTCTTGTACTTGATGTAAAAGTTCATCTATAAGTTCAGCTTTATGATGACAAACATCAGTTACTTGCACATTACAACACAATCATTAAATAAAAAAATGTAGCAATTTTGGTTTTTGGTTTTATGGACAAATTCTCTTTAGCAAATACATTTTTCCTCCTCACTGTCCATACCAACCATTTCTAATCAAGAATACTCAATACCTGATTAATAATCATTCTGATTCTAGATTATGATTAGGCACTTTTTGAAAAAAAAATAGTACATATCTAAAATACACGTAAATATTTGCTCATTAAAGAATTTTTTTGTACTTATTGTTTAGTTTTTTTGATCTCTCTGGAAATGTAAACTTAGTTCTTCAACTAATTTTTCATCAATGGGTTACACTATTTTACGAATCTACTAATATATTTTAAAATTTAATATATTTACGAAAGTATTCAAAATAGTGGTTTCCGCATTCTTATGAACATTCGCCGATATGGTAACAAAAATATTCGGTTGGTAGAAAAATAATTGCGGTTTATGAACTTCAAATCCATATAATTTTCTCTTTTTGATTTCACTAAGTGTTTCAAGTGATCCAGAAGTCTTGGACGACTAACACCTAATTTTTGTGGAAACTCTCGAAGTGTTGTGCGTGGTTCTGATTCAATTTAGCCTTCAGTCGGTCGTTATGAACTGAAGAAAGACCCTCGCGACCTTTTACATCTTCAAGGCTCTCGTACACAGCACGATTTTTTTTTTGGATCCACCATCTCACCGTCCGTTCCTTAACAATATCCATACCAAAGCGATCGTTCAGTTTACGAAATGACACTTTTATTAAAAAAAATAAGGTTAGAATTCAGAATACAAAAACCGCAATTATTTTCCTACCAATCTAAAACATAATACACATTCGTTAATAAAAATAATTTTTAAAAATTATAAACGTTTATATGAATTTATAAAGAATAATATCAATTATATTTCTTCAAAATCACCTTTTTTATTTATTGTTTAAAAACCTAAAATTGTTCTATAATACAAAAATTAGTATCAACTGATCACAGTTCTACTCCATGGTCACTTTTTAGATTTAAGAGATTTATAGGTATGAGTTTCATTCCAGTTTTTAAAATATCAAATTCTTTTCGAATTATTTGTCTATTTAATTAATTTTTACAAAATTTTAATACAAACTAATATTATGTTTATTCATTGAATTATGTTTTAAATTATGAATTGTTTTTTTTTCTTTTTAATTTATATATTGTTCAGTACATTTTTCTATGCGCTTTTTTGAACACAATATGAAAAGGTATATAAGCATACAACAATTAAAATAATCAATTGTTTAAATATTCTTCATCGGAAGAATTATGTGATATGAATGAAAATTAATTTCGGTAAAATTTTATTACCTTGTTTATTGAATACTAATAATTAAAAAAAATTAATTTGAAATGTATATAAATTTTATTTAAAAAAAATAAAATCATTCTGTTCGTGTTTTAAACTTCAAAAGGGAACATTCAACATGAAATTTCATGTTCAATTTTTAATTAAAAATACAAAAAATATGTTATTTAATAAAGACAATATGTGAAAATTAGAGAATGAAAATAATGACTACCTATTATATTAATTTTAATGTAGTAAAAATTGTTATTTGATATTAATTATATTGAATAGAACTGCGGCTAACGAATTAATCCAGTAACAAATTAATAATTTACATATGCAAAAGCTTTATGTAATGTGTTCGTATATTTTTTATGGTTTTCTTTCTATTTTCGTAAAAATATCAATATAAGCAAAGACATGAATTTCAAATATATCTAACATCTATTTGATTTTTGCATTTTGAATTTCATTTTCTTGTTAGTTCTGTAATTTGTAACAACTTGCGTTATTGCCATTCTCAGGCGTAGAGTGAACAGATGTGTATCTCAGCAACATCTTTTGTGTAAATAGAGTTAGAAACAATAATACCACACAAACGTATAATCAGTCTAGTTATAAAAATTAAATATTCGATCTTTCTTATGTCTTGTGCAAGCTAAAGATAACTTCACACTTTATGTGAAATAATCCTGTTCTTGTGTTACAGGCAAGAATATCAAGCGATTACTTCAAGGGATGCAGCGTATTACATACATACGACATTCTTTCTATGTAACTAGGTTATGTTTACACGACCAGGCGTAGATATTTTCTATTTTTTATAACATTTTCAGGCATTACTCATAACTTACAGCCGAGCTTTTGACCCTTGTTTATATAGATATTTTGGTGGATAACAAGCAAAGAAATTGTTATAAAAAAATGGGCACAGCTTTCAACGAACATCCAACGGTCTCAGTTAAAGAGATAACTACGAAACTATTTCCATTCGTTACATCAGTGGTACATAACACATAGATATGATTTTAAATACATAATTTCCAATAATAGAATATGAAGTAATTTGTATTACAAAGTAATACATGCATTAAATAATAAGTAAACACAATATTTAAATAAAACGCACACACGCATATACAAACACACACACACACACATATACAAACACACACACACACACACATATATACATATACATATATATATATATATATATATATATATATATATACAGGTGTGTGTATGTGTGTGTGTATATATACCCACACACAAAAACATTGAAATTATATAAATCGTAATCATTTCTTCAACGTAGAAAGACATTTCAGGTTTTAATTAACACATAACTTAATTAAAATAAGAAAAATGTACACATATGGAGAAATTTATATTTAAAGATAGTCAGGGGAATTATCTTTCATCTGTTCTAAAAAAATGGGGTTTACATCCAATTAGATATAAGGTAATTTTTAGAAAAGTACAGTATATAAGATTGGAAAATTTTTGTAATAATACTCGTTATAAATATTAAATACACACATTTACATTATGTAAATATCTCAAATCACCAAAATGATTTATTCTTTACATTATGTATTCGATTAAATCAAGAACTCGGACAAAATATGTCAAAATTTAAAGATTGGAGAAAATCCCAAAAAAGATATAAGTAATGAAATTAAAAAAAAAAACGTATTAAAATGTATATATCGAAAATTCCAGAAAACTGTGACATAGAAAATGCAACATGCGAAATTTCTTGTAATTTAATATCCATTATGTTTGTATTATAGTTCTGAGAAATTGTTTAATACGCCTACACACATACGAATAACGCAACACCCTAGTAAATAAATACATCTATTATTATTACTAATATATACTATACAAATATTTAAATAGTTTAAACAAAAAAAAAAAAAACAATTATATTTTAAAATATTTTAAACAAAATTACTTAGTTTCTATATTATTCAAAGAATAAATATACTAAATGTGTATAAAATACAAAACAAACAGTGAGTAACGTATAAGACGTCTTCTATTTTTCTGTACACAAAACAACACATAAAACACAACACCCTGTTACCTGTTTCTGAATAATATATTATCTATTTGCGAGCAACTTTACGTACTCTTTAGCTCAACGGATTCAATTTTCTGGATTACTTTCATACTGTAGACTTAAATAGATATTTTGCTGGAATAAACATATAATATTAGAATAAATATATACAATATACGCTACATTCTAAAACATTCACAACGTATTATATACTTATGCGAGTATGTATTTATACATATACATACATACATATATATATATATATATATATATATATATATATATATATATATATATATATATATAAAATCGGGTTTATATGTATAACTGTGTTTATATGAAGTCAGAATTTGTGGCTATTTCGTCAATGAAAAAACTTTTTAAGCTTTATGCACGTGTAATAAAAGTTTGTCTTTGAAATATTTTCGGTCCCAGAGAAATCCGACTAGTTGAGGAATTATATATTTTATTAAGTATTAAGTTTATCTCAGTTAGAATGTTTGTCGTATTTGTTTATACTTTTTTTTTGTTGCCTTGGTTTTGTTCCTGTGTTATTTTTAGACAGAATAATTTCATGTATTTATAGAGACATTTTCTTTCTTTTGCGTTTACAGGTTTAAAACAGTTGTATTATATATATATATATATATATATATATATATATATATATATATATATATATATATATATATATGATTGCATGCGTGTGTGTTACGATTAATATATATAATCCATTTAATATACACAATAACCAATTAGTTTATATATAATAAATCGATTTTATGGTTAATGTCAAAAATTCTTGATTTTAAATCGAATGATCTGTCATAGTGTATAATAATTTATTGTGTCAAAATTTACCATATTGATCATACAGTCATGGAAAATATAGAAACAAATTTTAATACATAATATTGTAATAACATAGTTTTATATTCATAATAACTCTAATGAAAACTTTAATTTTTTTTTTGAACTTTAACCATTGTCTTTGTAAGTGTTGTATTGTATCTACTATTGTTGTACTATTGAAAATATCACTTAGATATATAGTTTATTTTTCAAACATACATACATACATATATATGCTTCCCATGCCACCACTTCAAGGTCGGTTTTGGAATGCAAGATAGCTCTCGGCAGACTGGATTTCCAGAACGAGGTTCACCTTCTGTGGGTGCCGGATTATTTGGACATACGGGGAAACAAAATAGCGGACAGACTGGCCTCATTAGGAGCCAGGTCCGCAGTGGAGGGTCTAGAGCCCTTCATAGGGCTAGCGTGATGCTGGGCCAAGGGCGCCATTCGGAAGTGGGTCGAGTCAGGACACTCAGAATGGTGGATAAAGATTGATGGTTGCCGTCAATTCAAGGTACTCTTAGGCCAGGTCCCAAATAAGGACTGGACCAAGAGAATCTACACAAGTGGCAGATCCTTCTTCCGGTTCCTGGTGCGAATTGTCACAGGACACGGGAGACTAAGCTACCACGAACATATACAAGGCCGAAGGACGAACGGGAAGTGTAGATGGTATGGGGGGGGGCAACTAGACCCACATTCACCTTCTCGCGGAATGTCCGGCAGAGTCAATTTAAGGTAACGATGGTTTGGTGAGTTTCTCCTCACCGCGACTGAACTAGGGTCTATAAACTCGGGCAGGCTTATAGGCTTCTGGAAGGAAGCAAGACTTCCCGAGTAGTTTTGATCAGCCGAGGGAAGGCATAACGGACTTCGAGTCTAAGTGCCAAGAGGCGAGATAGCTTCTTCCCCCTCAAACATAATCTATCTCTCTATCTATCTACCTATATATATATATATATATATATATATATATATATATATATATATAAATTCTCATTTTGTAATTTAGAACACATTTGTAAAGAATCTTAGAAGAAGAAATGTACTTAATATTATATCAAAATCGCATTTTCATTAAAAAAATATACAGCTTAATACTTAAGACCACCACCAAAACAATAATTTCTTTTAAATCTCGTTGGGGTAAAAAAACACGCTGTTCTTAAGTCAAAAATCGGTGAAATTATTTAATAAAATTGATGAAAACCGACCCAAATCAGAAAGAATGTAGTAATAATTATATATATATATATATATATATACATACGAGGATCGTAAAAAGTCAATTTTATTTCTCAACATAGTTTGCATTGCGAACTATACACTTGGTCTGATGACATCCACATTTGATGAGAATTTCTTTTCATCGAGCCATATTTTCATGTTTGAGAAGGAGGAAGAAGTTGTACGAGAACAAGTCCGGAGAATAAGGTGGATGAGGAATCAATTCTCAGCCCAATTCGTGTAATTTTGTTATTGCGATGGTCAATTTTTGAGAGGGTGCGTTGTCCTGATGAAAGAGCACTTTTTTGTGTGCCAATGTTGGTCGTTTTTCCAGCTCTTTTTCAAACGATCCAATAATGTTGTACACAATAGGCCCGTGTTATCATTTTCCCTTCAGTAAGTAGTCAATCAGGATGATTCTTTGAGAATCCAAAAAACAGTTACCATCACCTTTCCAGCCGACAAAACAGTCTTCGTCGTCTTAGGCACAATTTCACCCGTCCCTATTTACTACTTTGACAGCTGCTTCAACTCAAATGTGTAATAGTAGATTCATTTTTCATCCATGGTGACGAATCGACGCAAAAAAAGCTGCACGTTTTTTCTCTTTTTCGAGAACTACTACAATGCTCGCTTCAAACATGTGTAGAACGTGGACAAAGCGTCGCTTCTGGCTGAAGTTTAGGCTATGCTAGTTTGAAAGTGACACTTGATAGTAATGACGTTACCAAATGAATGGTGGCGCCAAATCAGAAATTTACTAAACTTATCAAATTATATATATATATATATATATATATATATATATATATATATATATATATATATGGAATTTTATAACATAAAACACCTTATTTGAACTAACGGTTTATGAAAATTTAAATTACACACCCCAAAATACATATATGAATATATATATATATATATATATATATATATATATGTATACGTATATACAAATTAAACAAACTTCCATATATCAATCCTTGTTACTTATCTTTGATTCGCGGCAAAATTGTTGTGTAGAAGGGCTCGAACCATGCAATTTCTGTTCGACGTATACGGGCACGTCGAAAGATAAATAAACAATCGGGTATTATTAATATAACGCGGGCCGGGGGTTTTGTAATTTAATACAAGCCGTCGAGTTGCACAGATCGAAGTTCAAGCGCGCACACACACATACATACATACATACACAACGGGCTTATAAATCTCTGCGGGTTCGGCATACATATGTCTCGTATTTCATACAGAACTTGTTATAGTTGTGTTAATTTAGGTAATATATTTAGTTAGTTACGAATATTTCGGTATGCAATTTGCATATTGCGATTTTTGAACCAATAAATATAAACTTATATGTATATAATATCTCGGAAAATATACATAAAATTGTGTTAAAAAGAAAAACATTTAACTTTACTAAATATACTTTTAGGTTTATTATGCTATGTAAATTCTTAATGAACATTATTTTGTTAACAATGTTATTTAATGCACATTTACTTGTTTATTCATATTATAGCTAGCTACAAATGTTTTTCAGTGAGGTAATAATTACTTGAATTTATTTCAGTGATATGACTATTTTTACAAAATGCATTCTTACAAAGTATTAATAAAATATAGATATATTTTAAAAATTTAACGCCATCAAATCAAAATTGTCTTCTTGAAGAAAAAGTGTTTTATTTATATTAATTTAGTTAGTGTTAAATTAAGCTCAATATTTTTAAAGTACATATATGTTAAAAGATAAGCTATGTACAGTGTAATGTACACTACGTTTGAAATATTGCAGGAAGGCTATACGAGGAAAACTGATGTACATTTGCATGTTTTATCATGCTACATAATCATATTTATCAAAATAATTTATTTGTTGGATATTTTGAATGTTTTGTACTTTTTTTTCTGTCTTATTAATAATAAATAACTATACTTTAAACAATATTTTTTTTAAAAAAAGTGTCTAGTATAATATACTCATGTTATTTCAATTTCACTTTGACATTTGAACACATTTAATAAAGAAACAAAAATAGCATCCATACAATTTACTTATAACAGTAATCACATGGAACATAAAAAATAATCTCATCTGATTATATGACAGATTTAATTAAACACTGCTTTAAAATTAAATTCGCTGATATCAATTTCATGTTTACATAAATATCTTTCGACAAGTTGGAAACTATTTATACAAATATAATTCTAGGTTTTGACTTCACTTTTTTTAAAAAAAAAGTTTATAGCACGTAGAAGAAAACCCGTATGAATTTTTCATTTACAAGTTAATGATTATGCTTTATTGTATCTGTCATGTTGAATGAATGGAAACATGGATAACCTTCTACATCGACTATGTTAACGTCAGTGTTATTTATATGTGGTGTAGAATTCAATTGACAAAATTGTGATCGGTGCTCAGTTTCTTAAATAAATGGTTTAAAAATATATTTGTTACACCGTTTCAACTTTCGTAGACATATATATATATATATATATATATATATATATATATATATATACATATATATATATATACACACACACACACACATATATATATATATATATATATATATATATATACACACACATGGACGATTTTCTAATATATGATTACATATGAAACTGAAGTTTTTTATTGTTGAAATTGGTGTAAAAAAGAAATAAATAACTTTAGATGAGAATAAAAAATTCACATGCTTCACTTATATAATAGAAAGCCTCTAAATTTACTTAAAACAATACAAAATTTAAATACGTCATTTTAAAAAAAATATTAGAAATATTGAGCTGTAATTGTATAAAAAAAATAATAATAAAATATAACTAATATATATTGGGGATGGAACAAAAGTTCGTAGCGTTTACAAGGCGTAGTGTGTTAGGTTAGTAGCGTAAAATTCAATTACTTATTTGTACATATATTTATTCTAATTAATATGTGATATTTTGATCCACCACCTTTCACGCAGTTTCATAATTCCGTCCTCCCAGAACTTAGAATCTTTTTGGGCGATGAACTGATCCAGGTGGTGTCTGCATGCTTCCAGGAAAGTGACTTTTTCATGAAGGGAATTCTGTAGGAACCGGAGCAAATGATAATATGAATATGATGGGTGAGATAGGACATCCTAGCCAAATACACCAGTTTCTGCCGTATCAACAAAAAGATGTAAGATCTACTGTTGCCTTAATGGAACACGATACCCTTCCGATTGGCTAATTTTGGACGCGTTTGATTGATTGCTGTTTTTAATTGGTCCAATTGACTATAATAATTCTCCAAATTTATCGTGATTATTTGGGAGTAGCTCGGAATACACAACACCATTCCAATTCCACACATCACCTTCTTGGAATGAAGACCTTTTTCGATCCACATTATGGTAGATGATCAATTTTTCATCATCCATGATTAGCTGTTTCAGAAATGGGTCGTTTTGGTTTCCTTTAAGGTGAGAATCTATTTGACGGAAATGCGTTCCATTAAATTTCTTTCAGTTAAATTAAGAGGTACCCAAACATCGTAGCGATTCACATATCCAAGTGTCTCTAGTGTTTCACACTCAACACTCGTATGAGACACCTGCAATATCTCTGGGATGTCCTGTGTCATGTAATGTTCATTTTTTTAATAAGTGTTGCAATTTTGTCATTATAAACAACAACAGGCCTATTGGAACGCTCTCCATCCTCCAGGTCAAATTTTCCATCTATGAATCAAGCGAGCGAACCACTTTTGAGCAGTATTGCCAGCAACGACACCTTCTCCATAAACGGCGAATATATTTTTTGCTGTCTTTGCAGCGCTTTTTCCTCCCCGGAAATAAAACAGCATTAAATGACAAAAATGCACTTTATATTCCTCCTATTTTCAAATTTAAATATAACAGACTCCTAAAATTCACAAAATTGCACAAAAATAACAAAAAAAGAAATGTTGAAATGACATCTGTCAAAATAACACGTATGAAGTCATGTCATATAATCGATCTGCGTGCGAACCTGTTATTAGTGACATCTAATGGAAAACGCTACAAAATTTTGTTCCAACCTAATAAAATTAATCACAATTTGATCAAAATCTCAAACCAGGAAAATAAAAATATTAAAATGAAAATGATCTCGGGATTCAAATAAGTTTATATTATTATATTCCCTCATTTTTAAATGTTTAAATAAATACAGAAAGAAGAATATAAACAAGAAAACAAGAATAAAAGAATGTAAATATTTGTCGGAAAATTATTTAACAAATTATAATTCAAAAGAGTATATTTTCTTGCTGCCTGTTTGTTTGTAATTAATTAAGTCAGTTCAGTTCAAGTCACGTCTAATCACATTTAACAGGTCAAGTCAGCTTCAATTAAATTAAACAGGTCAGAACTGGTCACATTTATGAGATCAGCTTGAGATAGATCATATTAGTTAAGGTTAGGTCAAATCAGTTCAGGTTAGGTCCACTCAAATCAGGTGGTCAGGTCAGATCAAATTACGTCAAATCAGATTAATTTTCAAGAGCACTTTCTAAGAATTGCTTTTCAAGTATCTGTTCTTTCAAAAAAGTACACTGTCAAAAGAATCTGTTTAAAAAATTTACCTGTAACCATAAATATATTTTACATACAATAATCCATTATTTCATATATATTTTATTTTCATACTTTATACATTTAATCTTTATTTAGTATTATCCACATTACGAATTCGAATCTATATAGGAGACGAATATAAACCAATTAATAACTTAAAAATACAATAATTGACTATGATATGAATATACACGACAGTCAAATATACACGACGGACACGAATCATGTTAAATACTACAATATAAACTTTTACATTCTTATAAGCTTTTCTGATATTTCTGACCATTTTTTTCATAAAACTCAAACTATTATTATAACGAAAATTTAATTGAAATCATATTGTTCCTTCGCACATTTGATATTAAATTTTG
>CM068320.1:8832500-8897500 GCA_034766995.1 Acanthacorydalis orientalis | reverse complement strand
AGACCGTTTTGAAAAAATAAAGACGTGTATTTCGGTTAACAAATGTGTATGAAAATTTCAATCACTTTCGTAAAAGTTATCACATCAAAGATGAGATCCAAATTTTACAGACAGATTAAATATATTATGATAACTCTACAACAGAGAACTTAAATAATAAAAAAGTCTACATAAGTCAGTTCTACACGTTCCGCACTACCCACAAAAATAAGCAGTTTAAAAGACTTCACATGGTATTTTAATTACGAGGTATGGACAAGAACGGCCAGCACGAAATATAAAATGAACTGGGACTAATTATAAGTACTTAAGGTTCGTTGAAGATAACTATATAAAAATTTACATACATTTTGAAATGTATTACTATAACTAATTTTATTATTTAACTTATTTTAAATCAATAAATCATTAAATACACTTTTTTTTTAAATTAACAGCGTCAAATTATGTAATAATTTATTAAATTAATACATTTATTTAAATTAACTTCTTTTCTTAAATAAAATTTCCAAGCAACGTTATGAGGATACACTATATTACCTCCTTGGAGGTGCAACTTTCCACTCAGTGTCTGAATAGAAGCTTGGCGTATGTCTTTCATGAATAAGATTCAAGAGTAGTTGGCATTTTAGTATGCATCAAAAAGTGAAACACCGCTGAACTGGAGATTTTCACACGAGAGAATACATGCGGTTTTGTACCAATTCAGGACATAAAGAACATCTTACAAATCCCCTGTTTATGATAATTCCAGAATTCACTAACAAATGATACGTACTTTCACATGTACCTCGAACACTCACTACTCTTTCATTTTACTTATCTTAAAAAGAATAATTTTCACTTCAATCTGAGTTTTGCAGAGTTCTGTGACGTTCATCAAAAAATGGCAGTGTATATTATATATATATATATATATATATATATATATATATATATATATATATATATATACTATAAAAAAGAGGGTTTTCAGAATCGCCAGACCTAATATGTCTGAAGACAAGGACAGTTAAAATGTATATAATAGCACGTACTATTTCTCATTATTTAACTAATTATTTTACTATTGCTAATGTATTTTACTAATAAAACTAATAATTTTGCATTATATTACAATAGAATTTAATGTTTATAATAATAAAAACTACGAATGAAAATACTAGAAATAACTTCAAACATACCTGGGTTACGAAAAAATCCATATGTACATTATATATATATATATATATATATATATATATATATATATATATATATATATATATATATTGAATAGTAAATAATGAGTTAATTTTAATTTATATATATATATATATATATGTTATGTTCACGTTCTATGTATAATTTTTTCTTAGAATTGATCAATAAAAAAATTAGCGAAAGCAATTATTATTCCAATTAATTTAACTTTTTTACAAAAATATTATTTACTCAACATCAGAAAATATAAAATATTCTTTACATATAAATTAAAATACACACGCGCAATAAGAACGAAGACATACAACTTGGCTTTCGTAAGTATCATAATGTTTATATTTATAGGTGAACAGTATTGAATCCATTGGAGATTTATTACAAAATAGTTTAAATCGTTTATACAATAATTAGTTTGAAAAGCAAAAATATGCTTTAACATATACAAAAAAAATTAATCATTTATGGACTATTTAAAAATAAAGTTAGAATTTGTTATATAATGTGTTATATTTTACCTATCTATAAATACAAAAAATATTCAAGTATCTAACTAAACATCTACTGAAATAATCAAAAAAAAACTCAGGGTGTAAAAAGTAAAATTTTAATACTAATAAAATAACATGAAGACCCCGATTTCTTTTTGTTCTACACTCCATAGCTTATCTTTATTTAATTATATATATATATATATATATATATATATATATACATACACACACCTAACCCTCGATTTACACGGTAGAGTGGTTACCCAAAATTACCGTGTAAATACGAATTGTGAAATTCGAATCCACATCTCATATGAAAAATAAGGGATAGGTTTTACAAATCCGCAATAAAACAATATTATTTATATTTAATAAAACTAGAGAATGCATTTTACACATTTATTTGGAAAACATTAAAAACAAAAAAAGCGTTCATTCTGTATTAACTTCACTTCGCTAATTAATTTTCCAAAGGCACGGCGGGAACTGTTTTAATAAAATCAGTTACCAAAGATTATTTCAAATCTTTACTCAACTCCTTATAAAGTTCCTAATATTAAGTTAAACAATTACGCAAGTCCCTTCCAAATTTTCAATTTCTTTCCATGTTTGGATCAATCATAATGAAGGAATCTTTCAGTTCTTTGACATGTCGAAATCCTTTACCTATATTATTTGCAGTAAGTATTGGAACTGGTTCATTGCAATCACATTCTGATTCACTGGATATGGACATTTTCTACTAGTAGATAATGACAATTTCTACTAGTGACAATTGACAGCGTTAAAATAAAATAATACTGCGTAAATGGAAGTTTTTCCGCATTTCTTCAACCGTGTTAAACCGAAAACGTGAAATTCGAGTACCATGTAAATAGAGGGTTAGGTGTGTATATGTATATGAATATATATATATATATATGTATATATATATATATATATATATATATATATGTGTGTGTGTGAATGCATGTAATGTATATATATATATATATATATATATATATATATATATATATATATATAAGGGTGTAATATATGAAATTGCTAAATTTGTAAGTGAGAATTAAAACGCAATATTTTTAACAAAACAAAATATATTTAATCAAAACAAGCTCCATCAGCTTCAATGATCTTTTGTCAACGAGAAATTAGATTGTTTATCCCACTTTTATAAAAATCGCCATTTTTAGAACTTATAGTCTCTTTAAGTCTTCTAATCCTTCAATCACTTTTGTTTGGTTTCGTAATTTTTTATTTTTTAAAAAATATTCCAAGTGACGAAAAGGATGATAGTGTGTCTGTGAAAGATCTAGTGAATAAGGGGGATGCGGTAAAATTTCATAATTTAATGAATTTAATTTGGAAATTGTGATTCGAGATGTGTGTGGTCGAGCAATGTCTCGCAATAGTATTGACCCATATCTATTGATTAGCATTGGATGTTTTGTTTTTAATTTTTCATTCATATTGTTGATTTCCCGACAATATGAACCAGCTGGAATTGCTTCGCCTAGTTTTAAAAAAGAGTAGTGAATTATTCCTTTATCTGTCCACCATTCAGTAACCATAAGTTTTTTTCGGTGTAATGACGGCTAGGGTACATGTCCCGAAGCTTTATTTGCATTTAACCATTGTCCTGATCTTTTTCTGTTATCATACAGAATCCACTTTTCATCACAAGTAATGAATTAATTTAAAAATGGCATTTTATAATTTCGAATCATCAATGAAGAACACACCTCTAAGCGTCTCAGTTTCTGACCATCTGTCAATTCATGCTATACCCACTTATCCAGCTTTTTCGCCTTTACTATTGAAGCGAGGTGACGAGATACAGTCCTAACACTAACACTTAAATCACATGCGAGTGCTCGAACTGTTGTATGTAGATTATATTCCACCATGGCTCTCAAATTTTCTTCGTTCACAATGGTTTATTAAGCCTTCGTCGAGGCTCATTGTCGAGATTCATATTACCGAAACAAAATTTTTTGAACAATAATTGAATTGTTCTCTGGCTAGCCGACCCTTCTTCGAAAGCTCCATTGATATGTCTACCTGCTACCGCTGCATTATGTCCTAACTTGAACTCGTATTAAAAAAAGTAGACGAAAATCTTTTATGGATACTATCCTATTAAAGGGTATAAAAAAAATAAAAATAACAATAACTCCATATTTTAAAACAATTTAAAGGTACAGTACATTAGTTAATTCCAAATAGATGAACTTGTAAAATATTGGACAGAACCTTTCTCAATCGCGGTCGACCTCTGACTGAAATTTGGCAACTTGATATGTTACAACCTAATATATATGTACATCATAAGTGGACGAAAGTCTACCCCACTGCAAAATATATTTGTTATTTCATTTTCAGACAGTTTGTACATTTTTTACTTTAATGAGATTATATAATACCAAAACGAATGACACACACTGTATAAAAATATAAAACAATTAAAAAAGATTTATTTCGAAATAAAACGTCTAAGTGTGTTTATTTTAAATTATTTAAACCGGTTTAAGATTTACGCACCGCACTGTATACATAACCACCACTCATATAAGAAAAGCTCGTGTAATGTAGAAGCAATTTAAAATTCTCCCACTGTTATACAGGGGAATGTATCGCTTCCACTCGTCCGCTCGCTTGCACGCACGTTTTCGCTATTTTCAATTCACTAGTTTCTTCTGTGCATGCAGCGAGGAGATATCGAAACGGCGCGACGACGTTATACGAGCAGCGACACCGACGCCGTTACTTGTCCGCTTACACACCAGTACCGACCGGCTATTAAAATATGCGGGGTGTATCTTAATTAAATCAAAACAATAATAGTAACCTGAGAACGAAATTAATTAACTCGGCGGCGGGATTTTCGTCCTTATCGCGTGTCTCGATGAGGCCGATCCGATTCCACGTACGCCAGGTGAGTTATTATAACCTAATTTTATACAAGTAACATACCTGTTACAAATGTACTGTTTATACAATATCCTCTCATCTGCTGTATATTTTTTTTACACTCGCTTTAATGTACATTATTTTATGTACGTATATATATATATTTTTACAATGTTTGTTTTTTCTCTGAAAAAAAATCAACTGTGTTTATTCGTTCGTTAACGACGCAACGACGACGGCTTCAATAAAGATAACGACGTTGTTATTAAAATTCATTAAAGGTTCTCGATATTAGCGAGAGTTTCGGCGTCCACGTCATTTAAAATGTAATAAAAATGTGTTTATTGCAATGTAAAAGAAGCCTTTGTACGGTTTTCATTATTCCAATTGAATAGAAATGGGTGCCTTGTCAGATTTATGAAAACAAGAATTGATACTGAGACTGGGGAATGAACACTGAATAATTCGCTTTATACGAAATAAAATATACTTTCTCGGCTACAAATTTTTTATCAAAATATATAAAATATACACAAATATATTTATATACAGAACGATAGTGTAAATATATATATATATATATATATAATATATATATATATACACACACACATTTTGATAACCATATTAATGATACTATAAAGATAAAAGCCATATTTGCACAATAAAATTCAGTCGGGTAACTGAAGTAAAAAATGTTTCATTTTTGGAATTTAAATTTACTACTTTTTGTAGAATAAGTGACACTTCTTTCACTATTTATAATTGTATACAGATTTAAATGCTTAAAGACATTGTCTTTGTCTAACAAACTAAATTTCAATAAAACTTTAGTTATATTCATACAAGATACGGCTTTTCAAGTTAAAGGCGTATTAAACGACTAATATCCAGCAAAAGCAGCAAAATTAAAAGTTTGTGAATATATTGGATTGGCCAAGAAGTAATTGCGTTTTTTCTTCTATGTAAATGAAAGGTGAATTTTTCATGGGAAACAAAAACTTTATAAATATTATATTGTATGTTTTATTCGATTGCTTTTTGCCATTTTTAGGTGATTTCATGTTTCCACGCTCAAAAAAGTTCTTACCGTTTTTCGACAAAGAACAGTTCCAAAAACGATTTGATATCCTCAGCAGCAGCGAAGGTTTTACCATTCAAGGAATTTTGCAAAGAACGAAATAAATGGTAGTCTGATAATGCCAAGTATGACGAATATGATAGATGTAGAAACAAATCCCATCCAAGCTGCAACAATTTTTGAAGAGTGACGACTAAACTCGTAACCTGTCCGGCGTTATCATGGTGAGACACAACACCTTTGCGATTCACCAATTCCGAACGCTTCTGTTTAATGGCGTCATTTTATTTATCCAGCTGACGACAGTACACGTCTGAATAAATTGTTTAGTTCAATGGTTTAGAAGCAACTCAAAACACACAATACCTCAAAACAAAACAGCTTAATTTACATTTTGGTGAACATCTGTTTTTGAAATGCTTTGAGCAGGTTAACCACGTTTGCTCTACGATCTTTTTTGTTCAATGTTGTTGTAGATCCATTTTTCATTGCCTGTTAAACTTTCAAAAGTGGATTGTTTTCTTCACGTTTCAAGAGAGAATGCCAATGCCAATGCGCTTAGTGAGATGAATTTCTTTGAGTTCATGTGTATCCTAAATATCGATCTTAATAACGTACCCAAGTTGTTTTAAATGGTTTTCAACACTCGATTTCGTTATGTTAAGATTCTAAGCAATCTTTCGTGACGTTAAACGTTAACTTCATTCGATCAATGCCTTTATTTTGTCATCAACAACTTCGATTGGCCTTCCTGAGCGTAGTGCATCTTTAACATCAAAATCTTGAGATCGAAATTCAGCAAACCAATTCTGACACTGCCGTAGTTTTCAAGCATCTTCATCATACACATTACATGAGTTTTTATGAGCTTGCACAGCGTTTTTTCGTTTTCGGAAGTAAATATAACATAATATGACGAAAATGTTCCTTTTGATTTTCCATTTTGCAGTCGACGGCAAACAAGCAATTGATAATAAAATCGTGCACTTTATTTTTCTAAAACAAGCTTGAACTGTCAGAAATCTTACTTAACAAATTTACGGTTTAGAATGAAGTTAGTTACATTTAAATACATTTATTGGAAAAAAACGCAATTACTTTTTGATCAACCTCATACATACTTTATTAATTGTAAAATTAATCTAAAATGACATTAAACTGGAAGGTCAAATTCTATAATCAAAGTCAAATGAGTTGAAAAATTATACATTTGCAATTTACGAACGAGTCTGTATTCAGGGATGTTTCTTTATTATTACTAACCAACCTGTTGCTAAATGAGAAAGCGGATTTTAACAAAGGAATTATTACTTCACTCCAAAAAGTAGAAAAATGTTTCTGATCAATGATTACTGATTTTTTCTGATAATCGCTAATCTACCAGAACTGTATTTTGTGAAATCAAAGTAACGAAACGCCCTTGGCATGTTCTTGTCGATCTTGGTGTAGTAGCTAGAGAATTAAGTATGGAAAACATAAGTACACAATAAAAATTTAACATTATTAAGTCTGATATCCAACACTTTTTACAGTATTAGGCATATCAGCAATATATAAACCGACTAAAATTAAAAAATTAATAAAAGTTTTGTAGACTATAGAAATGATTTATGAAATTATTTTTTTTAAAAAAAAAGAAGGATTATATGACACTCAGAATAGTTGGAAAATATTTTCTTTTCGGTTTTATTTTTTTATGAACACAAAATACTTTTACAAGAATTACTACAATGCAATTTCTGGCACTGAGGTTAACTTTATTTTCACAAATAAATATTCGCTTACCTAACAAACCATAAACTTTTTTCTGATCAATACTGTTCTATTATAAATTATTGATCATTTTTGGTTGTTATTATACTTACACATATTTCGATAGCAATACAAAAAGCCTTAGAGACATCAAGTACAAAAAAGCGCTTTAAAAAAATGATGGAATTATCATCGAAATGGCATAAGCAAGAATCAACAATAACCAATTATATAAAATTTTTGATCAGAAAAAATTGCTGCTTATGAGGTTAATGAGAACTTCATTTGTAAAAGTAAAATATAATATCTGTTGAGAATCTATTTTTTAATTCCTACCCTTTAACGATATCTGCGCTAAAGATGTTAATATTGAACTGTATAAAATATACTTGTAGTTTTTCATATATTCTTATACACATGTATACGTCTATTATATGTGCGTGCATGTGTATGTGTGTGTATGTATGTGTATGTGTGTGTGTGTATGTATAACATTAATTAAGCATTAGAAAATTAATAGAAATGAGTCTGGTTTATAAAATATTCTCTTTTATATGTTCTAGAATGTAAATATACACATCCATATAAAATATTAACTTTTTATTATCAAACGAATACTTTTATGAAAAACATTTTAAAAAGAAATATCGTAAATGTAATACGAACGAAATGCGCGTCTAGCGCATTTAAAAGTATGAAAAATGAAAATTCAAGAAATTGAACTTAAACACACATACACACACTATATATATATATAATATTCACGGCATGTATTTTTAAATGCAACGAAGATAAAATAGTTTTAATTAAATAATGCAACAACACCTCGACGTCTATTCGAAAACGACGTGCAGAGTTCGACGTGGGGAATGAGTTGTATGAGACGTTATATACAATATTAACGCTCGCGTGTAGATGGGGCGTAGAGAATAAGCTCAGCTTTTAAACTTCATTACACGAATGGCGTAGATGTCAAACGGAGAGAAATGAAATGTTATAACATCAATTTCCGGATTGATTAAAAAAGTTTTGTGTCGGTATAACCACCCCACTATTACTACTACTGCTGGTCGCTTCAAACGGCCGTCGCAAGCTCACCCACTATTACCTAGAATCGAACACCTGCTCTAACTACCTTTCTATCTACAGAAACAGACACCTTTACCTGTTTGTGAAAAAAAACTCATAATCATGATGGTTATTTGCATCATTATTATTATATTTTTTTCTGTCTGCCATTGTTACTCCTATAGCAATTTAACTAGAAACATTTTCAACGTTTAATAGTATCGATTTAAAAAAATAATACAGCTGTGAATACTGCGTTATTAAAACGATGTTGACGATATTGAGCCACGAAAACTATTCTCTTATGAATCATAAATGTAAAGTTCATATCCACTTCTTACTTTACACACACACACAAATATATATATATATATATATATATATATATATATATACATTTTTGTGTAAAAATATACAGGATGTTTGCTTAACTGACCAGATTTTATTAGCACGAATTAATTATTAAAAATTAATCATCTAATCAATATTAAAAACAATCAATATTAATCAATATTAAAAACATCATGTACAATAGTTTTTTTTATTGAAATTTATACTTCAGGTTGATAGATAGTGATGTTTCATTTTTTGGATACCACGAATATCTGACCGAATACTAGTAAATTATTTTTCATGGAATCATCTGAACAAACTAGCATAAAAAAATCGTTGGTTCAAAAGATTTTGTGGTCATAATAGATACTGCTTTTTTATTATATAAAATTATTGAAAGAAAACCATTTGAAGAAGTTGGTTGGATAATCATTTACTGAAATATTCAGTGATTCAATTGTGAATAATTTACAACTGTACAAGCATAAACGAAAAAATAATGAGACTTTGGAAAAAAATATCTTATAAATAAATTTACAAATAAATGTTGATCTATATACATCTTATCTTATCTGAATATACTTGACCCGGCGTTTCAAATACTAAAAAAGAAATTTAAGTGGAAATAAATCTAATTTTTCTCCCTACTTTTCCAATCACTTTTAAGACAAATGAACGAAAATTATCAAATTTGAAATGTACAATACTGATAGAAAGAGAAAGTATTTTTATACAATGGTCTTACTTATGTGTTCATAGTTTACTTGACATAAGTACATTAATACAATTATGAATTAACTGAATACCTATTTTATTATCTAAAAATTGATTCTTTGTCGAGTGAATTCACATGAACGTTTATGGATTCATAACGTAAAGACTGTGTCAGTATGTCTGTACTTATGGAGTCCGTAAAAACTTGTGCATCGGTCAATATATGTCAATTTGTGGAGTCCAATTTTGTACTGTTACAAACCATTGTGTTTAAATTACTCAATCTTTTATACAAACCAAGGAAGCCATTCTTTTTATCAAAATCTTTAGAACGGCTCAAAAAAATATTTCCACTTTCCGATTCAGCATTTCGATGATTTTCGTACATAACACGTTTAAAAAATACATATCAATCACAAAATGTATTAGAAAATATAATCGATTCTGCAATGCCCACTACAACAACGTTCCATATTATTTCGATTTCTTTTAGTTGTCATAATCTGTGTATTCATGGAACAATTTCCATTTATATTGTGTTGTTTTAATATGTAGTTCTTGTTCATGTTTGATCCGGAAGACTCATTTAATAGCACGTATAAGTTCGTTCCTTTACGACTAGTTTTAACTTTCTTCATCTTCGGGTCGATTTTTAAGTGATAGGAGTTAAAAATCAAAAGATAAAAGTCAAAAACACTTGTAAAAGAAATGAACTCGTAAGTAACAAAACACGAAAAAGAAACAGAATTCAATTTATAAAAATTTAACAACAATTAAAAATGAATAAAAAGTTCTTTTTCTAACTGAGAATATCATAATATTAAATGATAAAGAGAAATTATTAATTAATATACCATAAGAAGCATAATATTATATGTACCTCAAGCTTCCATATTTAACTAATTAATGATTTATATTAGATCATGTACATAAATGTTACATACTGAAGTGTAATTAATACTTCAACATTATTAGCTCTGCGATTTTAAAACGAAAGAAAATCTATACATTGAAAGAGTGCATTAAAAATATACTATATATAAAGAGAAATGAAACAGTAATAAAAAAAAATAAAATAAAAATCTTAATAAAGAGGCTAAAAAAAGTACAAGAATGTTTCTTCTGCATCATTGAGATTATCATTATGGCGTTGCACACTTTTCATGTTTCTCTACGATGTACACCTACCAACAAACTTCAGCCGACCGTTTTTTTTATATTCAGTGTTATACAAAATCGCATAATTTCATTACAGCGTCGTTGTAGATTACATCTGACTTTAGTGAAACGATAATATCAAAAGGATCAAGTTTGTGTATGTGTGTGCATATATATATATATATATATATATATATATATATATATATGTATGTATGTGTGTGTGGTATATCTGTGTGTGTGTGTATGTATGTATAATATATATATATATATATATATATATATATATATATATATATATAATGTTCACAAGTATAAGTAAGTAAAAGAGTGGTGGATGATAGAACGGAACATGGATGAAGCGGAGAAAAAAACGACCGGCTGTACCTCTCACTACCGTATAAAAAGATCGTTTATTACAAAGTCAATGTTCTTGTCAAAGTGTAGTAGATAAGGCGTTGAAATTGTAACAGATTTTTGTTACTCACTCGCGTGTGTATTGGGAAGGACAGGAACAGAAAAACACAGGGAGAAACGGGCGAAGGGTTATAGGGCACATCTCTCACTCTCGTTCGTGTTCTATGACGAGGAGGACCGCATTTACAAGCGGTTTATTTTTCTTAACAGAGCTTTTGTTATGTCACATTTGTAGCGTAACGCCCTTTTTATCTACAGCACGGATTTTACAAAGGTGATGTCTTTTATGGAGTTTTGTATGCAAATAAATGTTTATAACGTTATTTGTTGGCAGTCGTGTTAAATGATTCGTTTTATTTTATATTCACTCTTGTTTGTTTTATATTTAGCAAAGTCAACACTGACATTATTAGATAGGAATGTAACATATGGTACACAATGTAATATGCATACATAATCTTGCCATTTTAACTTTACGAAAATAAAAATAATGTACGGCTATTATACCACTAACCAATCATTACATTACAAGATCAACTCTACGATTAGAATATACGTTATATTTTATTATTACATATTCTAGCAATGTTATTTAATAAGCACTGACTTGCACACAATTTCAATTTACTTCCAAACTTATTTGTAATAAAAAATAATAACAAAACTGTGCAATTTTATTAATAATAAATAAAAACATTTAATCATACAGTTTATAAAAGGCACGTAATCATTACAACAAAGTCTAAAACGAAATCGAAATAATATATAAATATATTATAATTTCTACAAATTCCAATTCTTAAAGATTATAATCCCCCATTTATTCTTTGTCATACTTAAATCTTTCAAAAAGCATCATAAATAAGTATGTAGTCATATTTGATTTTGAAACATCTACCTACAACCATACAATAAAATAAAAATATTATACACTAAATATAAATGAGTAATGGTGTATAAAAAGTGAATTAAGCTTTAATGTATTTCACTATCGTTTAGAAACGTGATCTATAAAGGGATATCGAAAACGGTGTAAAATCAAATACAAGTTGCAATAAAAAAATTACATTTTTATTTTTTATAATTTTCATTTAAATTGCACTTCACCGGATACAAAAACTAGTCATACTTTTTGTTGAGTACTAATGCACACTCTTCTAAAACGAATTAATTCATTTTTGTTCTTTTCAAGTATTAACTCTTTTGAGATCCTGCCAACCGTATTTCAATACGACCGGTGTCGTTATTTATTTCATCTTCAAGTATCTTTCTAGTGTACTAACTGGATTCTCTGACAGACGTTAATGATGCATTCTATAAATATCGAATTTAAAATTACATAAAGATTGCAGGAATACTAAAATCTGTCTTAATAGAATATGATGACAGAGAAACAACGGCGAATACTTCAAAAGTACAACACAACAGACCGGAACGTAAGCAAGAAAAAGAATTTTAATAGCAGTTTCAACTCAAAAGTACCATAAGTATGTTTCTACTAACCTAATGCAAAATGCCCTATGTAGCTACAGTATTAATAATTTATTTCACTTCAATTTCTCCACATGACAATTATAATTGATTTGATTTCACGCAACAATTGCTTTCTGATTATATCATTTTTAATAACCGTTCGAAGTGTAAATTATATTGTAAGTGAAAATTATTATTTTTAAAAAAATCTACCCTGTTTCTATAATTATGAAAGAAAGACAAATATTGTAACAAATTAAATATTTGTCCATAACTTAAAAATGTCATTACATTTTGTTTAATCCCTTTATAATCACGTATCAAAATACTGAGACACATTTCAAATATTGTTTTCTGAATGTTCTAATTATACTGAATCCAGTTTAAGGGGACCCGGTGGTCTAGAATTTTCGAAAAATCGATTTTTTTTCGAAAGTATAGTATCTTAAAAATATACTGTTAAAATTTGATGACGAAATTCAGAGTATTTCAGGATCTACAGCCCATTAGAAGGTCAGGTAGGTAGAAGAATAAGTGGAGCCGGCAAACTTTAAACGCGTTTATCTCGAAACTACTTTTTTTCGTCTTGCGGGGGCCAGAAAAAAAAACTACTTGACCGATTTGTCTGAAATTTTAATATGTTATTCTGAAACTAATAGTTTCTGAATAACATATTAAACTAATAGTTTCCGTAAAATATTTATATTTTTTTTATTAACAAAACATTCAAAAATACTGGTCGTTTTCAAACTTGTACTTTTGACTACGCGCCATTTTGTCAATTTTTTTTTTATTCTACTTCCTGCGATAGCTATACTTATACTAATTAAAAATTCGTCAATTGTTTTATTTCAGATCAGAGGGAGAGATAAATCATCACTCACCACGCAATTCCATTTTTTTAGAGAGGGAGACTTCAGCATCATTTTTCTAATTAAAAAATTTTTTTTTGTCTTTATTTTCATTTTTGTGTAGTTTATTAGTAATAAAATAAGTGTAAAAAAATTTGAAAGCATTATTCATTACCCTCATATAGAAAAATTTTTTTTAAAATAGATTAAATTTTAGGCCGCTAGACCACCGGGTCCCCTTAAACAAATGTTGATTCGCTAATATCACGTATTCATAATATATTTTTATTAGTATTCAATAGATCTTGTTTACTAGTCTTGTGCATAAAAATTTGTAATTTTCACTTAAAAATTTCAAAACTGTAGATTTAAAAATTGCATGGTTGAAATTTGCAATTTACATTGTGGTTTCTCAGCTATTGTTGCAAAAATTTTAATTTATATTACCGTATGCTCTTCTGACTCAGGATTAACATATATCTTTCAATGTCGAGAGTAAATTTACATGACGTACGCGGCCAGAAACCAATTAAAGATTGCACATAGTTCTGGATTATACTTGAAATTTCTAGTAAGATAATATCTTACAGCTGAGCAATAATGTTCCAAATAATTGTCTAAACTAGTGATCCATCTCCTAGGGAGTCGAATTTTCCATTTTTATTAAAAAAATATTTTACATAGTCTCTTTCATTCATTTGAATTTGTCTCATTTGTAATATTTACTGCCTCATCTCTTAATTCACGGGTATATTTTGAAAATATATAGTTTTCTTGCAACAAACAAAACAACTATATTTGTAAATAAATACATGTACCTTCATATTTATATAGTTATGATTACTGCACACTACTAAAATTTTAACCATTACTAGAAACAAACGTTTATAAATTATTTTAATACTTTTTATTAGGCATTCATTTCTTTAAAAAAATTGTTTCAGAGTTATATTTTATGTTTATATAAACGCAGATCAGTTACTTTCAATTTCACCAATGTTTCGCTTCAAACCGCTTTACTTCGTATTGTTCTTGACAGTCAATTTCCATACTTTTGTCATCGTCAAATATTTGAGTTTATTAGTTTAGATTGTCAACCTAAACAACCTTAATGAACATAACTCTACTATCTAGGATAACACACATGCTGAAATTGGTTGTAAAGTATGAAGCATAGCGGCCTAAAAGATGTTTTTTTTTATTATTATTAAAAATTATTTAATTAGATTTAATTAAATAATCACTATCTACTTTGAAATATAGATGACGAAATGTAATTTTATTGCAGGATCTCAAAGTGTTTCTTATATTAATATTGTTTTAATAAAGGAGTACTATTACTTGCTAACAATTAATTATTTTTCTGGTTATCTATTTTATTATTAAGACCTTTTTCGAAATTGCTGTTATAAATTATTTGTAAGTGGTATTGCAATGATATATTAGTGATATTTACATAAGAAACAAAATATTCCAATACTAGATTTAATAAAAAAAAATGTCCAGGCTGTAATTAGAAAAGTTGTAAAGAGAAAATATTGACATACTTTTCTCCTTCAATAAAAGCAATCTTTATCTACACTTCTACGTTTGTTCTTATACCGTAATTAAAAATAGATACAAATATACGGAAACAGTAGTACTCTTACCTAAAATAACATTAATGAAAAACGTACGGCAGCACTAGATCAAAACTAGAGACAGAAAAAAAATGTTCGTGCGACGGGATTGCAGTGTCGTTACGATACACGACGAAAAACGAAACAAAGAAAAAGCTCGTCCACCAACACCAACGCGCAAACACACACAAACACAAGAAATCGTATACAGTACAATACAGATGAAATGTTTTGCTCTAAATTACAGACACGTAGCGAAAGAATTCCCAAGCACAAGTTGCTCAGTACAGGTGGAAGCGCTGTGAATACACTGCACAACAGCTGAAACATATGCGTCGCGGAGCGTACTTTTTGTAATGAAAATTATATATATCAGGGGCACAGAAGTCGAATCGTGGTAATTGTTTCTCATGATGTCTGATTAGAGGAGAAATCTGTACCTGCCTTTAATTTTGAATAAAAATAATAAAAAATATTCTCTAAACAAATTTCGAATGAATCATTCAAATTTATTTAAAAGTGATCAGTTAATACTTAATCGGACTAAAAAAAGTTGATATAATTTTTTTTTTTTAATATAAACTAATAATTCAAATAGTCCGCCAACAGATCTGATTGTAAGCCGTCAAATATAGAAATACGTACCAAATGATTTTTAATTGACATCAGAAATTTGATCTTTTTTACATAATTTATCCAATTATGATTTCATTGAATAATTACTGTTTATTTATGTTATATCAAGAAATAAAACCATTAACGATATCTTTCATAAATAAATAAAGAAGTTTACCATAAAATATTGATCAATCGTATCCTTTACTTAGATTTTGTTCCTATTTAAGGCAATATATTTTTGTATGAGACAGTACGGATCACTTTTAAAAGAGACGGATGTGATAAATCGTAGATAAAATGTTCTTTTAAGAAATGTCATTCAAAATATGTTATTTAATATTTACCATTAATAATTATATAACCATATAGCTTTGTTTTCCTGCATAAATTTTATTCATCAGTGTTTTGTGCGAATCCTAAAAACTATAAGCTCATTTCTTCTAAGAATGTTTTTTGATTTTCATTACCTTTAGATATATTTTGAAGTTTTCGATAAATTAATCACTCGTATTCATCATCAACCATCACATATACACTACAATAATTATTTTATTAAAATATTCAGTAATGACTTGCTGCTTCTTTTATTCGCACATTGCAATGACAATCTATCACCTGTGATACAAATATTGATAAAATAAATATCTACGAATGTATAAAAAATACAGTAAATTAGTAAAAAATTACACCCGTACTTAATAATAATAATATTTGAACTACATTTTAAACATGTATCCATGAATTATGCTAATGATGTGCACATACACAAAACAAAGATAAAATAAACTTATTTTACTGTGTTACAAAAGTGATAAATACTTCCGTGTCTGTAATTGTATTCTAGTAGCTTACAATCAGTGTATTCGATTACATGTTAAATCAAATAGGAATATAACAGTATATCTAGTAGTTCAATTAACTAGGCTTTTTTTAGTTATTTATTACGTTTCTGGTTTTTGTTTCAACTGATACGTATGATATGTCACTATTTTAAATTCTACTTTTTTTAAAATATCACTTTTTCCGGCTTGTTTTCGTTAGAAAAATTTCTCTCATTTTATCTTTTAACCGCTTGTGCTTGTATTTTCTAAAAAAAAATAATGCATACAAAATGGCCATTTTAATTGAAAGGAAGTATCTATTGATTTCGTGGGTTACCATTTTCTAAAAATCATTGGTTAGAACTTTGTAGAATACATCTAAAAATAAGCATTCTTTCCTAGTTTACGCAAGACTACCACGTTTATTCCTGCTGCTTCATAATTATCTTATACTTCTGGTTCATTATCACAAACTTGCAACTGCCACTTATCTACATTTTCTTCTGATAAAGAAATATCAATTGAAATATTGCCAGTGTCTTTAGTCTATGAACAAACTAGTCGTTTTACACGTTTTCGAGATTTCCTCGCAATTTCTTTCTTTTTTCATTTTCAATACTTTTATCACTTAAGAAATTATTTTCTTTTTCATTTTCTTTGTCATCAATTAAAATTTTTATTGTTTCCTCTGCATTTTTTTTCAAGTAAATATTTTGTAAAATAAAAACTAATTCAGCACAGATACAATTTAAAAAATGAACACTGGGCAATATATATATATCTAATAGCTAACACACAAAACATGTGTACGACTCTAACTCGTCACTGACTAATAAAATGTTATCTGAAGTTTACGAGACAGGCTCGTGATTCATTTACAAGGAGTTAATATATACTCTTCCATCCTCTCTATTGCCTCTCATGGTAAAGGTTAAAGTATTCATTGGTATTTATTTTTTTCTGTGTGTTTATTTTAAACTATCACACTTCCATCTTTCTCATGGTTACATATTTAATCAATTTTATATCTTTTCTTATCATTAAATGATTACAATATTAAACTACATTCTAAAATTGAGGTAAATAAAAAAATAAATGATTTTTGGCTTGTAAAAATAAAGCTTTGTAGAATTGGTATATAAAACATATACAATGTAAGCAAGAAGATATTTGCATTTTTCTTGAATCAAGTATTACTGTTTTTTTAACAAGTACATTTATTTTATGTTGAGAATGAATCTTTTCGACCACTTGATATATTTTTCCGATTAAACACATTACAATCTGGCCATTTTACCATATAATTCATTTTATTATAAAAAAAACATAGTATTATAAAAAGTATTATATGCGGACAAAGTACATAGTATTATATATAAGGAAAAAAGATATGCAAAAATCTATCTATATCTTACCTACCTATATTCATATCTGTATGTATCTATTAGGTTGGTAGGAAAATAATTGCGGATTTTGTTTTTCAATGAAAGTGTCATTTCATCGGGTTAATGTAATTATCATTTTAAAGTGCATTCTTCAATCTGTACTTCGGTAACATCGAAATTGGTTTTATTATTAATTTTTCTTCAAATTGAAATACTGAATTAAAGATGGAAAAGAAGTAAATAAGAGCAACATTTTTATACGAGTTCAAAACGGGTGATAAAGCGGTAGAAATTGCTCGTAAACTGAACGATGCTTTTAGTGTGGGTACTGTTAAGGAACGTGAGGTGCAATGGTGGTTCCATAAATTTCGTGATGAGGACGAGAGCATCGAAAATGAAAAAGGTCGTGGCCGTCTTTCTTCAGCTTATAATGAACAACTGAAGGCGTTAGTTGAACCAGAACCAAGCACGATAATTCGAGGGCTTGCAAAAAAGTTAGCTGTTAGTCATCAGACAGTTGTGGATCACTTAAAACAACTTAAATTAAAAAAATGTCTATGAATTTGAAGGTCATAAGTCACTATTATTTTTCTAACCTAACATATCTATATCTATCTATTATATCCATACACACACATCTGTGTGTATGTATGTGTGTATATATATATATATATATATATATATACATATATATTGTGTGTGTGGCACAGGTGGTGTTCATATTCAAAAATGAAGATTCGCATATGTACATATAAAGAATAGATGATATTTTCATCGCATACTGGATTTCACTGCACATACGGTAAAAGAGAGGGAATATGATAAAGCTTTCTGCTCCTACATGGCGCTACCGCCAAAACTACAGACAGCGGCGTCGACCTCGCGTCGTCGCTCCAGAAAGTCCGACCGTTTGTACTGTTTCGTCGCGTGTTCTAATCTCTTTCTGATTGCCTAACTTGTGACAGATATATTAAATTCGAGCCGTGACAGACCAATTTAGAACGTGCGGATAAATGCAAGTGTACTAGCAGTGTGTGCGTGCGTCTGCTCGTTCAGTCGTTCGTTCTGTTATTTGTCGCGAGCTTACAGTTCGTTTTGCTTTCAGTCAACGACGACGTGCGGTAGCCTACATTGTATTTATTTGATAGATGTGTCGGGATGATAACTGCTCTAACTGTTGACTGTTTAAATATTTTCCTTGTTCTGTATTATTAAAGAATCTATACAGCATGTTTTTAGAAGCCTAACATATTTTTTACGCCAAATTGAACAATACTCTTAAAATAATTGACATTTGATAATTTCCTGTAGTTATTAACACTTATAATTATTATATGATTTACATACATATATTGTACAATTTATCATATAAAACAAATTACTTTATTATTTTTTTAAAGATTTATCGATTATTATCTTATTAAAAAAATTAAATTGTATAAAATGCAATTGCAACATTCTATACCTTATGTTATATTGAATTCTATTATACAATATTGAAGTTTATTCATACAACTTATATACATAACCAAATAATATAATCAAATTCTATGATAAGATAATGTAATCAAATTATATTTTCAAAATGCTTACCAAGTATATATGATTTTCAAAGAACTATGCGAAGTTAAAATAAAAACTTACCTGAAAACAAGAGAAAAAAAGATTAATATCATGAATAATTGATAAATGGTACAAAATAGTAATTCATAACAGTAATAAAAAATTGTATAAAACAGCAAATAAATGGAAAAAATAACTATATATATATATATATATATATATATATATATATATATATATATATATATATATACCCACTAATAAATTACTACAGTGTATTATTTTCCAAGATTTTACTGTCTCTTACTTTTAAATATTTTCATGCAGTCTCTCAAGATTTGAAAAAACCAAGAAATTTATTCTAAGAAATGAAAGAAGATAAAAAAGAATGGTTCATAGATTACATATATTTAGTAATAAGAAGTTTTAATGAAAGTAAAAGCTAGACAGTTTAAATTATTAATTAAACAATTCTTTTAATAAAATATTAAAATTAAAAAAAGTTTGAATAGAAAGATCAAAAATTGTATTTTACTAAATTGGTCAACTACGTGTGCCTGTTTATAATGACCTATAATTTTAAAATGAAATTTATTTCAGATGTAACAAAGATTATATTTCTATTTTTTACATAATAACGCAAAAAAAAACTGAAACTTACACAATAAAGGAGGTGGAACATTTTAAGCATTTTGTTTTTTTAGATGGATTGAACGATTCTCTGGAAAATTTCACTGAATATTTTAGCAATCATAATTCACAACCAAAGCAGCTAAATTATTTTATTTTTGCTAACTGCGTAAACCTGCAGTCCATGTTGAATAAATGAATATACTACTGAATATTTAAACTCTGCAGTCGACTGATTTTTTAAAAGCACTATAGTCCACTATGAACTAAATGATAAGAATTTATAAAAACTAGGAGTACATTTGTAACCAACATTATAATAGGAAAAATTTCCAACAAGTAGGATTAACGGTAACATTAACCCTTTAAAACGCTATGGATGTGTTTACTCGACTTCTGGATTGAACATTGTAAGCAATATTATGGAGATGTTAGCTTTTTCAGTACTAACGAAGTGTTTTTCGGTAGAAAAAAAACAACTAGCTATGAAAACATTAAACTCATGCCAAAAATCAATCGTAGTGATCTTTGAAACAACTAATACAAACAAACATACATATTATTCCACTTGAAATCTACCTTCTTGTTGGTAATTTAAAAAAAAAGCATTCTAATGAAATTTATATAAGAAGATATATAATCAATATACAGCAAAAAGTAATATTTTTGTCAATAAATTCTTCAAAACTTCCAATAATATATTACAATTTGAAAAGCACTCAATTAAGCTTAATAAATAGTGTAATAAATGTTATTTTTGAATTAAAAAATTATATGAGTATTACTTCAAATAAATATGTTTTCATATGTCAGAAAACATGCATTATGCATTATATATATATACACACATACATACATACATACATATATATGTATATATATATATATATTGTATATATACTGTTCTAGTTTTTAATGTAAATACAAGCTGCATTATTCTATAAAATACATAATTTGTTACTTATAGTAATTTGATTTCTTACAAACGCTATTTTGTAAAAAAAAATTAATTTATCGAACATTCGATAATATCTAACACATCCTTTCACCAACTAGCAAATTATTATATTAAAATGTAATGGGTAATTTCTAAATACGATTGAAAATTGAATTAATTTACATCGTAAACTTCTAATAAAAATGTGTTTTCAAAAAATTGTTTTCAAATTATTATAAAAAAAAAATAATTCCATACACATTTTTTTATATTATTATACATATAGAAATGGTAGAAAAAAACATATTTTTCCGCCAAAGGCAACCGTGTATAATATTTAATTAACGGTATGTACTAAATGCTATATACAAAATGATACTATATACTGAAAAGCAGTTCAAAATTCATTCAAGGAGCAATAGATTCAGCAGAAGTAGCGGCGGTACTAAAGAGAATTCATCAAGCGAGTAGGCGGCCACCTTACAAAACTTTGTACGGAAATTATCAAACTTAATATAAGATACACTGAAACATTTCAGATTAAAATCATCCTCGACAATATTATTACCGCAGAATTTCTAAAACTCGAAAGTTAGATGCTTAACCGCCGTCCGTACGCTGTTAAAAAGTCTTCTGCCACTACAACAAACGACGACGGCGCGTCGTCCCTGTTCGATCCGGGGCGTTCGTCCGTCTCGTACACTGGCGAGAACCCCGAGCGTAAACCCCCAACAATGTTCCTCGCATACATACATATCTTCGTACGCACACTTGTTGGATCCGACAGGATCCCGTAGTTCCAGCGAACAAACAATACTACATAATAATGTAGAGATCCAGTATCAAGTTCACAAAAAAGGGTACACGGGATTATGGATGACGGCGGCAGAGGCGGTGGTATCTCGTTTATGTCGTAGATGGTAACTTTTAGCTAACTATATTTACGTCGGGGTGGTCGGCGCGAACGAGCCAGTTAATGAATGTTGTTTCATATTGTCGACGTTATCGCATCTGAGCCCAGCTTCTTCGACGCCAGTTGAAAAAAGTTTCAATTCTCCGACGGATTTTAAAACGGTTTTAATACATCTACCTTCAAGTTTTTTAACACGAAAATTCATATACGCAAAATTTATAATACTTTCTCCTCTAGAAACTTAAGCTTTTACAAAACAAATCCTAAGTAACATCTGTAAAATGTTTCAATTTAAATAGAGAAAAATTGCCTATATAAATCTCGTTGTTCATTTTAATATTCATTACTTATTTCGTATTTATATGACTGTTAAACTATTATTTCTATTCTTATTGGAGCAATGAAAAAATGTTAGAACGAATCGGGTGCTTTAACGAAAAATAACAAACATTATTAATATTAAACCTAAATTCGACTTTACAGAACATAACTCAATGGATTTTCTTCGATTCAATTAACTATTTATCTACACAAAACGTGCAAAATGCTGAATATTGGTATTAATTAATTAATTTCAATGTACAATTATTTCTGACTCACATTTTATGTGATACGAAGCAAATTCTTGAAAAAACAAATTTTCGGATATTAATTTCTCGAAAATAAAATTCTTGGAAAATATTTTCTTCTAAATCAAATTATTTGATAGTAAAAATTCTTTGAAATCACATTTCTACGTAACGGATCTGATCTAATTATTATGGGCGAAACTGGTCTAAATTTAACTACATTTATTACAAGCAAATACAAAAAAAAGAGTATCAACAAATTGTATTTTCTAAGAATAATTTTTGAATAAATTTTCGATAAAGATTTTACACTAATCTAATTGTTTACGGATCTTCAATAACTTAAAACAAATTAAATTATAATCATATGCGGTTTTTAAAAAATAATCCAAATTAATCACAAAAAAGTTACGATGTTCTTATTTGAAGTTCATATAAAAAATACATGAAAAAAATTTGCATTTTTTTACAACAGACTGTTTTTATATAATTATGATCCCTAATGTTTTATTTATTTTCCTTGTATTACTTTCGCCATTCAACTCTGATGAAAACATTGTGATCGTTAATAGCATGTTTATTTATATTGTCATACACTTTTCCTAGGTAAAAATATATTATTCATTCCGTCAAAAATAATTCTGTTTCCGTTTATGATGTACTGCTTCCTACATCCTCACTTTCATAATAACTGCTTTTCACGTTTCTTTTTGTCGTTGCCTTATATACTTTACGAATTTTTAATGTTTCCCGAAAAGCAGTCATTAGTCCATGTTATGAAAATTTGCAGTCCATATTTTTATTCTCTTTACCTACATAAACAAAGTATTTTCAATCAACTCATTTCTATCATAAATTGATTTCATTTTACAATACTAATATACTGTTCGAACTAGCACTTAATTATTATCTTTAAGGATTATAAAAATAATTTCTTTTTTAAGCATAGACAGAAGTTATTACAATTAGTACCATCATATGCCGATACGACTAACTATACAGATAAAACTTATCAGCCGCTCTTTGTGTTTCTTCACCTTCTGTTTAATATATATATATATATATACTCATATATATATATATATATATATATATATATATATATATATATATATGATTATTATTGTTATTATTATTATATTCTTTATTGAGATATACATACTTTGTTAATCTCGTGTACATGTCACATTTCACACTACTTTTACAAGTTAGTAACAAAATGTAAACCTGAGATACAAAAGTTAGCTATTCTACATTTTAATTATAATTCATTTATTACACTTTACTACATCTTACATTATATTCTTAAATTACATTTTAATTTCTAGATTTTTGAAATGTTTTAAAAATTTTACTAAATTGACCACAGGCACTGATTCCATAAATACACTCATACTAGTCTGACTGATATTGGGAAGTAAGCTTTCTTTTAATAGTTCCAGCCCTTTACCATCATATATATATATATATATATATATATATATATATATATATATATATATATATAATATATACAATGTGAACCCAAAAATCATCAATGATTTTCAATGTATTTTTACGTTAGTTCTTCAACCGTAAACAGTCTAAGGAGACGTGCTTTGTTATTGTTTTTTTTTTCTAGTATACACAGGAAAGTCCTTCTTGTGTCAACAATATGATTTCATTGCCTCACAATAAAATTGTTGACTTTTTACTCTTTGAAAAACACACACGATTGTATGCTGTTTCAATTTAGTTCAGAATTTACTGTAAAAATAAAAATAATTTGCGGTATTTATAGGAATGTGTTAAATGTTATTTTCACTGCTCTTATAAAAACTGCATTACTTACGGGATGACCCAATATAATCAAATCTACAATCATATTTAAATCTTTTTTATTTAAAACACCTAGACTGATATGACGATGTTTATTTATGAGTGAAATTTCTTGAAGTCTTTTGATGGAATACATTATATGTCAAGATGATCAGATGGCATCGGTCAGTGAAACTCCTATATGAAACGTAAATCAAATCTCGACTTAACAAATAATACACAGAAATATACCTAAAACATAATTCGATTTATAGCTACAAGAACAATCAAACGAAATCGATTTGCTAACAGTTAATGTAAAAATATCTACAATAATGATGCTTTCTATGCTTGTACTTGAAACTAATAAATATTTTTAATTCTTATCAATTTCCACTATAAACAAAACTGAACCAATAAAACCGGAATAATCCCTTTTTATAGTTTATTTACGATTTTGATATGATTACATAATGTGCCTTACACATATATGCACTTCAAAGGTTAGGAGGATAATACAATTTATGGACAACTATACAATTACAAACGGATTGAAGCAGTATAATACTGATTATCTGGTTTGATTTCTGTAATAGAATTCAAAAGCTGATTTCAGTACCTGCACATACATATGTACAAAGTTAAATTAATCAAATAATATTAAATAAATTTCGAGAGCTCTCTCGCGTACCAGCGGCCTGAATGATCCGTCCTGGCACTGACGGATCTCCGTCAAATCGTAATTCTAATATATGTAGATTTCTATACATGACCTCTCTCTCTCTCTTTCTATATATATATATATATATATATATATATATATATATGCGTGTGTATGTGTGTTTGTATGCGAGTACAAACATCAATTTGTCAATAAACATTAGTACAATGCAATTCAAATATCGGCCCATAACTTCATATCAATCAGGTAATTGCATTAAACTGCATATATGCATAATAACTGAGTGCACTGTCAGGCGGATGATTTGATTGCACTGACAACTTTGATAAAACATTTTCAAAATTTTCGTATGTTAAATCAAATCGCAATTAATTTGTTGGATTATGAATATAAATACGCAGCCGGATTCATTTTTCCTACAGTTTGTTTTTAAGCGATACAATTTCATTGTATTATTGTCAATAAATAGAATGTGCATTTCCTTTTTTCCAATCGATACGGAATCTGTTTCAATTTGTTTGTTTTAGTTATTGTGAAAAATGTGTATTCTGTGTAAATTAACAGGTTTCCACAACCACTATTCACTAACGTTAACAGTTTTAATAAACGTTAGATACTTACTGAATATTTGAATTTTTTTGAAAATATTCGAGTTACTTTCTAGACCGGGGTTTCTTATCATGTGGCCATATGGCCTCTATGGGAACCAAGATGTTCCAAGGGGACCACAAGTGAAAATCACGTAAATGAGGGAGGCAACGGTATATGATTAGGTGGCTACAGAGAAAAGTGAGAAATGAAGAAAACGGAGAAGTGACCGAGAAAAGAAAACAGAAAAGAAAAAAGAAAACCGACACGTGACCATCAGTAGAATTTAAAAAGCGATTATAAAGCTACAAAGCAATATCAGCCAAAATAACTTTCAGTCAAGTAAAACGCCATTTTTAGAACAAGAGTACAATATCTAAAAAGTTTTCACAGCTGTGAGATATAGCAAAATTGTTCTTCGCGGCAATTCGTACTTCATTTCTGGTAAAATCAGATTTCAATCATGTGAATTATTTACTCAGCCTAACGCGGAATCGCCTTAACATAATGGATAGAAATGATTGTCGGGTATCCCACACAGAAATAAAACCGGGGATAAAAAAAAACTTGTTTCTGGTCATCAAGCACAAGAGTCACATTGATGGAGAAATACTTAAAGTATAATTTTTTATTTAATTATTGTCTTTTGTATAAATTATAAAAATTATAATAAAACATGTTCTATTTACAAAGAAGGGATTTAAATAGCTACCTTTCTACCAGTAGGAAAGGGAGACCACAAGAAGGAAACAAGGTCAGAAGGGGGCTAAAGTCGGAAAAAGGTTGAGAAACACTGTTTTAGACTGTTGTAGACTGAGAGTAACAATTTTATTTTTTATATATATATACTTATTGTAACGCTTTCTTTTATACTTCAAAAATTAAAAGTTACTGTTCTTGATTTTTTTTATTTTTAATTTATTTTTTTAAACGATTTATTTTCTTAAAATTTTTCCATAAAAAAACATGCATGTTTCTTTGCAGAATATAATATGAAAATGATCTTGACAATAAAAATGATAACAATTATGGGAAAACCGATAACAGTTTACATTATACTTTTTCCGAATGAAAAATTAGTTTAAGTAGTCGAGTTCTTCAGCTAATGGAAGGTATTTTGTAGCACTTGAAAAAACATCAGATAAAAAGAAAATAAAAGTAAAAAATTGTCATAACTTGACAAACAATCGCAATTGGGACTTATATAAAAATACATATTTTCAAAAGATAAATCATTGAGAAATATATCAATTGTTGCAAAGGAAAAACCCTCAATAATATGAAGTATGAGAGTTAATTTCGAATAAATTATTTATATGTATACATACATAGTACGAGTAAGAAAGACAAAGAGTAAACACTTGAAAGTAGATGTTTTTTTAATAAAATATATGTGAGAGGCAATAAAAAAAATATATATAACAATGTGACACAACGAAAAACACGTAACATTTTATGACAAGTGTCTTCTTTTCAAGTATTTACATCTGAATAGCAAATGTAGTCAGTGAGTGTTGTACCTGCCTTAAATCCTTTGTCAGTCGTGAATACTCATGTTTTGTTGTTGCTCGTAGGATTTTTCATCCAAACATTACCCACTTACCGCACACATACACACACACTGAGGACCGTCGTTGTCGTATACTGTTGTGCCATACTACCAGCCGACTCAAATGACTAATGTACACGTTTTGAAAATATAAACGAATGCAGAAAAAAGGAGATTATACGGCACGAGGACGCGGCGGCGACGTATGCGGTGCCGTCGGAGAGATACGTGAACAGGTACCCGGAGCGCTTATTCCTTGACAGCTTGTTCCGCTTTTTAAAAGCTTTTCAAAATATATATTTGTTACATTTCGCTAGGCAAGTAATTATAGTGACATGTTAATAACGAGTAACAGACAGAAAAAATTAAAACTACATTTCGCTTTAAAAACCTTCCTTTCTTTCTCTTTCTCTCTCTCTCTCTCTCTCTCTCTCTCTATATATATATATATATATATATATATATATATATATTTGTTAAACCAAGAATGAGTCAAAAGTATATACTCTTTATATAATAAGTTAATATATATATATATATATATATATATATATATATATATAACACATAATTAATTTATTTCCTGAAGAATGGAAATAAATTAATTACTTTTGCATGAAGAAACAACTAAACAAATATGTAATTAACGTATTATGCGGAATTTTTAATTTATTGACTCAGTAAAAGTGTATTTTATTTAGATGAGATAAATTAATAAGGATTCTTTTGACAAAGAAAACAATGATCTGTAAATTTGTATCTTTTTCTGTTCATGTCGATCTCTATTAATTATGTAAGATGACATTAATTATAATATATCGATCGATGATATCCCAAAAAAAAACCATTTTCTATTAAATATTAGTAACCATCCTCCATAATCTTTCACTAAATACTGCAAATATATATCACTAGTTAGTAGCGCATTACGTACCCACTGTATCTAGTTGTAATGACATTTATTTTTAAATAAATTACAATAACAATAAATAAATTTAATGGTACACATAGAAGAATTTTAAAACAAAGCACGATGTTGTAGCCAACTTCCAATTTACAAACAGTCGCACAAAATACGTAAAAAAAAATTAATGAGTTGATTTTTGTAGAAATAAGAAATAAATATCTGTTGTTTATTACATTTTCGAATTTAGATAATTTTCTATAATTATTATATTCCCTGCAAGTGATCGTTATCACTGTTTTGCATTTTATTAGGACTTTAAGACAACTGATACAACACTTCAAATAAAATGTTTTGTTTTTATATACTAAATTAAAATCATTGCTATTTTATTATAAAATTATACTTTTATTCTATTATTGTTGGATAAATATTTAAACAAACACTCGACAGGAAAAATGTAAAACTACAACTTAATAACACAAGTGGTATTCAAGATGTATTATACAGACTGAAGTCATCTTTATAAATCATATTTTTATTTTTGAAGTGAAAGTCTTCTATTTTAGGGTAAAAATCAAGATAATCTTTTATCTTGTGAAATCAGTTCACGTTTATTAGTATTGTATTTTATAATAAAAGTTGATCATATGTATATTTTTTAATTTAAAACATATATATATATATATATATATATATATATATATATATATATATATATATATGTATGTATGGTGTACAAATTTATTCGGTACCTTTTTTTATAGAGAATGAATGTATACGGAAAAATTTAATACATTTCAATCCTAGAAATATCCCCCATTATTTTGTATAATTGCTCCATCTAAAGGGTAACTTACGAATCCCTTATTGAAAAAATAGCGGTTTTTACTCGATAAAATCGTAATGTTTTCTGAGCTCTTCCACTGTTTTAGCATTGTTTGCATGTTTAAGCGTCACGACACCTCCCCCCAAAGCTGAACAAATCATTCCCATGGCTTCGATAGCATTTTTATCAACTGAAATGTGAAAAATATACAACCCCTAATAAACTACCTCTTAGACGCCATTGTGTTCACTACTGTCTTGTGAGATCATGGAAACTGCTTAGTTGAGATATATAGTGTTTTTTAATGTTTAGATTGGCACTTTAAAATCCTAAAACGACGAGAAAATATTTTAATTTAGAACAGAGTTATGACTGATTCAATTGAAAAGGCACAGAATTAATTTTTACATCTTATATATATATATATATATATACATATACAATAGTTATCTTTTCATTGTATTTTCCTAACTTAATATTACTATGCTATGTTGTATTATTAAGAATGCCATTTTTACTGAAAAGGCTCCCTAACGTACAAAATTATGAATTGCCACATCAGGAAGAAAGCAAAAAAATATTGAATTTATTCTGTATGACACAGTGATTCTCATGGTGTAACTAAGTTAAGAAACAAGAAACATTTTTAATGATAACTTTAAGTAGAAAATGACCTATCAACATGAATTCAATTCGAAATGTTCAAGTCATCAATTTTTATTGTTTAGAAAACACTACATATTTTATTAATTATTCTTATGGATGAAATGCAGCCGCTCTTAGAAGAATTCTTACGAAATCTATTTCATACTGTGATTATTCCAAACGATTTGAAATACTAATCTAGAATACCAATCTTTAAATATATGACAAATACACAAAGAGTTGTATTTATGTTTTATAAACCATAAGTCACAATTATAACATACATCAGAATGAGAATTATATTTATTAAAAACTAAATAAATTAATAAATACATTTTGAAGACAGATTTAAACATAAGTAGTCAAAATAGAACAAAAAAAAATTTAAATACAAAACTATATATTATTTTATTTATATATATATATATATATATATATATATATATATATATATATATATATATATATACATACATACATACATACATGTAAATCGTCTATTGCTGGACTATTATAAATTCAATATAATTTTATTATTTAGATTTTGATCGATGATGTGTATTATATGAATTGAATAATACGTAAACTTTAGTATCTTACATATATATATATATATATATATATATATATATATATATATATATATATATATATATATATATACACATACTATACATAATATCAATATGCATCATTTTGTGGCATGATAATTAAATTTTATATATATATATATATATATATATATATATATATATATATATAATTTAACGAATGAACAAATATTACGATTAGATAATGTACTCACTCCCAAATCGTTTCACTAATTAAAATGGGAATTAATATGTCATGAATACTTCATTAATAACTCAATACTCGTCGAACTATTCATTAAATTTGCATTCAAATACACATTCATAGATATATACATGTATATATGTACACTGATATATATGTACTATACACATACATACATACATACATACATATATATATATATATATATATATATATATATATATATATATATATATATATATATATTAGGTTGGTAGAAAAAGAATTGCGGTTCATGGCCTTTAAATTCATATACATTACCGCAATTATTTTCCTACCGAGCCATGTATGCTTACAGAACATATTTGACAGAAGCTGCAAATACAATATGGATATACGAATTATAAATAGTAAATACATTTTAATTAGAACGGTTTTAATTAAAACATGTGTAATTTGAACCTTATATAGTATGTACATAAAACATTTTTTTTTAATTATTTTTACTGAATACATATGAATTTAAAATTAGTTTACTAGGTTTCTATGTTGCGTGATTGGAAGTGTACACCGTTTTTTAGCAAACTATAATTTATAACCTAAGTTCAACAATGAATTATTGGAACTATTGAACAGTTTATCAATTTCCACTAGTCGATGTTTTTCTAACAATATTTATTAATATATGATTTTTTTTTATAAAAATAAAGATTGGATTTATACAAATCTACTCCGGTAATTTAATTTCCGGTCTTCTTACTATTAGTTGTATACGTTTATATAAGATTAATGATAATTTTTTAACTGTCAGTCAAGCATTGAAGACTGAAAAACAAGGAGCTTATAACAAATTAGTCATGTAAAATTACAGTAATATGTGAATACTACAAACAACTGTACTTTTCGATACAGGCTATACTAATTTTTTAATTATTATTTATTTAATTTTAAAATCCACGTTTTACCGAAATGATTAGACAGAAAAATGTAATGATATTTAAAATGATTTTAAATTACTTCACAACTTTAATAAGAATTTCTATATTTAACCTGAGATTAGTCTATTGAATATCTGACACTAAAAGAATGTGCAATAATTGTCTAAGCACAATCGTAGTAACACTGCTAATGTCAGTGATTCAAATGCCTAACGTCTTTACCTTATCAAGACAATATCATAGATAGTAGTAAGGCGATTGATATAGAGAGTTAGAGGTATTATACATTTCATCAAGATAGTATGAGATACCAAGATTACTATAATTATTTTGGTAGATTCCGCATAAGTTTGAAATGTTTGAAATATATGAGACCCATCCCTTCAGCTGATGTAATAATGATTTATTAACGTACTTTATTAACATAAATTATTAAATCATATTTAGTAGTAAATTATAATTTTATTAGTAAATGAGTTTTAAAAGTGAATAATAAAGTAAAAATGTATTATTTACGAATATTTTGTATGATTATTATGATATTAAAAATCTTTTTAATAGTGTTAAATGTGACAATACTATAAAAATGTGTAGGAGTGATGATACATCATATGATGGTAGATTTATACAATTTATAAATCAGTTATTTTATAAAACAAAGAAAAAGTGCGTGAAAAAAAATTGAGTTACATTCTTGTATATTTAAATACAGAAATCTATTATTAAATATCATATCATAGCACCTACGCATAGTCTACACACTAGAAAACTGATAAGTCAAATAATTATGGATTAATTTCTCTAAAACGGTGTAGTGATTCGTAATTAAATTCTATAAAAATATTCCCATATTTATAAACAATACATTTAAAAAAATAACATGTTAAACATTTCTCAATTTTTTTGAAATTATAATCGACATATAACGTTCTCAACAACACCATATGCGAAAACACTGAAAATTCCAAATTTAATTATCTTTAACCTTTTCGTTACTAATGGGATACATCACCGATTTTCAAAAATTTCTATCAGAGGAAATATTTTACATAGTGAACCCACTATAAGATACTGATCGGACAAAACTTCCCAGGACTCTTTTATCGAAGATGTCGGAAAATTATTGGACAATAATTTTGGCCAATTTTAATTATCCCTTAATTCATTTAATTACCAACTATAGAAATTAATCACAACAAAAAAGTTATATTAAAAGAGTTCACCAGGACAAGGAATCTATATAGGTAAATCTATTAAAGTTATATCAATATATATTTTGGTTTAGAACAAAATTACATTATGAACTATTTTTGAGTGTTTTTACAATCGTTCCGTGAATCATTAATTTCAGTCAGAAGTGGTATTATTAATTTATAACATCCGCCGCAAATGGATGTAAATTACATTCCCGTTAACAAGCATTCATTTAAAAATTGGTGCTAGCTATAAACATATTAGTAACATTATTTGTCGAAATATATTAATATCCTTCAATATGAGTATTGATTTTTAATGATGCATCAAAATAACCTTTTTAGTAATTTAAAAATGTTCATAGAAAGAAATGAAGTCACATGTGAAAAAAGGTAACAACGTAGTGATCAACCAAGAGAGGTTGATGACAAATATTAAAAGCAATAAATGAATATAGTTCACAATTGATTACATATGAAGTAACATTGAAAATAGGCACAACAGATAGTTCAATTGCCCAAGATCTATACCTTAATGAAAAGGATTATACACTCAATCATCAGAGGAAAAACCATACATACATTTTTAGTTGCTCTGTTAATTCGTTAAGTTTCGGAACAATTTTGCATTAATTAATGATAAATAACGAAAAATGGGTATTATACAGAAAAATATCCAAATAAAAGAAAATTTGGATAAACGAATCTTGGACACTCCATCTTAATATACATGCCAGTTATGTCCAATCGAATGAGTTCTAATAATTAATATATCTTTAATTCTGCTATTTGTTCTTTTTTTACGAAATTCACAAAATGACTATAAATAATATATATGAGATAAAAATAATACAATAAAAGACCAATCTTGTAATTGATATAAGAAAATATATAAGTTTACTACTTTCTGAATTTCTATCAATAATATATGAAAGAAATAATAATACAACAGAAAACATTTATAGAAACATTTCCTTAAATGTCTATTATTTTTAAAATGCAATTTGTTATTGAGAATGTTCTATCAAACAAAGACAAATAAATAGAAATATCGCTGAAGTGATAAGTTCTAAATTTTTGAACATTTCTATTGAACAATAACGACTAAGTTGCTATCTTATTTATTGCAATCAACACGTGGAGGATGGATTGAGAATAGAATTTATAAACCAAATACGATCAATTCTGTAGTAAACATATATATATATACATATATACACATATATATGTGTGTGTGTGTGTGTTTGTATGAATTATATGTGCAGTACGAAGAAACGTCCATTCGTTAAATCAGCGGTCGTAGTCTCGGAAAACATAACGTTTCATCCAACCAAACGCGGGCAGACAAAAACACAATATTCCATTATCTTACATCATTCTCAGCATCAAACGTTACCACTAAGAAGTTATTACAATGATGAGAAGTTGAATTATTAATAGACGACTGAGAATTTCCTCTGTTGGTTCGGTTTCGTACTAAAACATCCACCACTCGTTTCCCAATACACTGACGTACGTAACCGTCGTCGCCGTCGGTTGTACTTTCGAGCGTCACATTTCGTGAGCATTGGCGTCAATCAGCGATGACTTACGAGGAACAGTCTATTATAAACGCGTAAAAAAATTCGTGACGATTTAATACTGTCATAAATGTTTATATTTCAACATAAAAAAAAACATTGATATGTATATACAGTTGGTAAAAATGAGCATTATTTCTTTTGCATGAATCTACTATTTCGTCTCTAGGTCCCAATCTCGAAGGTCGTCTTTATTTTTAGAACTATGAAACGTTTTGTTGCCAGTTTAAAATTATTTGCTAATAATTTTTTGAAACTTCAACTATCGACCTTTAAAGACGATTTTTTTGGAAAGAAAGTTATCAGAACTCACGACTTATTATGAGGGAAAGTCAAAATAATCACGTAATGTTCATGATCGCGGAGGTAGAAAGAATCTTGCGCATTCGAAACTAGGTCTCTTCAGTAGTATACATACTAAGTTGCAAATCATTCTGAGTAGTGATGTAAAATGTATCACTTGAAACGCACGTCAAATCGAAAAAAGTACTGAAAATGGAGATCTTTGAGTTTTGCACTACAATTAAGTTCCTCACAAAACAAAGAAAAACACCTGAAATGAGTATGCATGAGATGAAATTAGATTACGTGATTCTTGTCCTGCCTTGCTTTACAAGTGGCACGGTCTATTCAAGTAAGGCAGAGTCAATAGAATATGACTCACGTTCAGAAAAGCCTGGTGAGTCGAATTCGACGGAAATTGTTAAAAAAAAGTAGAGAAATTAATATTGGATGATGCTCGTTTAAAGAAAAATCAAATAGCAGAAATGGTTTGAGTATCAGATACAACAATTGTTTTAAACATTTTACAAAAATATCTTGGAATGTCAAAGGTAAGCATAAGATGGGTACCAAGAATGCTCAAATCGATTCAAATGCGAGGGAGGTTTAGATGTCTGCAAAAACAATCCCGATTAAATTTTATAAAGAATACTTACTGGAGATGAAACGTGGGTTAATGACTATGAGACTGAATCAAAGCAGTGGCATGAAAGGGTACACCACCCCCTTAAAAGTATCGCCGACATCAGAAAAGCTGTTGGATTCTGCTTTTTTTTTTTTTTTGGATACAGAGAGTATCTTTTTGATCAATTACAAAACTAAGAATATACCTATAATTGGAGAATACTACACCACTATAATGAAACAAATAAAGGTAGCCGTGAAAGAAAAAAGGAGACAGGTATATTGCTCCTACAAGACAACGCACCTGTTCACAACCGCAATTTTGCAATAGTTGTGATCTATAAATGCGGGTTCGAAATTCTGAACCTCCTTCCGTATCCAGATCTAACCCCTAGAGACTTATTTGTTCCCGAATTTGAAAACAGTTACGTGAGAACAAATTGGAGATGATGAAGAGCCCAAGGCAAAAGCAGTAAATAAAAAAAAATCAATTGTGGAACTCTTTTAAAAAGGTGGCTTTTATTAACAAACTCATAAACAGCAATTCAGATTTTCAAATTTCTTAATAGTCATTGATTGTTCGTGATGATCTAAAAAAAATTAAGAATATTTTCTACAGTATTTAAAAAATAAACAGATAATTATATATATATATATATATATATATATATATATATATATATATATATATATACACGTACACTCTTACAATCGATATTTATAACGGTGTACGAGCATCCTCACCGCATACCATTCAAAAATCACCAATGACTGTCAACTATGTCCTTCCAAAATAAATGTCAGATCTAATGGTTACAAAAGGGGTTGAGAAATACAGGGAGTGATAGTAGATGGAAACGAAGTATAAAGCAGGCAGTCAGAATACACATATACATTATACATATACGAGAGTGAGTGAATGTGTGTGAATGCCGCAACCATCGGTAGAATGAAGGAAACCGGACCCTAAGCAGTGCCACGGCCTCTGGCAATTAATCTCCTCAGTAGCTTTCGTAATGAACTTATGGGGGTAAATATACAAGAGCTTTGAAGAGACCACCGATGACATCTAGTATTTAGTGGACGATTCATAATTTAAGTAGGTGAAACGACGCCGATGACGAAGGCGGTGGAGGTAACTGCCGCCACAGCCGTGGCTTCAGATCCGATTTGTAAAGAAGATCGTTTCGGATAATTTATTTTCCGTGACAGAAAAGTTTATTTCTCGATGGCAACGGTCGCGTGATTGTTCGTCCGTCTGTTCATCTGTATGTGTATGTATATAGAAATGATATGCGTGTATATGTGCGCTTTTTTCTTGGCACAGAGACAAATGTTTACAGTTCCTACAACAACTGCTCGATTCTAATATTTTTAATGTACTTTTTTTTTCTTTTCGAACAATCTGCGAGATCTTTTGTAATAAAAACGGAACTAGATGATGTACCATAAATTCACGCGCGCAATTCGGTGACAGGTTCAGTGTATGTTTAATTAAATCAAACATAAATTATTCGTCCACTTGTGAAAATGAAAAATACTTTCAGTTCTTGACTATGAAAATAACAAAATCCTTCAACAGAAAAAATGGAATTGAACTCTACTTAAGCTTCTAATTGATGACTTACAACATACTGTGGTTTCTAGGTAACTATTTTTATAACGAAATTTTATTAAATATAATTAAATATTTTCCCGCATCCTTTCCATACACTAATGTGTAAGTATAGTACCACATGCCTTAACTTTTTTTAGGTTATATAATTAAATCTATTTCTACAGATAGCTTTTACTTTTAAAACAGATGAAGTCGATAAGTAAACATGACACACACACACACACACACACATATATATATATATATATATATATATATATATATATACATACATATATGTATGTGTATGTATATATATCGTCTATACTTATGAAAACCACAGAATAATATGCTGTAGTTAAATAATTTACATTTCTATGATAAAGATGTATACCGTTTTTTTTCTAGACACAATCTCCTATTTATTTTTTGCATTAACAACCATAGGTTCTGTTTATATATTTACATTTATAGTAGAAAGAAATTCAATAAAATAAAATTAAAAATAGCTGATTATAATCAATATATATATAACCAGTTTTCGTTCAATTAAATAGTATTATTACGTGGCATCTATTGGTCGAAAAATGAAAACTAATGCAAATATTATTTGCTGTCAGTTCTGATTTGAGAAAAATTAATTACAGTAAATTATCTACTTTTCTTCAAACTAAAAAAAAAATATTTTTTTTGTGTTCATGGTTGTAAATGCCATGGGACTTTCATCTAAATAAAACAAGTGATATTTTTATCGTTCTATTCATATCGGAATGACTCTGCTTGTGATATTGAAAAATGTATGAAACTACTTACAACACAGTGACTGACTCTGTCTTGCCAGATAGCTAGTGTGTAAAGTCAATACGAAACTTGCTACTAATATTTATTATTAAATACTGTTAGTTATAAAATAAAGCACGAATTCGTTTTTAACACTACTTGTGCAATAATGGAAAAACAGATGTGTGTGTGTATATGTGTGTATATATATATATATATATATATATAACAATTTCCAAAATATTGTGACAGTCATGCTCAAATCGAGTCCGACATAATGCATCGAAGCAGACATTTCTTGTAGTAGGTATACAATAAATATTTATATACGAAAAAAAATGTGCGAAATAAAAATGCCGGCCCGGAATGAACACGTTTGCATATAATATTCATTGAACATACAGCGTGTTACATAACGCTACACTCTACTTTCATATAAATGCAGGTTTAAACATCGCCAGGACACTTTTCCAAGTATAAATTTATTGTAAGTACTATTTTTTTAAAAAAATTCTTCCTTTAGTATACCATTAATAAAATATGACACAATGATATTTTTGTAATATGTTTCTACCACTCCTTAAAACCAACTAAGTTTTCTTTACTCAAAGCATTATTTAGCTAATTTTCAACCTGTATACGCATATAACAGCTGTCACACATTCTGATCAGACATTTGGATTTAACAAAGTTTGACAAATACTAACAAGTTTCTTAAAAATTGATAATTGATGCGAAAACAACGAAGTATTTATAACAGGGTCATTTCTATCCGGGTAAAGCATGCAATTGGAAAACCGTATTAGGCATATAGTAAAAAGTTATCATTTCGTCTTTCAACGGTTCGCATTCATGGTAGCAATAAAATATTGCTTCATCACCAGTTTTGTATTCAATTATATTATGAATATAACACTCATTAACGTCAAGTTGTCTAGTGTAAAATATTTCCCATAAAGGGATTTCAAGAAATGTCTGAGAATGACTACTGACGATTATATATATATATATATATATATATATATATATATATATATATATATATATATATATATATATATATATATATATATGAGAGTAGGGTGTAAAGTTCCGGGCCTGAATAAAAAAACTAAATTTTTGGATTTATTTTCATTTATTTCTCAACATAATTTCCATTTAGCTCGATATGATAAAAAGTTAACGATATTCTAGAGCGGTTATGTCAGACTGACAAGTTGATTTGTCAAGATTTCCAAAATATCCATTTACAATGTCGCTTACTTCATCGTCGTTCGAAAATCTTGTTTCACCGAGTCATTTTTTGAGGTTAAGAGATAGAAGTCTGTTGGGGATAAATCTGCCCAGTATGGTGGGTGGACAAACAATTCGAACTTTAATTCATTGACTTGAACCATCGCAACAACTGATGCGTGGGCTGGTGAATTGTCATGATGAAACAGCACATTCTTTTTCTCCAAATGTGGCCGAATTTTCTCGATTTCATCATTCAAATGAAGTTCGCATAATACTCGCTATTAATTGTTTTTCCATTTTTAAAGCAGTCAAACAAGAGTATTCCATGTGTATCTCACAAAACAGTAACCATAGCATTACCAGATGGAATTGATTTTGCCTTCTTTGAAGTTGGTTCGCCTTTCGCGGTCCATTGTTTCGGCTATTGTTTGGTCTCAGGAGTGTTGTGGTGGACTCAAGTCTCATCAACGATTATGTATCGATGTAAAAATTCTGCTGGATTACGCTTATATAGTGCAAAACAATCAGCTGAAACGGCCTTTTGTCATTGTTTTTCGTCTAGTGTGAGCAAACACGGCACCCATCTAACGCACAAATGTCATACCTAAATGTTCGTGTAAGATATTGCGCACACATTCCATTGATATGCTAAAAGTATGTTTTCTCACTCACTTTCGCTCAACGATCTGCCAAAAGGATTTTTTCAGTCATTTCTGGCACAGTCACTTCAATGAGACATGACATCATCGGTAGTGTTCGACCGAGTAATTTTAAATTTAGTGACACAGCGCTTAACCGTTATATTCAATGGAGGGAAGTAACCGAACGTTGGATCTAGCTCTTTTTTGTATCAGTTGCAATTTAGATTTAAAAAAAAAAAATAATTATGGCACCATTTTCCACTTTTTTTATTTTTAAAAACGATGCTTGAGGCATTCACTTCGGCGGGCTATCAAACTAATACTAAACCAATTATTGACTTGTAACTTCAAACATAAGCACACGAAGAATGAAATCATGCAATACCATCAAAATATTGAGTTTAGTGGCACCACCTATACGTGAGGCCAGGAACTTTTCGCTCTATCCACACACATATATATATATATATATATATATATATATATATATATACATAATAATACATTCTTCGTCAATATACGATTTGTACAGCACATCACAGTGAAACAATAATTCAAACGTTGCAATGAGTTCGTAGTTATTTTACAGTGCAACCCTCTCGTTGAAATTTTTAACATAGACAGAATGCGTGGATGCAACGATTGCGTTGTGTTCACAAACATTCCGGACTGCCACTGAAAATATGTACTATCGTGCTATGGTATCTGTTAGTAATTCAAATAATAGTTACAACCCCGTCGACGCTTTTTAACAATATTTTTTGACATTTTCATCTCAAAAATATCTATATTTTTTAAATGTCTATTTGGTATTCATAGTGACATTTAAAATGACTGTGAATAGACAAAACATAACATACTAATCATTTGTTAGTCATAAACAAAAATTATTTTTAATGTCATCTAAACAATGAAGTTATTTCATTACTATTATTAAAATTAATAATGAGTAATGCTAATAATTTAAATGTAAATGTACATTTACAAAAAAAATAATAAGTTTCTATGATCCAAATCTCGCTTTTAAAAAATGTTCACTAATCCTTTCAATGAATAACAATTAAGTATTTTCAAAATTATGAATCTTGATCTAAACAAATAAAATATATTCAAGTTAAAGCGTTCTATCAGATTTATTTCAGAAGATTTTTTCATTTCTTAATTCACATAACAATTCAAAAATACAACTGATATTATATGATCAAGTAACGAAATACAGAATTAATGTTTATTAAAAATGTTTATATAAATTTAAACAGTATCTCATATAAACATTGTTACATATGTTTCAAAACTATATTATCAATTGAAATAAAAAAAGTCATTTTATGTCTGTTTCCTGTGCAGAAGTTTTCTTATTTGTGTGTTCGTGTGACTTAAAAATTCTCAAAATAAATTTTATGTCTCTAATTTTAAAAGTTATGTCTATATTTAAATTTTTCATGAAAAAGATACAAAATTGGCTATATTGTGACCACACATAAATAAACTATATTGTGTTTATTTATGTAAAATTACGTATGTGTGGCTAAATTAATATTACAGTTTATATAAATATAAATCAGCAGTGTATATTAAGAAAAGCTGTCACTAAACATCAAAAAATATGTAGTACAAACACGAAAGGTTATATATAGGACATTTGGTGCTTTAACGATTTTACGATATATATATATATATATATATATATACGATACATAAAAATGATCATACACAAAAAATATTATAAAATTTATTAACAGAATATTTGCTAATTCAAAAGATTATGCATTTTTCAATATTTCAATGTTGTATATTCGACACAGTCAATTATCTCATACTTAAAATTCCATATATCAATACGTGGGCGGTTTGAAGAGTAACTTGTTTCGATATTAGAAAAAAACAGCTTCAGTTTCAAAGTGTTTAATTTTTCTACATAATTCCTCAAATCTCTATGCACTTATCGTAATGTTTCTCAAGATTCCCTCCCAGAAGTGAGTTTCCTTGGGGTCCTCAAAAGGACCATTAGCAGTCTTCAACGCCTCTTCATTCGCTTTTCAACCAGGAAAATTTCGGGAACAGATGGAAACGAGAGAACCAAAATCAGGCGAATAGGGTGGATGTGGCAGGATTTCAAACTTAAATTCGACCAATTTTTGATAAGCAAGAACGCTTGAATGAATCGGTATTTTGTCATGGCGAAAGAGCAGTGTTTGCTCGAGCGTTCCAGGTCGTTTTTCCGCAATTAATACTTTCAATTTCTCCAAAAGTGCTGCGTGGTATTGACCAATGATTTCCTTTCCCTTTTGAAGATATTCGATGAAAATAATTCTTTTCGCATCCAAGAAAAATGACGCCATCACCTTTTCAACGTAGTAAACAGTCTTTGTCTTGTTCGAAGCCGTTTCACCGCGTCCAGTCCACTTTTTTAATTGCGCTTTCTATTCTGGTGTGTAATGACGAATCCAAATTTCGTCCATGATCAAAACGCCGCGTAAAATCCGTTGGATTCTTCTTATACAGTTCTAAGAAATCGGCTCATGTTCTCGTACGAACTCGTTTTTGCTCTACAGTGAACAAACGCGGCACTCACCTTGCGGAAAGCTTCTTCGTACGAAATTCATTATGCAAAATGAATGCTTTCGTTCAGTTGAGATGCATATGACCTCTGATATCTCACACACTTTTCTCGCCAGTTGGACAAGACCATACCGTCGACTTAATCGATGATTTCTGGCATGATAGCTATTCTTGAGCCTCTTGCGTGTGAGACATTTTCAATGCTATAATTCTATGTTTAAATTCATTCACTCAAAATTAAACGGTTTCATAGACAGGGCCATATTCACCTAATGTAGGAAATATCATCACATGGATTTCTTTCGCTGTTTTTCCCTCCAAAAAAAAAGAATTGATTCATACCATCTGCACTTTCTCGCGAAACGCTTGTGTTGAACTAACACTCCAACGAAGAATTAATATCGGAATGACTTGCAACTTTACTTGTGTTACTAAAAGGGATGAAACTATATGAAAATATATACAATTATTCCCCTCTGCTTCAGCGACTACACGAATCAAGGTACTCTTCAAACCATTCTGGTAATACAAAAAAAGAAAACAATTAGTTAAAAATTATTAACTAAAATTAATCCCACAATTCATAATTACGCGAAATACATAATTTTCATTGGATCTGTTGCCAAACTGTACTTTTTAGAAAATGTCAGTTTTATTTTAAAATCAATGAAAATATTATATGTTAGAACAATACGAAGGAAATTAATAAACGCCAGAAGTATTTGAATATCAAAAAGAGGAGAGTGTTTCAAATGAAAACGTTTAACAAGACCCCGACTTAAAAAACTGACAGATGACTAAACAATGAATAAATGATGAAGGGTTCAATATCGGTATTTTTATCTTCAGTCACGATATCAATCCTACAGAACATCTTAAACATTTAAATGCCTAGATTTCAATCAACTCTAAATTAAATCAATTAGATAAACTATAGAGAATAGTTAATTAAAATTTTACCAAAAATATTGCAAAATATTACAACCAGCATAATAAAATAAATTACTATCATTTCTTTACTTGAAACGGGCACACAAAATATTAAAGAGTGAGGGGATGATGTGTATGTATATATATATATATATATATATATATATATATATATATATATATATATATATATGTATATATATGTATATATATATATATATATATATATATATACAAACGTCATTTATTATAAATCTATATTCTCAAAAGAGTTGCGTTTCTTTCGTAAACATAATTATGTTGAAAACATAGACGATCTGTTAATTAAAAACAAATTCTTTAATTAGATATAATTAATGAAATCGTATCAATTCAAAAATAAATTTCCTTGAAACTTTGTTCTGTATATACATACACATAGACACACACACAGATGTATATATATATATATATATATATGTATAATACGTTTTTTCGTTAATAATTTTTTTACTCTTACTTTGAGCAAACAGCAATTATTTTGATGAACAAACAACGTTAATTTATATATATAAATATATATATATATATATATATATATATATATATATATATATATTAGAAAGAGAGAAATAAAAATTTCATTATTAAAAAAGAATATCTATCTGGGAGAATTTATGAAATTACCTTAAGGCAACATGTAAGTTTAGTCCTTTATGAGCCAATTATAAATTTATTAGCTCTCTTGAATGTTGTCATTTAAGAATATTTGTTTAATATAATGTATGTATGTACGTGAATATATATATATATATATATATATATATATATATATATGTGCATATAATCTATGTGTGTTTATCTGGTATAGGCATACACTTTTTATGATTAGAGCATTAATATAGCTTTGGGTTATTTTCATCTATCATTTATTAGTTCAAACAAAGATGAACATATTTATGTCATGGATAACTTGTTTTTTACTATTATTTTCCTTCTATTATTTTAGTAAAAGTTTAACCAACAAACCATGTTATTTTAATACTAACATTAAGTAGCGTGACACAGCATTTACTTACAAAAGAATATTTATTCGGTTTACAGTAAATTTTTTTCAGGGTTTTATTAAACTCTGAATATATATTTTTTTGTATGAATGAATTACACTATTTCAATGTATATTCATCCATGTGCGTTGCAATTATTTTATTGAAAACGAAGTAAATATGGAAGATTAGTAAAATTTATCGAGTATTTTTCGTAATTGGTGCCAAATTATAAAGATAATATTTCAATTATCCTCCCGCTCATTACAGTTTGTGCCAGTATTTGTTTTTTTAAGTAACAGTTAGAAATAATGTATATGAAAAATTTTTTTCCAATAAAAGTCTATTCTACGCACAAACTTCATTTCATTTGCCTCAATTATAAAACAAATCTAACAATTCTAGTATATAACCCGTCAAAATTGACGGGAAAATAGAAAGAAACAGAAAGAAAAAACAGTTTGTAAGCTTTTAAAACATGTATTTAAAAATAAAAAATATCTAAGAACGAAACAAAGCAAACATTCTATCACGGATCGTCACCATATATAAACATTTCTTTCGTCATCATGGACTTTGTCCGGCGGACAAAGTGGCGAGAAATACCCGTTTTTATTATATAGAGAAGAATAGAATAGACAAATAATATTCGATTAATATATATATATATGTGTGTGTGTGTGTGTGTATAAAAGTAATAGCTAGATAGAATTTACTTTTTCCTATAAATAAAGAGTAACGGTTATAGCGAAGAAATATAGTCGGTATCGGATAGTCGCTATAACATAATATATATATATATATATATATATATATATATATATATATATATATATATATACGTGTGTGTGTGTGTTAGCATAAATATACATGCAATATTTTTCAAAAACAACACACGGATCGAAAATCGCACATGTGTAGAGTGTATAAATTCAACGATTTTCAAAACAGCCGCTTCATTGCACATATATAAAAAGGGTGTCGACGTGAATCGAAGTGAATTGTTTTTGAATGGATTGAGCATATTCTGAAACAACACACTGCAATCATCCGTAGCCAACTATGATAACTATGTGTTGCACTAAGATGACTACACAAGGCTACTGATGTCATTTCGTTCGGTCGCTGATTCAAGATTATATTCAAAAATGTTTACATCTTTCCATTAACACTAACAAAACCACAATTTCAATTAATTTTGATTGAAATTATTTGACAATTGTTAAAAAATATTAAGTATTTCATAATTCCAAGTTAATGAGTTTCGAAACGTTGATTGAAGAGTATTTTTATGGACTGAAAATAAACATTTTCTGAAAATGTATAAAATATTAGTCACTGGGATGAAATTAAGTACAATCAATCTAAAAAAAGTCTAACAACGTCGTTACATTCATTTTAATAATATATATATATATGTATGTATGTATGTGTGTATGTGTGTATGTATGTGTGTGTATGTGTGTATGTATGTGTGTGTATATATATACGTACAAATAATAGAAATTTAAATATTAAAAATATTCATTCTTATCGACAAAAAATAATGCAAACTTAATACAAATTTCTAAGATAATAAGAATAGTAACTAAAATATAATAGTACGAAATTTTTACAATTGTTGAGACTTATTTTAGAGTACGAATAACGAAACAATAACACTAAATGTGACCTGGAAACCAATTTAAAACGCCATGCAAACGAATTCCAAAGATGATTTTTTCATATTGTCGCAATTACACCATTATAAACACAATATAAGCAGACAACAAGTATATGACTAATTGCGGAATTTTATATATTTTACTGTTAATAAATACTGGTTTCAAATAAACTTTTTAACGACAAATATTCCAATTAACAATTATAACTATCACCTGCTCAGATAATGCTTTTAATTTAAAAAATACATACTTTCTAATTCCGTAACAATATATTTGTATATATATATATATATATATATATATATATATATATATATATATATATATATACATACATATATATATATATATATATATATATACAACAGGTGCACCAAAGAACGGGAAAATTTCAGAGCACAATTTTAAATGAATTTTTATTTTTACATAAATTTATTTATATATTCTTGTTAAATATATCGGGCCATTTTACTTTTTAAAAATGATGCGTAATAGATGAGCAGCATTTCGGCGCAGGCATTCCTGTAATTTTATTCAGAAAATTTCCATTGCGCACCTTAACATATCTAGTGGAATACTCCCCAATTGCTCCTTGGATTTTTAATTTAAATTCAGGGATAGTTTGTGTTGTACACCTTGCTCCTTAGATAACTCCAAAGAAAATAATCACACACCGTCAAAACTGGGGATCTTGCTGGCACAAACAACATCTCAATTTTTGGAAATTATATAGTTCAGAGAAAAAGCTCTTACAGCAGCCCATGGATACTAGCGGTATGACCTGCTGGCCCATCTTTTTGGAACAGTATAATTTGTAAAAATCGAATTAATTCTTGGGTTAGAAATGTTGTAATAACGTTACTGTAGTGGGATACGTTAACATTTATAGTATTTTCGTTGTCTTCGAAGAATAGCCCTATAATGCCAAGAGAAGAAAGTACACGCCATATGTAACTTTTGGACTATTCAGCGGCTTTTGATGTGATTCAACTGAGTTCTCACCACTCCAATATCGACTATTCTGCTTGTTCACACAGCAGTTTAAATAAAAATTCGTTTCATCTGACATGAATAAATTGTGAATTATGTTTTCATCTTCAACCAAACGCTCTAACATATCTTGAACAACAATTTGAATTTTATAAGCTTACAATTTAAATCTTCATGAAACATTCGACGCACCGACGTGTTACTAATATTCAATGCAAATGAGTGTATACAGGCTGAAACGTCGTGGGCTACGCGTTACAGCAACTCGAAAATGGTTAATATTTTCTGGTATTCTTACTATTGTTCAGGACCCTTAATGTTTCACATTTAATGTGGACCCAGTGTCTTCAAAGTTTTGTCCCTATAAAATGATGGCATGAGCGGTCGGTACCTGCCCATCACGCGGAATGTTATAATGATTGCAATATAACCGCTGTACAGTTGTAGCAGACTTGCCATTTTTGTAAAATGATTTTACAACGAAGGCTCGATGTGCATTGGACCACTGCTCCATGTTCGATAAAACGGTAATAAACAACTAACAATGTATCACTTAATTTTACCGTCTCACTCCAACGGTAAATGAATAGCCTGCTTTCAAAATTTCCCACTCCACTAATGCACCCTGTATAATACAACATACACATGGTGTTTTAAAGATTAGATTCTACTTAAATTTTGAACAAAATTCTTCATTTTTTATATATATATATATATATATATATATATATATATATATATATATATATATATATATATGTGAGTGTGTGTGTATGTGTGGGTGTGTATGTGTATGCGTGGGTGTGTATGTATGTATGTGTGGGTGTATGTGTGTATGTGTATGTGTGGGTGTGTGTGTATGTATGTATGTGTGGGTGTATGTGTGGGTGTGTAGGTGTGTATGTGTGAGGGGGGTGTACCTGTGTATGTATTAACATTCTTTAAAATAAGAAACACATTAAATCATTATCTAAATTAATATTCTAAATTAAAAGAATCTCAAAAGTAAACATCAATAAAGTACTTATTTAAAAAATAAATAAACAAATAAATCTCCGTGGCAGTGGAATTCTCGAAACCATTGACTCCGCGAATCGCATTATATGATGTTAGCGACGACGCTAGAAAGTCAAATGGAGTTCGTTTACCGAAAAAAGTTTAAAAAAAAAACGCTCAATATTGGCCGTGTTTACTTTCAGTTTTTCCGCATCGAAGACGAAATATAACTGGCGGACAGCAATCCATTACCCAAAGGACGTAAGAACGTTGGTAGAAATGACAGATCAAATACGAACGACGTTTATTTCATATATCGTACAAAAGAGGCCGAACGGTTTCTCGTTTTCATTCAATTTACTCGGTGAATGCAGCAATAATTATTATTTTTATTATGTCATAAATATTGGAACGCTCAACAAGTACTTGAATTTCTTACAATTATTTGATTTTTTTTATGTAAGAATAATATGAATAAGAAAAAAGTTTATAAGAAAAAAAAACTATTGGCAATTTTTGACGAATCACGATCAAAGTTGTTTAGAAATGCATTAAGATACTTTATTTAAAATACATAAAAATACTAATAATTGATGCTAATTCTACATTTAATTTCGTCAATAAGCCTCATACGAAAATTAAAAATTTTAAATTACTTTTTTTTGGAATTATGAACAAAATGATATGACTATTTTTCAATACTTAATTTTATATAATACCGAATACATAACCTTACTTTTAGTGTCAGTTTTAACACTATCTTCATTATCTACTTATATCTCTCAATGTTAAATTCATTTTATATTTAATGTACTTAGTAAATACATTAAATAATAAAATACTGTCTCATAATCTAGATACATTACTTATTTAAGTAAGACTATTAGAAATACTTTTTTGGGGTGTGTATATATATATATATATACATGTACGTGTATTTTTTAAAAAAATCTCATCCGGAAACAAATTCTCATCAGCCATATTTTGTCTTGCACTAAACTTCACATCATCAAAGCAAACATTAATTACATTTTATCGACGGCGGAAACATAATTCCAGGCTTATAATTTATAACAAAAATCACTTGTCCATCGATAAATTAATAGTTAATAAAAAAATAATTAAAAAACATTCATTCGAATTTATTACATGATAAAATTTTAATTACGAATGAATTAAAATCGTATCGTTAAAAAAATTAATTAAAAATCTGTTAATTGAATGTTTACCATCAAGAATAAATAAAATAGTGAAAATGAATTTTAAACGGGGACTCACATGGAAACATATTGATTAATTTTATATCAATTTGTTCAACGCAAAACACACGTTTGTGTGTTTTGTTTGTATATTCGATTGTATATATTGTTGTATTCAAATTGCGGTAAAATCATATTCGCTAAAAGTGCATCCCTTTCAACGATTTATATAACATTTGAAGATAAAATTAATGCTTAAAGACGACATAAAAGAAACGGCTAGCTGCTTGGCATTGAATTTATCATTTAATAGTGGTGAGGTAGTACAGGACGTCCAGTTTGAATGGTAGAGGCCATCAACTCAGTCACATCAATGTTACACCAGCGGTTGTGACGTGACCATCATACACATCAACTGAGAACGTCAACCATGTTGCCATAATCGAAGTGTTCTTTTAGATATATGGAACATGAACGCCGTATGAAACAGCAATCATATGCCCCTCAGATATTAGAATTAATAGGAGTTTTTTCAACTATGTTTCTCTTTCTCCCTTATATGTATGTGTGTTATTTATATATATATATATATATATATATATATATATATATATATATATATATATATATTGTTCACATTAATATTTAATTACAATTACCAAATTTTCCAAAAAATAATGAAAAACTATTTTGAGGAGATATGCAGTTGTCATGTTTTCATGGCATAACTAAATTAAAAAAAGTAAATTATAATCACTCATTTTATGAAATTTAATTTCATTGAGTTGTCTTTACGTAAGTAAAATTCTGTTTCTTAAATTTAGTGACATCACGATACTATATTTGACATTCGGCGACAAAATAAATGTTATTACTCTTTAATATTTCTTATCTTCACCAAAATCATATTTTATTTTTAATAAAATTGATAAAATTACTACTAATATATACAGATCCATACAATTATCAAAACAGTTTCACAGTAATTATCACTAAGAGTTAGAAAAAAGCCAAGAATTTTTATGAAATGACTAACGCAGCCACAGTTCATAAGAATACTCAATACAAAACTAAATTGTTCTTCCATTTTTTTCGTATAAAATTAAATTTAGTTGGTAAAACTAAATACAAGATTAATATATAGTATGTTATTAAAAATGGACAACAATATATTAATATTGATAAAAATTTTATTTCATTGCCAATGTAACGAAAATATAAGATATCATGAAAAAAGTGTTAACATAAATAAAAATAATATTTCTATGAACCAATAAATGTTCGACATTAAAAAATACATCTCAGCTTACATAAAGAATCAAATTTATGAATGTAAATTTTATCAGATATATATATATATATATATATATATACACGAAGACAGTAAAATATACACATCAAAAAAATATACTGGAAATATATAGAAAAGGGAGATATATCATTTTTCACGTGAAAAAAATATATAATATGCATTTACTCAATAGACGATAGTTACAGGATATATTTAAACTTTAAATGCTGAATTTCCAAGAAATAAATAAAAACTCGAGATGAAATTTACTTTAAAAACCGTAAAATTTTAAGGTTTCCTAGATAATCATTTACATTCTATATTAAATGATCGGAAATTATGATTTTGTGTATAGAAAAAAAAAAGTAAAAAGATATTAAGAATAAAAACGTACATACATGTATACATTTATTTTAGAGATCATCGTGCAAACCGAAGGGCAAACATGATGTAGTATCACGAAGAAGAGGGAGGAGTATGGGGGCCCTACGATGCAGGCCAGCCGGTCAGGCAGGTTTAAAGATTACACGAACACGCACGCACACAGAACTATAATGAAATTGTGTTTGGTTGCTTTTCTGTTTCGGTTCAATGTCGTTGTAACTTGAAAGTGACAGTGAACACGCACGACATCTATGTCAAAACCGAACGAATGTAAACAGTATACATACATGTTCAGATATTTTTGTAGAAATGAAAGGATTTTATATAAATATAGTCTTTCTGCAATACATATATATATATATATATATATATATATATATATATAAAATAATTTTATCGTAAAATTTCCATAAAACTAAAAAAAATTTTCTTATAGGCCACATCTTCACAACGCCGCACCCCCTACTACACTACAGAAGTAACACGTTAACCAATTTCAGATAATTTCCGATGTTTCACGAATCCAATGAAACAGTCAAGTAGAAACAGTATTTGGGTACGGCCAGTTGTATGTTGATCTCTTCAGATGTGCCTCTAAGCAAGGTATCAAATTTCGGTGTAAATAAAAACAAATCAATTATGAACATCGTGTACAAAGAAGTTTTAGAATAAGTTTACATTAAGTTACAATAAGTTTTCTTTTCAGTTTCATTTTCACTATTCAAAGTTTCATTTAAGATCAAAAAATAAATTTCTCTACAAAATATCTTTATTTCGTTTTTCATTTGTCATTTAAAAATTGTTAACACTTAACGAAAGCGAACGAGGGCAAAGCCTTCCGAGTGTAGCGAGTAAGAGAGGGAGTCCCCTGGTTTTCAAAAAAAAAGGTGTACTTCGGTTTTTAATAGCTTAAAAATTACAAAGTATTAAAAAATGTAACCAGATTTTGACAAAATATACTCTACAAAATTTTGGTCAAAAACACATGTATAGAGAGAGAGAAAGAGTATATCAAAAAAGAAAATAAGAATAGTGTAGAGATGAGATTAAAGGAAAAAATGAAGGGTATCAAAAATAGGGCCTCAGATAATAATTTAATTTTACTTTAGTATTCTGACATTCTGTTAAAAATTACATAGACAATATGACACGATTAACACTTTCATAGAGAACATTTGTTTTTTGAAAATTTTATCAAAAAATAAATGACAAAAGTATAATTTAAAAACAATATGAATTCAACATATATATTTTTTTAATTTACTTATCACTGTACAACAGAAAACATAAGTGCCTAGAAATTAATCGGCATGCAGACTTTTAAATGACTTAAAAGAGGGAAAAGAGACGAATATTTTCCAATTTTTCACTTTTGTTACTTTAAAAACTTTTAGTCGCCTTTACTCTAGCAATGGAGGTTTCTTACGTCTCCCGGTATTGCTCAAAGAGATTTCTGTCTCATATATAAGTTTATTTCTTGTACGACCGGTTTTTTAAGTAAAAACTGGTCACAGAAGAAACAAACTCGCATGTGATCTACAAAACTCGGATGAACAACAGGTATACAAAAAAATCAATATAGTCAAGGTCAGAAGTTTTGTTTAATATAATTATGATATATTTGATATAATGTTACACAATGTTCACTAGATCATTTAAAAATCATTTCATTATGTAAAAAAATCACAATTAAATAATATAATACCTGAAGTTAAAACGAGACTATTGGATGTAAAAGAACTTTTGAACATCGTGATGGATGTACTAAAACTGTTTTACTTAAATAAGAAGTACAATAAATGAGTACAAAACACCACTATACATTTTTTTAAATAAAATGTCGTTCGTTGTGTATGAAAATACAGTATTAGTGTACTTTATACGTATTTATAAACGAATATTTATTTAACTGTAATGAGGAACTTGAAAGTACAAGGATGAATCATTCCTTTGAATCTAACCGATTAATTAACACTTTAATTAAATATTTCAATTAATAAAAATATAATTAAAAAAGATATTTTCATAATCATATTTTATAAAAATATATGATTAATAAATATATATATATATATATATATATATATATATATATATATGTACAAATTTGGTTATTAAATTAGTTATATAATAAAAATTAATGAATAATGTATTTCTTAATTACTGATGTACTTCTTGGAAACAATTTTGACGATAAATTTCATAACGGATGTCAAAGAAATTAAATAATTTTCACTCTCTCTCTCTCTCTCTCCATATATATATATATATATATATATATATTTAATTTTACTTAAAAAGGTTTCCCTTATAAATAAAAACGAATAGGCTATAAAAAATATTATTTATTATCATAATAACTGGATTTAAAAAAACTAACTTTCATAAGAGTCCATAACCAAGTAAAACAAGGACTATTATATTTATACTTTTTTTAACATAAACCTTTTCAGTTAAAATACATCACTATAACCATTCTTCCTACTTTTAAAAGTTATATATTTTTTTTAACATTCAATCAGGGCCTTTTTTGTTTTTCCTTTATTTCTTCTAGGATCTTAATTAAATCATATTTGTCTCATCGATATTTTGAATTTTTGGAACGAAACGAAATCGGCAAGTATTAATTCAGACTAATATGTATGACTAAAAGTAGTTATTTTATTATTACTCAAAAATGATTACTAATCACCAATTTTTTACAATGTCCATATATTTACAATTAAAATTTTTAGTAGTTTTGTCTCATTTTATTTATAACTTTTTATTTATTTTTATATAATTTAACACCAATTAATAATGTGTTTATATATATATATATAATTAAATTCCATGATCACAAAAAAAGAGTTATGCATCGTCTTTTATAATCTAATGAAATAAAAGAAGGATGATCTAAAAATATATAAAAATAAAAAGGATAAACGCTTCTAAAAAGACTAATAAAAAGGTTCAAACCTTAGAGAGGATTGAAATAAATATCAACTATCAGACCCATAAAAGTTATCTATAAAAAGTCATTGTATGTCCGTAGTCGCATGTATTATGTATCATTAGACACCTCTACCCAGGGAATTTATCAGACTTGTAAATTCTAGTTATATTTTATTTTAGTACAGTGAGCTCGAATAAGTACTAATAATACTATTGACATGTAAATGTTTATTGAAATTTGGAATAGTTTCATGTTCACAAACGATTATAACTTTTTTTCACTATTTATTTTTCTTTCTATACATACATATATATATATATATATATATATATATATATATATATATATATATATATATAAAATTCAGAGGAAAACGTTTAGATCACGGTTTTCAGATTACTAATCTTTATCTAGTATTCTTTATCTAGTGATCTATTTTAAATATTGTTTCGAGTAGTAACTGAGCAAACAAAATATAGAAATTTCAGTGGGTATTTAATTAATGTCTACGAATAATTACCATTTAATAGTAAACAAACGAAATACAAAAAATCTTTAAAATTTGGTAATTAATTTGGTGATTAATTTGGTGATTAATTATGACATCTACAATTATTGGTTCAAAAAGTAATCCTGGTAAAGAACATTTTCCCGTTTAATATATCTGAAAAATGGAAAAAAAATAAAAGAAAAGACATATTAAATGTGCTTTTTGCAAGATTGATATAAATAATCGAATGGAATGAAAAACTACGTTTGATGACAGAATAACTAATATTAGTAAACGCTGTGTTTTATCTTAGCATTAAAAAATATTTATCGAAATTTCTAATACGATGACTTACTCTATAAAACAATCTTCTTTTTCAGACTTTCTCTCTCACTCACATTCTAGGTATTAAACACCATATACAATTGTGGAACAAAAATAAAATAAAATAATTAACTTGTGTTTAAAATTATTGCTACTCGTTTTTGAAACTACGATTTGGAAAATGTAAAGTATTTTCATGTAGCGAAACCATCATGTATGCCATTAAAACGAAAAAATAAAAACATTATATACATTTTACATAATAATACAACTACACCATACGTTGATTGTGTACGATTTATTAAAAATTCAGTTGAATCAAATTAAACATATTGAATTGGTTTTGTTTTTTCAGAATTATTTACGCATGTAAATTTTATAACACATTTTTCACAGAATAAAGACTTGACTAATGTATGAATAGCTCCGTTAAAAATAATTCTATTTAAATTACTATTTCATATTTGTACTGGCAATTTCAAATGTACCTATTATGCATTCATTTCTTTTTAATAAATAAAAAACTGTATACATTATATTTAAGTATAACAAATAAAAAATATTTTTTTTTCTAAAAGTAAAATATATAGCAATATATAGAGATTGTAATGAAATAAATTATCATATTTTAATATTTTGAATGCTTCTACATTTTTTATTCTCTCTCAACTACTGACGTACGGATTATGGTAATGGAATGATATATATATATATATATATATATATATATATATATATATATATGGGTTAATGATAAAGTATATTTTTAATACAAGGTACAAAATTTAAATAACTAATTCTGTTTCTATTTGTGAAAGTTTACTAAATTGTTAATTTAATATCTTATTATTTGGTGTTATATCTTTTTCTTTTATTTTTTCGCATAAATACATGTTTAGTAAGATATTATAAAAGTGATTTTTATCTTTTTACACATTAGTAGATAATAGTAACTAATGATACAAACAGTTTTGAATAAACTGGTTGTAGATTAAAATAAAATGATATCTAAGTTGTTACCTGACAATCAGCCATTTTTATAATAAAACAGTATTTGGAATTAAACGTTCTAATAATGCCAGTCAAATATTTTTATACACTTTGCAAATTTACATCCTAGATAAACTTGACAATACAGTTTGGCATAAAACATATATTTGTACAAATATAGTTACACATTTTAGGTACTCCATCTTTCAATATAACAAATTCATTTCAACACGTACAAATCTATGAACTGCTTTTATAACATTGTCTAGTTTTTCAATAGTATAAGTTTTTAATCGATATGTAAGTACTGTAAACAAGTAGATAATTTGTATTTTCACATTTTTTTTTGGTATATACCTATTTGTTTGTGTTATAGATTAAATTATTCCCAAAGTAACATTAAGTGAATTTACGAATTTATACATTAACTATATAGTAATGAACAAAAAAGTTATATAAAACAAGCTAACAAGTCAAATTCTGCAGAGAACAATAGTATAACATTGACCATGGATCAATTTTTATTACAGAAAGATTTTTTTGTGAATTCACACAAATTATAATCAAATAATGCTGCATTATTCCTTTATTCAATTATTAAACAACTTTCAGTTGTGAAAACACTTTTTCATCTGCTTTATGTACAGACTGCCTAATTTATATACATAAAATGGAATGAGTCAATGTAGAACCATGCAGTATCTTCACAAAATAATTAGAATATAATTAATCTGTGATCTTCAATGATGAGACCAAAAAAAAATTTCCCAGAAAGAAATACAAGGAACTAAGAGAAAAGACAGATGGACACAATATATATATATATATATATATATTCCATTTCATTTCAAATGAATTATACTACTGCGATTTATTTTTTTTCCACTTCCATAACGGAAAAAAAATGAAACACATTGTAATAGTTTAATATGATATACTTTTATTAGTTATTAATCAAACAAAAAATTAATTAAATACAATGCGTCTTTTCCGTTTACAAATTATTCAATTACTAGAACAATTATAACAAACAATTCAGAACTAAACGTGGAAATATAGATCACAATTATGCATTACCATAACATTTCTGTCGATTTATGTAATTGAGTGATTAGTAAAAGTACATAATGTTATACAACCAAAATTGATGATACATTTTCTAACGTTTATTACAGAATAATAGATGTTCAATAACATTTCATTTGAATTCAAACAATTCATTTTACATTCAAATAATTACATAAACAAAAATATTTCTATACAAAATCCGAAGAAGTTATTTTTATATAATAATAGCATGAAATTTAAATAAAACCATATTAAACAGATAAGAAATGTTCGTTAAAAATAATATTTCAAGACTGGTTTCAATTTACAATGTAATGTTTGAAAAATGTTAATGTTAAAAATCAGCACTGTAAAAATTGTAATATTCTATTAATAGAACACAATAAATTGTTAAATAATGTAAAACCTTTATAGCATATAAACCAATACTTTGTGTTGAATCAATAACTATTTTATAAGTAAAATGTAAAAATAATTATGCATTAAATTCAATGAATATGCAATTTTAAACTATAGTAATTATTTCGATTTTATAAAATTGAATTTTAATCAAACAACTGATCATGAAAAGAATTTGAATGTTAAATACACTTTCATAAAAACAAATTTAATATCATTAGAAGTAACATTAACGGAAATATGTAAATGAATTATTAATTTAAAAAAGATCATAGTATGTACTTAATCAAATTCCTAACGATAGCATTTATTTATGTAGGTGTATACACACACATACATACATATATATATATATATATATATATATATATATATATATATATATATACATATATATATATATATATATATATATATATATATATATATATATATATATATACAAATAAATATATAGATAGAAAGAGGAGTGAAACATACAAACATATATATAATTATTACTTGAAAAAGTACTTACACAAAAATAAAAGTTGATCGAATAAAATTAGGTAATTTTCAAAACACAAGTTCACTAAAACACAAACACACTTCACTAAAAACAAAACATGAAATTCACATCAATGCAATAGAACACTGAAACACGTCGGAACTGTTTGTATATCTGAAACATGGAAATTAAAAAAAAAGACACTAAAACATGTACACCCAGACCGGAATTAAAAACGAATGTGATTTGATCGAGTGGTTCGAATCGAACTGTTTTCAATACAGTTAGATCTTTCCAGTATGATGTAACACTGACTGACTTTGTATTTCTACGGTCAAAGGCAATGCAGTTACACGAAAAAATATGGAACACATACAGAATTTGATTGCGATGTAAATATATATTGGCGTGTGTAACGTCGCCAAACAATTGTATGCAATTTCTGATGGGTGAAAGAATGGATGCAGCTGCTGCTGCTGCTGATGGCCGAAGTAAGGGTGTTGTTAGTAAATCATTTCGTTGAAATTATTACCTGTACTTCCCTAAGGGTTTTGTAGCCGTGATACAAATGGGGGATGTGCTGTACGTATTACATACTTGGTGGACGTTGTACAGAAGTAAACTTATATATATATATATATAATATATATATATATATATATATATATATATATATATAAATATATATATATTTATATATATATATATATATATATATGTACATGTGTGTATATATATATATATATATATATATATATATACAATGAAAATGTAATGTAATTTATTTTCAAATATATATTTTCAGAACTATAATAATAAATATAAACAATATATACAAGAAATATACTAATCTTACATAATCGGTATATGTAATTAAGAGTTATCCAAGTAAACCAATATTAAATAATTTACTAACATTAAAAATAGACAGTTGTACAGAATATTGTACCCATACAGACAATACTACAATTTATCTTTATTTAATTATTCTTCTAATACATGAGTGGAAGGAAGTTGTTATAATAAAATATACTTCTCATTCTACTTCTAGATTTTTTTGTGATACCTATATATATATATATATATATATATATATATATATATATATATATATATATATAAAATTAAATTTTTAAACCTTTATATTCAAAAAACCTTTATATAGTTAAATTTGGTTATAACGAACCTGGATATAACCAGTTCATGAATATTGTGTGTTTATATGGATTTTACTTAATGTGTTTTTGATAATAAACAATTTCTCTTGCAGTAAGTAAGCCAACGTCACGAATACACGATACTCGTATACTTGGTCTTCTTTTAAAACTGTATTCTATGTTTAACTGGCCGAAAAACCTTTTTTTAAAAAAAAGCAGGTAGAAATCAATATCTTGGTTGCTTCCAAATCAAAATTGTTTATGTTACTATTATTTTATTTAAATAGTTATGTTAAATGAAGTAAAACTTGACTTTGTTTACTAAATGAAGTGATCAATATGTTTACATTATTTCTTAGTATTTACGGATGTTTTACATAATTTTACTTTTATTTGTTTTATAACATAAGTATTACTTTATTAATAACAATCATTTTACTGGGATTTATACAAAAAAAAAATAATATAAAGGTAGAATTTACTTTCTATTGATATAATGAGTAACGGTTATAACAAGAAAACTTAGTAGGCCCTACAATGTTTACTATACCATGTTCGGTTATATACTTGTTCAATATTCTAGAAAATTACATAGATAAAACAAGTTCTCACTTTCATAAATGCAATTTTTCTTTTTCCTCAAATTTATATTTAATTTTCTAATATTTTTCAGGGGACATATACAAATTATTTATTATAAATATAATAGTGTATGTATATATATGTATATATATATATATATATATATATATATATATATATATATATATATACATACATATATATATATATATATATATATATATATATACATACATATATATATATATATATATATATATATATATATATATATATATATATATATATATATATACATACATAGATGTTTTAAAATATGAAATAATGGAAAAAATATATTTGAATACATAAAAGCCCAAATAAAAGTGTATTTTTCTTTATTTTAAAAATAAAAATAAGTTTCCATCAATCTCACATAGAAAGGTAAATAAAATGACAATAATGTTCTTGTCATCACAAGCTGCAAATATTGTGTGTGTGTGTGTGTGTGTATATATATATATATATATATAGACTAGAATTTACTTTTTTTAGTGAAGAATGAATGAGCTAATAAAGAAAATTTTATATTTTGGACTTACTAGAAGATGAAGTACTCATATAGTACACATATACATTTAATATATTTGTACAATCAAGTACATTTTTAAACATACATACATACATATATATATATATATATATATATATATATATATATATATATAAAAGCAAAGAGCATGTATTAAAAACAAAATTTTAATTTTAAATTACAAAAAATAAATACAATAAAATAAAAAATAAATAACAAAAAAATAGCTCATAATAAAACATAATAACTTAATAACAAATGGCAATTTCCTTAATTAGGAAAATGAGGTTTTTGAAAGCATTATTTATATTTGTGTAAATTTAATATTACACTAAATTCTGCAATTTATTGTACATATTACGTATAGAATAGAGATGATACAAAATTACAGTACAAAGAAAAACTAACAGGCATAGAAAATGTGGTATTTTGTCACAAAAATAATCAGACACTATTAACACTTTCCTTCACGAGTACAAAGAGAATAACCGGAGATAAAATCCAATAACAGAAAATTATTTTTTAGAATTTTTTTTCTTTTTTAAAATTGTATGTGGATACGTTTTGATTTAAAAATATCGCGGTAATAAGGGAGTTAGCTTGCTTTTAAATAAAACTGCACTATTTGTAAACTAATTCTATTGGATATTTTAAGTTAAAATGAAAAACCAGCCCTTGCTGGTTTATTTTGTTAGATTTATTTACTGTCATTATATATTAAAACTGTTCTACTTCTATGAAACCTTAATGTCACCATGTATGACTGTCAGAGTATGTAAGTGGTAAACTACAAATGAGATATATTTCAATCTTCTCCCTAATAATATTTAAATCTACAATCCCATAGGAACTGAAGATCTGTTAATTAGTGCTGACAGACTCTCAAACAAACTGAATATATTTTCTCAATGATAAATGGCATAATGGCTTGCGCAAGCGGTTATCAAGAGTTGACATTTGAAGAGCTCTTTTAATTTAAAAATAATTCAAGGATAATTGTCCAGGAAAATAGATTATTATAGATTTAATCGTTTAGGGATTACATTACTTGTTAACTCGTAGTGATTTTACATACAAATTACAGGGAAGTGTCATAAAAAAACCATTCCATTTTTATACCAGTCAGTTAGCTCTTAAAGATATATACAATATTGATTATAGTAAGTAATTAAATTTAATTCGTATGAACTTAAATAGTTTTGGTAAAATAAGATCAGAAATATTTTAATTAATTGTATTACGCAAATCTCACACCTAGAAGGTTTTTCAATATTTTTTTTATTTTGAAATAAAAAAAGAATATGAATATAATTGGTACATTAATTGTGTCGATAATTTATAAAAAACAGAAGAAATATAACAATTTTAGTATTATTATAAGCAAGAAAACAAAAATACTAGTATTTGAAGTTTGTTTTAAATCATAGATAAGTAAGTATACTTGCAAAAATTTTTATTATACTTTAATTTTTTCAGTTACAAATTATAAAAAAAAAACATCGTAGCATATGGTTTAAAACTCTTAATACAAGTTAAATTTTATATCACGAATCCATAGCTGAAAATGTTTCAAAAACATGAAGAATCGTATAAATAAAAACAGGTAACAATGGAAAAAGTATACGAAAAAGCTTTCAACAACTTCTTCGAACGAAATTACTAAATAGACCACAAAAAAAAACATTTGTTAGAGACGAGTAGAGTAATAGATGTTAAATCGTACATTTTTGATAATTGAAATTCCCAAAGACAAAAAATCGGATTCAAACTGGGAATAAAATCATTAATTTGATGTATGTTCCAATGTAGTCTTTCCCAACATACAATACAATCCGATATAATGATACAGTTTTGTCTTACTACGTATCTTTATCGGTCAAAAGTAAAATAATTTATCATTCTTTTTCTTAGGAAAAAGGGTAGTGTTGTCCATTTAGAACGAAAAAATGAACAAAATAGTTATGCGTTACCTAGAGAGATGACATTTAAAGAAAATGATTTATATTTATATAATTAGTTACATATAAAATTATTTCTAGTATTTTCATGTACGTTAAATGTTATCTGCTTGGTACACTGTGAATATATACAATACACCATTTTCATAAGAACATTTTTTAATTATTTTTTACAAAAAAAAACATATATATATATATATATATATAAAGTGAGTATATATTTAAATAAATAAATTGTTAAATATAGCTCTCGCAACGAACATAATTACGCTCCGTTTTAAAATCGAACAGAAATACATAAGCGTGAGTCATTTATGGAAATAACCTGAGTAGGTCAGCATCACCACTTCACCCTCAAACCACCATTAACAGAGGACAAAATATAACGCTCAAACAATGTTATACAACAGGTGGCTATGATTATCCTTTGATTTTGTTGAAAGAGGACGACAGAAACGCTATTGTACACACACTCATAACACACACATACGTAGAGTTAAACACACACACACACACAAATACATATAATCACTCACGCATACACAGGCATAGTTGTACGTGAACCGCACGTAGAAACGGGTGTGTGCACATCGCCGTGGTCGCCTTCTCCGAAAGAGCGGCTTCATACGAAAACGAGCCGAGGTATAATTAATTCTTTATACTTTTAGTCGGACGACACGTGTACCTTTTGCCATATGACACATGTGAAATGTCACGTGTTACAGCAGAGTAGAAAAAATATATACATGTACGAAGGCAAAATACGAAGTCTTTGTCTTCGTATACGCGTATATGCATAGGTTAAATTTATTCATGAATTTAAATTCCGTAGAAATTTGTATCTGACAATGTTTTATAAGGTCTGCTTTAGTATCAATCTTCTTCTAGTCCCTAGGAGATATTTTAATAATTGTTGCGTGATGAAGACCCATTTTTTAATCGTCTGTTGATTTTTTTTTATAATTAAGGTATTAAAATGTATATATATATATATATATATATATACATATATATATATATATATATATATGTATATATATATATATATACATATATATATATATATATATATATATATATATATTACGAGCGTGAGTCACAAGAAAACTTATTTATTTTTTGCTTTGTTGCCTATTGAAAGGAGGTCATATAACTGTACTATTTTTTCATATAGTCTCCATTGCGTTCAATGCAAATACTCAGGCGCTTACTTAGTGCCAGGCCTATGATACTCGCCTAGCGGTCATGGAAACTGCTCTGTAAACTATTTGTGTGGTGGCGCTAGTAGTAGATCGGTACTTCTGAGTGCGAGTTTAAAAAATTCTCGGAAGTGCTCGGTGCCTTCTGTAATGATTGTCCACTTCGAGACAAATGTAATGCGCAGGTAAAAATGAGTACAAGAGAGAACAGAGAAGTGATAGTGGTCCGAGGTCGGACGTATTAGGTAGCGCCGGTGGTGGCATTTACATTCCTTAGTCAGAAAAATGTATTGGTAGTATAGGTGAATTTCATAGGCCTGCTTAGAACCCAATTTCTTTAAAAAAAAAAGTATTTCAATCATTTGCGGAGCCATTATACACCACCTTTCGCTATTCTTCTTCGATCTGAAAGACTTTCCATCCATTGTTTTTTTCAGTGGTCCAAAAAAGTAGTAATCACTTGGAGTGAGGTCTGGCTAGTACGTTACATGAGATAGTCAAAGTAGTTTCTCGATGATCGCTCCCATTGCAAAGTAATAGGAGGTGTTAAAACAATACATTCATATACGTACATATATACATTCAATAGATTTGTACAATCAAGTACATTTTTAAACATACATATATATATATATATATATATATATATATATATATATATATATATATATATATATAAAAGCAAATAGCATGTATTAAAAACAAAATGTTAGTTTTCAAATACAAAAAATAAATACAATAAAATAAAAAATAAATAACAAAAAATAGTACAGCAACATAATAACTTAATAACAAATAACAATTTCCTTAATAAGGAAAATGACGCTTTTGAAAATATTATTTACATTTATGTAAATTTAATTTTACACTAAATTCTGCAATTTATTGTACCTATTACGTATAGGGTAGAGATGATACAAAATTATAGCACAAAAAAAAAACTAACAGGCATAGAAAATGTGGTATTTTGTCACAAAAATAATCAGTCACTAAAATACTATTAACACTTTCCTCCACGAGTACAAAGAGAATAACCGGAGATAAAATCCAATAACAGAAAATTATTTTTTTAGAATTTTTTTTCGGACCTATTAATAGCGCTGCCCGGTGGCATTTACGTTCCCTAGTCAGAAAAATGTATTGGTAATATAGGTGAATTTCATAGGCCTGCTTAGAACCCAATTTCTTTACAAAAAAAAAGTATTTCAATCATTTGCGGAGCCATTATACACCACCTTTCGCTATTCTTCTTCGATCTGAAAGATTTTCCATCCATTGTTTTTTTCAGTGGTCCAAAAAAGTAGTAATCACTTGGAGTGAGGGCTGGCTAGTACGTTACATGAGAAAGTCAAAGTAGTTTCTCGATGATCACTCCCGTTGCAAAGTAATAGGAGGTGTTGAAAAGCAATAGGAGGCGTTGAAACACTACACCTATTACTCAGATGTGCTCCTCGTTTGAAATTGATATTAGTCGAAGATGATTTCTGATGGTCAACATCGTCAGTAGGAATCATCTCTAACCAAAAATAAAGTTTTTCTTTAAACAATTCGCTAATTTCTAAATTTCACTTATTACAATACTACTATTTCATAAATTGTAAAAGTATTTATACCTATTATATTTCTCATTTGCTACATTAATTTTTTGAAAACAGATTTAAATAGAGATTTATTCAAATACCACTTTCTCTCTCTCATTCACATACACACATTAATATATATATATATATATATATATATATATATATATATATATATATATATATATATATATATATATATATATATATATATATAGTACGTGTGAAGAAAAAGAAAAAGCAAAGTAAATAATTATTCAATTGTAAAAAGTGACAAGCTCCCTTTGTTTATCGAGTGCTGAGTACACATTCATTCCGTATTATTTATAGCGTCATTACGGAGTCGACAATATTTTAAATAGGAAAACAGCGAGGGGTCTCCAGTACGAACGAGGGGACGTTCTCGCAAGTCACAGTCAAAGTATACAAAGTTTATCAGATGTTCCTGACAAGGAATCGAAACAAATCAAGCCTTTGTTTTTCGACGTTCGGAAGCGTTCATTGAAATACCCCATCTCTAAACAATCACGTCTTCGTAAACGATTGAAATCCACCTCCAACCCCTATAATAAAACAGTTTTATATTTATACGTTAATGGTCATCGTACCCGACGTGACGTGAAAATAATCTGTTTCAAGTCTTAAACTGTCAAATTCTAGAACATTCGAATAACAGCAGGGATGCAAAACAGTGATCATCGGGGAACAAAGAATAAACGGACAAGAAGCGAATGGATTTTGAATTCATTCGATGTTAAACAGGTACGAAAATTGAAATCAAATAATTACAGCAATATTTTATATTTCCTTTCGCAACAAAATAAAGCAATGTAATTATATATCTTGTAACAAAAAAATCAAGTATAAAATAAAAAGTCTCAAAATAATAATATCTACAATGAATTTTTAAATTAATTTATTTATGTTTATGTCAACTTGAATTATTGGAACAGGGGGTATATATACATTATATATATATATATATATATATATATATATATATATATATATATAATATAATATATATATTTATGTATATATATATATATATATATATATATATATATATATATA